>OY769912.1:10180096-10432596 GCA_963669185.1 Dyspetes luteomarginatus
ATAAGGTGGAAGAGAACGCAGAGATGGCGGCGGAGAAGTGTGAGGAGGGTGGCTTGTCACGCGGGGTGGACTTGTCCCTGTCCGAAGTGGGCTGGGGCTGGGAAACGGACGTGACATGGCCGTCTTGTGGCCCGTACATAGTATACCTCCTCACTGCCTCCTCCACCACCTCCTCCTCCTCCTTCTCCGCCACCTCTTCTTCTTCTACCACCAGCGTCGTCCGTTTCTCCTCGAAACCTACCCCTTTCCTCAGGGCAATCCCTGGATACCCAAGCTATCCCGCGCGCTACAATCCCTCCAACTCCCCTCAACTACGGGCGAGGGGCAGGGGGAGGGACAAGAGGGGGCACATGCCTCTGCTACGACGCTGAGCGACCAACTGTTCGCCCAGCACTCACCCTGGCTCTCTATTGTTGTTATTATTAAAGAAGGGGGTGGCAGTGACGGGAGCGTCGGTAGCCGAGAGGGTTTTGAAAGAGGGTGGTGGGACATACGAAGAGGTAGAGAGAAAGAGAAAGAGGTAGAGAGAGAGAAAGAGAAAGAGAAAGAGAGAGAGAGAGAGAGACCGTGTGAGAAGGACGATGACGGAAAGGAAGGCGGCGTCTGCAGGTGACAGCTGAAATAGCTCACCTCTCTCTCTAGCTATCGCGTTCTGTCTTCGTCTATCGTTGGCGAACGAATGAGCTCGTTCACTCGGTCTTCTCGTCACACTACACAACGTCCAACAGCATCAGCAGCAGCAGTAGAAGCAGCAAAAGCAGCAAAAGCACCCTTCTATCGCCCCGTGACCCCACCCGTTCGTTTAGTTTCCTCTCGCGAACCTTCCGATTCTCCATGAATGTTCCTGAATTTACTTTCATCATCTATATATGCATGCTGCTAAACTCTATATCCGGGAAATAGTACAAATACGGTCAACAATATTGACGAATTAGCTGGTAAAACGGGCAAAGTTAATATAGGAGAAAATAATTATTATTCATAATTTACTATCATGAAGACAAGCATGTGCACGGTAATTTTTTTTTTGTGTATAGAGTACATGATGCGAGGATACTTTTTTATTATGATTGATTGGTATGTAGTGTTATTAGATACGAGGAAATTAAGAATGGAAAAAATACCCCAAAGGGAACACTTGTAACTTCAATGCATCTGCCTAAAATGGATGATCATTTGTTTCTTTATCACCGTTACTCTTTTCATGCGATTGCTTCCAGTAAGCTTGAATGGATTCTAAAAGAAGAATCTGTCCAAAAGGCCAGTGTATTTTTCTCTGTCATTTTTCTACCCTCTACACATTGATTTTAACCCTTGTATTATTTATCCTCCGGTATAGTTACTGTTTGGATCAATGTAGTCCATATACCAACTATCCATCACCGCAGAGGGCAAAGCGCGTCTGTGAAATACGACATTGGTCGCAAAAGCCACGGAATAACGGCTGGTGGTTGAAGGCGAACCGGCGTAAAACGACGATCTAACGTGAAAGGTTGGAGGAGGGTTAGTTTTATCAAGGCCCACTATCGTTTCAAGCAGCCGTCAGTGGACAGCAGAGCGTGGAAAACGCTAGGAATGCGCGCTCCGGCTATGGCGACTATACGTACGTGGTCTCTCAAGCTGATGGCATGGAACAGAGAAGAGAACATGAATGAATGCAAAGGGCGGGAGAAAAGAGGAAGGAGATGGTTGTGGACGAATTCTCGGTTTCTCTTAGAGGATCTCGGCGCGAATAACTCGACGTCACGACATCACACGCCACCCAGTATTCCTCTGTTCGCTATTGAGGGAGAGAAAGAGACGAGAGTCTTGGGTGTTCTTCTATGCCTGTTTATATATATATATATATACACACCTCAAGTGTACTGCCAGGGGAGTATTTGCATGTCAGGACAATCCTCTGACATGAGGCTTTCCCACTCATCCTGTCTTGCCCCTGTGGCCACTTTGCAGATCTGCGGATTTCCCGAGCTACGCAAGTCTTATACGTGGAAACCAATAAAACACACAGCAGACGATATCTTTGACGTGCCTCACTGCATGGCTAGGACATGAAGCTGCTCTGATCCGTAACGCCTGAGAGAGTTCTTCCGAGGGAAAAAGGGCAAAAAAAAACGCTAGGAAGAAGCAGAGGGTAGTATTGAGGTGGTGCCACGTGGCAAGTGAATTTCAACAGTCCGGCATACCCCAGATGCAAAGTTCGCCTCGTGAGCCTGCATGGGAATGATTGACGTGCATCCAAGGGTTCCCCCAAAGTTCAAGGGAAAAGCCTGCCACAGGTCTCTGAATATGCAATTAGGGGTGGCTTCACCTCTGTTCTCCCTTGTACATTTGTCCAATCCGCTCTCATCATCCGTGTGTCTCTTTACTTACCAATCATGTTCCACTCATTCTCTTCCATTCAGTCTCATAAGTGAGCAATTATTAAGCCTTCATGTTTAGCACAATTGGAATATATCTCAATAGTTGTTTCTAGTTTCCATTAAAGCCATTTTCCAATATCCTGTACATCGAATTTAGCATTAATACAACAAAGGTGTCGTCGAATTTGTTAAAATCTCGATCAATTTTTTTATTCAATCCATCATTATATATGCTTGTAAATTGAGACGAGTATTAGCTATCTATCACACAGTCTCACATCGGTAAAATTAAAGCCATTTTCCAATATCCTGTACATCGAATTTAGCATTAATACAACAAAGGTCTCGTCGAATTGGTTAGAATCTCGATCAATTTTTTTATTCAATTCATCATTATATATGATTGTAAATTGACACGAGTTTTAGCTATCTCTCATCACACAGTCTCACATCGGTAAAATTAAAGTCATTTTTCAATATTCTGTACATCGAATTTAGCATTAATACAACAAAGGTCTCGTCGAATTGGTTAGAATCTCGATCAATTTTTTTATTCAATTCATCATTATATATGCTTTTAAATTGATACGAGTATTAGCTATCTCTCATCACACAGTCTCACATCGGCAAAACACTCTACAGCTTGTAAGAAGAACAAAAAAATGCGAACGTTTCGTTTTTTTTTGTTTTTTTGTTCCGTTGTACAGAAGTCTCGCTCATAGTACTGCCGGTGACGTAGCCAGCAGTACGCGCAGAGATGCGGAAGGAGAGTTTCTGAGTGAGCGAGGGAGCTTTCGAGAAATGGTGAGGAAGAAGGATGAAGAGTTGCGCGTCCGTGCACAGTCCGTGCGCCTGCCGATGTCCACGCGTCTGTCCGAGTAGACGTCGGTGGTGGACGCCCCAGACGTCGTCGCCGCTCACGGCATTGATCTGTCGGACGGCAGTCTTGATATCGGCAGGCAGGGCACCGCGGTGAAGAGTAAGGGGAGGAGAAGAAGGAGGAGGAGGACGGGGTGGTGCAGAGGGTAGATATATATATATATATATATATGCATGGAATGGGCCGCCACCACTACTACTTCAAGCCCACCTCCCACCCCACAGAAACTCCTTTCCTCTTCTCTTGATCGCGTTCACCCTCCATCCCCCTTTCCGCATCCCTCTAAATTCAACTGTACGTATAAATATACTAGACATAGTTGACTGTACATGGCATTCAACCCATACTCAGCCTCGGAGACTCGTGTATACACTACTAGCTCACCGTCCTCTCGTCATTCTGTTCGTTTCCAGCAAAACCAAAAGCTTCGCTTGAGACATCTCGAGTCCGCGCGTTCGCTAGTCCCACTACATTGATGGTGGACAAGGCGACGGAGGGGGTTGCTTGAAAGAGACGAGAAGGAGAATGAGGAGAGGCTGGAGGTCGGGGCAGCTTGCACCGAGCCCGTCACTCCAGGAGACAGCTCGTCACCCACCGTCCGGAACTCATTAGAACCCCCCACTCTGTCACCTCTACACTCCGCGTTTCTCCTTGGATTCCGATTTTCCCGAGTGAACGAAAGTGCAAAAGGGCGAAGAGGGGTTTTGTTACTTCTTGCCTTCGTCCTTGGGTATTTCACGAGACCCTTCCGTGCCACGCCATGCTTCAATCTATACCCTCCACAGCATACTCGATCGTCCAGATTCGAAGAATATTCTTTTTTTTTTTTTTTAGACTCAAACGCGACGAATGAAAATTGAACATGCAATCGCTCGTCATGTCATACGCATGAGCTTTGAATCGATCTATATTTGGAAAATCATTCAATCAAGCCCATTCATTAGTTTTTAATCGTTTTTAGTCAAATGGCTAAAATAGAACAATAATGTCTAGTGTGCATTCAAACTGTGAATTCCTCGTAAATTTTTCGATTCATCAGTAAGTCCTATTAATTTGAAATCTCGAATTTTGAAAAAAATATTTTTAAATTGCGTATACGAGGGAACATTTTAGTTAATTGTTAGGTGATTGTGGTGTATGTGAACTTTCTCATCATCGTAAACTCTGTGTCTGTCTCGGGACTTTTCTATTTATTTTCAACTTACGAAGCTTTATAGAATATTCACCACGCACATCCTCATCATGGAATTGCCATGGAATACATCCTGAGGCGAAGCTAAAGACTCTCTCTCGTTCTCACGTAATCTGCATGGCACTGCCTCTCTCCTCTCTCTCTCTCTCTCTCTCCCAGACGAGCTTTCGTCGTTCATATTCAGCCTCGTCCTAAAATTAATGGCACTAGTTCACATCATGGATGCACACGATATGGGCAATAATATAGTGCATCTTTATACTTGGAAACGAACAAACCAAGTTTTCAGATTATGGAGGTGTACAAAATTTATTCGAGAGTCAAGAAGCAGATGATATATGTATATGAGCTTCCACCAACTAAGAATGTGCTCATGTGTTAACTTAAACACATAGTCATACATCAACCCATACACTCACATTTCTAATCATACACTCACTCAGAAACTCGCACAAAGTGACTGTGTAAATCCCTCACAACAGAGCCCATTACATGCCACCCTCACCCAAGCACCCTTCCCAAAGCCACTTAAACTCGACATAAAATGAACGCACCAGTATTTTACTCAAGTTGATGTAGACCTTTAGTTAGCACAAAATATTAAACGAACAATCTGCAAAATACACAGTCGCTCATAAGACTCAAAAGAGCGTGAGCATGTCGCAAATAAAGAGTCATAAATGGAGTAAAATATATTTAGAAGGAACAGCATGTGATGAGTGAAAAAAGCAGGTCGAGTAATGAAGTGAAAGGGCAGCCGATAGAATAATTTGTGTCTTGTGGAAAAGAAAGGAAAGCTATTAGGAGAAAATCGTTGAGGATGAAACGAAATGTAGAGGAAGATTGATAGAAAAACCAAACTAAAAAAAAGTCCAGTGTATGAATTCCGTAGGAAAAAAAACAAGATGAATGTTAACACAAAATATTAAACGAGCAATCTGCAAAATACACAGTCACTTATGAGACTCAAAAGAGCGTGAGCATGTCGAAAATTACGAGTCATAAATGGAGCAAAATATATTTAGAAGGAACAGCATGTGATGAGTGAAAAAAGCAGGTCGAGTAATGAAGTGAAAGGGTAGCAGATAGAATAATTTGTGCCTTGTGGAAAAGAAAGGAAAGCTATTAGGAGAAAATCGATGAGGATGAAACGAAATGTAGAGGAAGATTGATAGAAAAACCAAACTAAAAAAAAGTCCAGTGTATGAATTCCGTAGGAAAAAAAAAGATGAATGTTAACACAAAATATTAAACGAACAATCTGCAAAATACACAGTCACTTATGAGACTCAAAAGAGCGTGAGCATGTCGCAAATAAAGAGTCATAAATGGAGTAAAATATATTTAGAAAGAACAGCATGTGATGAGTGAAAAAAGCAGGTCGAGTGATCAAGTGAAAGGGTAGCAGATAGAATAATTTGTGTCTTGTGGAAAAGAAAGGAAAGCTATTAGGAGAAAATCGATGAGGATGAAACGAAATGTAGAGGAAGATTGATAGAAAAACCAAATTAAAAAAAAGTCCAGTGTACTAATTCCGTAGGAAAAAAAGACAAGATGGGTATGGCGATGACGAGCCGACAAGAAGTTACAAAATAGGCAGGAAATATGGGATAAGAGGTCGAAAAATAATGGAGTGACAAGTCTAACCTCGAATAAGGCTTTATGCGAGTGCATATTGTACAGTACATAGGCACATTTGACCATTATCAATGAGTTTTCAGGAATAGATTGTGAAATTCACCACTGAATCTCTTATGACCTATGTTTGACGATAGAGCTTGTTTCTGATTGAGCCGAGGTCAACTGTTTAAGCCTCAATCTGTCCTCTGCTTCTCTTTATCCCTTACAAACGAGCGCAAGCCCCTTCACAAGCCAGAATTCATTGGACAGTGACACGCAGTCGATCGAATGAAACATTCAAAAAACATCCAGAGGAGCTCGAATCGATCGATCCGCTTTCCCCTGTATTTCTGCTATGAATTATTTCTGGACATGTTAATGATACATCACAGTTCTCAATTCACCATTGAAACAATTAGGGAATTCACCAATTCCAAAATCCAGAAATAAAATTCTGTTTCGTCGAAGCGAATATATTTCCAATCTCATAAATGTCGTACGTCATTAGTCTGAGTCAGATTTTTTTTTGTTAATTGCTAAAAAAAATCACTTTATTTTGTTCCTTAATATTGCAGCCTGTATAAAAGTCTTTTCTGTAGCATTGCAAAAATATCACAACGAGAAATTAATGCAAAAAAAAAACATTTCAAATCCTGTAATATAAACTCAAAGTTATGCTAAAGCAGCACTGCCGCTTAGAGGAAAAAGACAGTAAATGTTCGTGATTTTTATCCTAATACTAGAAACTCCCCTCCCTCGCCGTCATTCCAATTTAAAAGATTGCGGCCCTCGCACATACACACTGCACTGCCTATAATTTAATTCCCTGCCATTTGTGATAGTCGCGCTTGCCCTTCCCCTTAAAACTATGATTCCCCCTCTTATTTTCCCTCAACACGATCAACTCAGTTTCCCCTCTTGCAAGACTGATAGTTATCGATGCTCAGGCGTTTTTAGTTCTTCGTTTCATCTCAGACGCGAAGAATGATCAATGCATCAGTGATCGTTTGAGTTACAAAAATTGCACATAAATTGTTGGTGTCAGAGCGATGCGTTTGGGCAGATCATATTTGAGAATGAATTGATTGTTCATTGCGAATTACCGATCCGATCGTTCTTCTATTGACATTTTAGTGGAAAATTTTAAGCGTTATTCATTTTATCAGTACGAAAGGTCATTGATGGCCTGTGCACGAATTACATCACTTGTCGTAAAATATCTTGTATATATTGCTTCTCGATATTCGTAATATTGCCATTATGGGACCCATACAATCGCGAGACATGACCACGTGTACCAGCAAGAGATAAGCGAGCAAAATTTCGTGATATCGAAAATCCGAGGGCCGAGACGAAAAAGAGGAAGGCTAAGATCGAAAGATGGAGAAGGCAGAATCAAGACCGAAATGTTCGCGACGGACCGTGCGGTCGTTTCGTGGGGGGGTGTGCGCTAGACGTGCTTTAGGTTAGGTTAGTCGGCTGACCCGGTTGACAATCGATTGACGGCTGTCGCCAAGACCTCCGCTTTAGCTCGCCCGTTCGCCCCTTGAAGCTACACAGTGCCATAACCTGCTTCCTCTCGTCCCGCTCTGACCCCTTTCCATCCTGGTACGTTGATGTGCGCACACCCTTTTCCGGACGTTCGCCTTCGACGTTCGACCGTCCCAGCCAAGTCGAGTTCAGTCTGGCCAGCCCAAGCGGCCAGTCTGACAAGAAGGAGCCACCCTCACGAAACTTGTTTACTTCATAGCAGGTCGAATAATTTTGTTCCCCTTTTCGGAGGAATAACTAGGGGATGGATGTATGAGACGCGAAAAAGAGCTTCCCCTTTCCTCTCTCTCTCTCCAATGCCCGCTTCAATTATCGCCCCGAAAAGGCAGTAAAAGCCGCAGCAGGCTGATTGGTACTACATGAAAGAGTGCAATTGGCATACGTCTTTCTCCCCCAACGGATTACAATTTTCCATTTAATCGACTTTCCGCAGATCGTCTGTGTCATATGTGCATCGTCGTCGTGTGTACGATCGGGAAAGTAGAATGAAGAGGACCGAATTGACCAGTCGTATAAAAATGAAGTATCTAATGAAAGGTGGCTCAAATGTTCTTGATTCGATCTATGCAATTGATGGAAATAAATTAACGTGTTCGACCCGATCATGACTGTGTTAGGTGCCTTCATCTACCTCCGTGTCCGTCAGGCTGGATATTGGGACATGTGCATGAATACGGTGGAAAAATATCCGCCCACGTATTATTTCTTCCAACGATCACCTATACCAGACTAGACATCTATACCAGACATTTCTCTGTATTCTCCATTTTTTGTTTCATTACAATGGACATGTCAGATCATGGTGGACCGTTATGTACGAGCCTGATGAAGTTTTTGATATAAAATTTGCGCGGTACGACCAGCTAACGCTCGTAGAATGCTGGAGATTTGACGCGAACAATGACAAATCCTCGTCAACGTCGAGTTGACAATCGTAATCTTTGGCTCCGCGTCATATCTTGCCCATCAAGGTTCGTTGACGAACTTCAGAGCAGCCAGTATATCATCGAATCCCTGTCCATCCCCTATACTACATGTCCTTAGTCTCCTTCCCTTTGACCGGAAGCCCCTGCGCAACCGCGCACTCTCATCTTCTCACTTCCTCTACGTCTCGCTGGCCTGACCACCGTGGAAGCGGATCGAGTAAGCCAGATGAGCGAGACGTGACAGGCATAGCTTGTCTCATTGCTGCTGCTGCTGCTGCTGCTGCTGCTGCTGCTCCTCCACATCATTTCTACCCCGACCATCGGAGAAGTCTCCGTCATCTCCGTCCGCACCATCGTCGGGGTTGTCGTCGTGATAGTGACAGCTCGTATGACGAGATGTCGTTGACAAGGAGCGATGGCAGTGCACATAGAATATAAGTGCGAGTGAGTGCGAACTGATGTCCGAGAGGGTAGGTTATAACTTCGCTCTTGATCGTAGATGATGGGTCATGCTGCTGGACGATATTGCGAAGCTCCAATGGTAGAGAACAGCTCGAAATAAGGAAAGGTAATTGACAGACTGTCTGGAAACGACACTTCCCTTTCGTCTTATGCCACGATAGACGTCCATTCGACGAATATGAGTTTTCCACAATTCATTCGCTTCTACACCCCCGTAGCGTACCAACGTTTGCCATTACCCATTCACATATAGACACATAGCTCGTACATTAGCCCTTCATTGGCGTTTTAAGGTCCTCTGAAAATATCACATCGCTCGATATACATGGGAAATGAAATTTTCAATATTTTGTTGGATAAAGACAAATCAGTTTTATTTATTATTCAACGATTCATGCCATCTTTTGTCGTTCTTCTATTGGAAAAAAGCAAACATTTCATGAATATATAATACAAATCGTAAACGTTCATTACCATCAAAAACAATTGACTATTGATATTTTAAAGATAATTATATTCTACACTTTCGAGCTCAGCGTCTCGCATAATGATGAAGTAACATTAAAAGTGACACGATACGGCACCCTGTTCTTCTTACAATGAATTTCTCAAAGCTACAAACGACGCGCGAAAAAATACATTAGTTTTTGTGAGCGAGGAAATAAAAAAAAAAAAAAAAAAAGAAAAGGAAAAGTGAGCGAGCACTCAGGGAGTACATTTCGAAACTGGCGCACGAAGGAGGAGATGGAAAGTAGAGAGGGAGGAGAGAGGCCTAGAACGAGGAGAGTTTGAACGGAAGAATGAGGCACGCTGGGAAAAGAGAGTTGGATGAGGGGATGGAAGGAACAGAGAGCGGGACAGAGACGTAGGTAGTCATTATGTGGAGGGAGGTGACGTCATGGACGGTGACGGATGGCCACGCGTCAGGCGAGTATATAAACCCCATGGTACCCAATAAATTATTGCAACTATAAATTACTTCTGTGCTCACGATATAATGCTGTACAACTACTGGCTCTGACTGAGGTGTATGCCCTGTAGGGTTACGTGTATTTTCTACCCCTCCACTCTCCCTCCCTCCTTCCCCCTCCCCACCTTATTCCGACCTCACTCTTTCTGTCTATGTGCGACTCAATACCTCGACAATACTCACTCGTCTGTGTGGGTACCCCCCCCCCCCCCCCCCGCCATAACTATGGGAGATAAAGACTGGGAGACACTGTGACGCTACAGTCGCGAGTCTCAATTCTGCTTTCTATCCGTTTCGCTGCATCAAGCAGACACTCGTGCCCGAATGTGAGGGTGAGGCTGAGACCCTTGCGAGGGTGAGACGGGCAAACAAAGGTATGATCTTTGCCAGCTAATCCAACGTATACGTTTCACTATAGTCACTAACTCTCCCCACCCCCCACTGTTTTTAGTAAGTCTGAGCGATAAAGTATTTTCTACTTCTCCACCATAATTGCTCTTATAAAATGCTTTCGTTGTCACATATCGCCAGCCTCCTGTCAATCGCTACTGCCAATAACTCAAAACTTTCAACAGATTTTTAATTAGGGTCAACAAAGTTCATTTCCTTTTGGGCTTTTGGGCGAAAGACGAGAAGAGCAATCTGCGTTATTATTTATAGCGAAGTTTGTCATTCTTGACTTTCGTTCGTGAGGTTAATGGTGTCGGAAAAAAATTGTTTACAAATTTTTCTTACCGATTGAGTAGCAGAATATCACATTGACACCGAATTGCTCAACAATGGCCAAAAAGTTGTCATCAGTGCGTTGTTGAGAACCCTGAAGATTGTTTTACTGTATACGCAAAATTCTTACATGGTGTCGCGAATACGAGCAATTGAACAGCGGCCATATTGACAGTGCCGTCAAGTGTACAATCGTATTGGCAGGCGTCAATATCGATATTGACAGCGGGCTGGGCGATTAAAACTGCACGAAGAGTAATTTTCATACGATTCGGGTGTCTCAGCGAGTCTCAAAAATGATTTTTCACACCTCGACTGATGTCCTATTTGTACGACTGTGCTGTACCTTGCAATCAATACGTACTGGATACATTGTTGATTTTTTTTTTTACAATTTTCTTATCAACCGTTCTACCCTCAAGAACAACGTCGAGTCATAAGGGTGGTGACATACGTCATCGCGTCTATCAGCACGAAACATTTCTTTCAGTTCACAACAACTAACAAATCGTTTCTTTTCACTAATGTCAAGACGATGAGATGGCAAAACAGCCATTAAGGTCAAAAAGCCACACGCGATCCATAAGTGACACGTTCGATAAGCAAAAGTGTCAAAGTTCATTCGTGGTTTTGTCCAACGTCTCGCATTTCGCACGAAATTAGTAACGAAAATAATCTCTATTAATGCTAAATAATTTATTATCCTTTTCAGTCGATCCATGGAAATAATTCTCTATGCTTTGTTTTTCTTATCATCTCTTTCGATCGTTTTTCACATACAGCATCCAGTATAACGTTTGAGCCACGAGTTTCATATATTACCTGAATAAATTATCTTAATCATCAATTTCTGTCAGGCTATAATGGCTATCAACTTGGCGTCAATTAACATCAGAAGAAATAATGTCCTAGCAGTAAATTCTCAATGCATGTCTATGTGGATGTGGTTATAACAGCTATTCGCTTGTATAGAGTGTGCACGATATTGATGAATCTCGTCACGCGTCTATGAATCCTATACTTATACGAATATATATATATATATATATATATATATGTATCTCGATTATACTCGCGACTTTCCTTCGTCTGCGTGTGACTCGGCTGGGTCCAGTGGGAACTGTAGACTGAGTCCATGTGCATGGAACTATCATGGACTGTGTGCTGATGCTGCTGCTGCTGCTGCTTCTGCGTCTGCTTCTGCTTCTGCTGGAATATAATCCCGATACGTAATAAATATCGTGTGTATACTATAGAGTATATACCTTGGAAGCAGGACCGCCGTCGGATCGGCGACGTGGTATTGGGGGCTCTGTCTCTCATCCCAGCGACTCTCGTCGCTGCCAGACTCTCGCACTCGCAGGAGGCCACGGCAGAGCGATGGAACGTGGAGGGAGGGGTGGGGGGAGCGCCCGAGAGACCAAGGGTGAGCGAGATTGTAAGAGAGAGAGAGAGAGATAGAGAGAGAGAGAGAGCGCGATTGAGAGAGAAGACAGAACGGGCGACTCCGAGGGGAGGATATTATGGGCGAGCGAGTGAGTTATACGCCTTGCCGCATGTGTGTCGCATAAATCTGTTCGAATGTCGGTCTCGGCTCTCCCCCACCCCGCTACGCCCCTGACTCACCCCCTGCCCCCACCACGACACTCTTCCTCACCGCCATACGACTCTGCTTTCTCTCTATCTCACTTCCTCGGAAACCTTTCTCCGCGCTGCCTCTCTTCTTCTCCGAGTAACTGTGGACTGACTGACTGACTGACTGACTACCGGACTCCCCCTCCACCCCACTTCTCCCATCCACCCCCCCCCCCCGCCCCGCGACCCCTTTACTATCCCACCCTATACACCTTTCCGTTACTCCTCTTATTCGACTCGTGCGCCTCTCTTATATACGTCACATCGACTCAACCTCAACTCCACTTCGATCGTATTCTCCCCTTTTGACTATGTATGTCTTCATCACTTTGTTTTTTTTGTTTTTTTTTTTTTTTTTTTTTTTCGACACGGTCAACTCAACTTTTTGGGTTCTCTATATGTATATGAAATTTATATCCGAGTTTTATCAGTTTTTCTGGCAATTTCGTCGCGGCTGCTCTTTATCGTTTGTACAAATGACGCTGTCGAAACTGACCGAAATTCATGTATGTATACTCACACACACATACACACACACGCACAAAACTCTCCGAGAAAAACGATGTCATTGATTTTAAACAAGCTGTTTTTTTTTTCCGTTAGATGTTGATATAATTAATTCTATTTTTATCCATATCACGTAAGACTCAGTCAAAACTGATGAACTATTTTTTTCATCATAACATTTTTCATTGAATTCTAGTTTCCAGATTTTTTATCCGTTCATTTTTTATCGCTTTAATGCTTAAAAGATTTTTTTCGCCATGCATGTATTTCGAGTAAACATTAAGTGTCCAAAGTTTGTCGTAATTTTAGCTTGTATCGATTCGGTCAAATACTTTAATTTTCTTGTCAATAATAAAATTGCTTTTTTACTACTATATGCATACTGATGAAGGAAATAATAATAATAATAATAATAATAGTAGTAGTAATAATAATAATATTAATAATAATAATAATAATAATAATAATAATAATAATAATAACAATAATAATAATAATAGTGTGTCCCCTTGAAGAACCTAAGAATGATTAATATTGCAAGACTCTCGCCCGTCTCTCAAGTACTCGATTGATGAGTATTTTAAGTAATTATCCCGATGCACTGGAGGGAAGGATGATGCGGCAGAGCCTGCACCGCGAGGACGCAACTACGGCGTTAGATCAGCAACGCCCGTTGCGATATTTATCAAATTGGCAGTCATATTAATGAAGCGCAAGTGTTAGCCCGTCATTGCTTTAGACATGGCAGTGACATGCTGCGCTTCCGGGCTGGAAGGACATATCCTCTTAATTCGACCGTTCGCAGCGAACGGTGAAAGTATGAAAAAAAACAATTTTAAGCATGACAGTTGTCAATTTTGAACTTTAATATTTCGTTTGCCAGAATAGTGAGCAATGCTTTGTCCATTGAACGAGGGGTAAATATCACTAAAATGATCAGAGATAGCATGTAAAAATTCGTAATTCCTACACACAAGATGCATGAAGATTAGAAAAACTTTGGCTTCGTTTCAAATTAAATATGTTAATTTCATCCAGGATTAATTACATTTCCGTTAATTTTAATTACACGCAACTTTCAATATTGGGGACAGCCGAGAAAAAAGAAAAAAGAAAATGAGTTATAATGTTGATGATGAGTGCCCATAAAATAAAAAACGACCCAAAGCAAGTACGAGTCGGACAGAGCGCGTTGAACGACGCCATCGGCGTCGTTGAGTCGAGTGGAAAGTGGCGCCGAACGTCGGTTGAGAGATGAGACGAGACTATAGGGGTATATAGCGAGAAAAGAGGAAAGCAACGGATGAGAACCAAACGAACGCAGCACCTGCCCTTCTGTACATCAACCGTCCGTCATCCGGACGACGGGCCACTTCGCCTCTTTCCCCTTAACCCCTTTGCCGAACCATACAGCTCGACATATCCCCCACATATAACAGCATATGCCATGCCACGCTTATTTATGTTGACACAATATTTATTAGAACGGATCGGTGCGTTGGGCCTCACTCGCTCATTCGCGCGGGATCTCTATTCGTCTCTCGCTCTTTCGTCGGCATCAGCACATCCTATTTTTGGCGATACGGGCTTCGTTCTTGCTCTCGAAGACGAGCGAGTTGCCACTCATCGCTGTACAACCGTATACATATATATATATATATATATATATATATATAGTAACAAAACGGGAAGTAATATAAAATGTACGAGACCGTCCTAAGTTATTATTTAAATTCAATAAGAATTTGTGCATTTCGATATTCATATTCCACAGGGATAATGAAGATGTGGAGAACTGAATACAATTTATCCAAGAAAGAACTCGTAGATATTTTTGTGGAAAATCGATATTGGTATTTATACAGATTTTCTGTCTTAATATAAGAGACAAGATTGAAATAATTATAATTGAATCAAATTTTGAGTAAATGAAAGATCGAAATTACTTACAGTATGATCGCGATGAGTATTTAAAAAACAAGGGAAATGATATATTTGGGGAAATTAATTAAAAAAAAGAAGATAATGAACTGAAAACAGACCTTTCGATTGTATCTAAGTTTAGCAAAGATCCAAATTGCCTTTTACATGGCTAATGAGGACTGATAGAGCCATTTTAAAATATCGTCATATATTTACTGTCTGAAGTCGCTTTTGCATCATTCTGACGAGTTGATGCATTCTCGCATTGATAGAGATTGATTGGCCTGAATTTCAAATAATATCGAGCTTCATAAAGCTTCCTCGCTCCCCAAATTATCCCTCCACTTCTGTTCCCATAATTAACGCGTCCTAGCAGTGACATAATATGGTGACGAAGAGAAAAAATAATATCAGATTAGGAAAACGATGGTAGGGAAAGTCATTTGTCCACCGAGAAAAAAAATGTAGTTGAATCAACTAAATTTTATTTGAATTTTAACCTACTAAACTTTCACTTGATTCCAAATAAATTATTTGTTTGCATTAATTAAATATTTTGCTTGATTGCGTTGGGTGTCTAAACATTGTAATTGCGGCGTTATAAGTACGTCGTTTGCTTAATTTTTTACTTAAACAAATAAAAAATAATTTATTTATAATCAATCAGAAGGATCAACTATTTAATTAACTTTAAATAAATATTTTTTTCTCGATGTGGTATAATTTAAAAAACTGAAATATCGTAGCCCATTTACTCGTTAGTCGAATCCTGACCAATGATCATGTTCGGAATTGCATCGTAGCTTTTTTTTACTACCCCAATTACACACGCAATTACAACATAGGCAACAGAAACAATAATATCAGATTATGATCAGATTAGGTAATTGCGTCGTTATAAATACATCGTTTACTTAATTGTTTACTTAAACAAATAAAAAATAATCTATTTAAAATTCAATCAGATGGATTCTATCAACTATTTAATTAACCTGAAATAAATATTTTTTTCTCCATGTTGTATAATTTCAAAAACTGAAATATCGTAGCAGTGGATGGAAACGTTGAGGTTATTGGAAGAAGAAAGCAATATAGAGGTGCAGACGGCCAATTGTCCATTTGAGGTCTGTCAGCAGAACACCTTTTGACACTCAAGTGGATGAACCTGTTTACTCTGTCAAATGTTACTGCTTCCTCTTGCATGGCTGCTACAGGCAGAATCGATGATATGCATTTATATGCGAATTTAAACGATGCTCGTTCAAACCTAAAATCAGGTCTAGATTAACGGGCGCGTACACATTTGGAGTTTGACACTCGGATTCGAAAATCTCTTTAACTCTCGTGCGTCATCGCTGTCTCTTGTAATCCCGGCAAGAATATATGATTTTCGACGATTTTAATAACTCTTCTTGCTTGACACGTTTCTTCCACTCTCGCGATGAGCTTCATCATACTCCCTCGTATATTGATTTAATTGCCCTGCAGCTGCTATATTTATATATATATATATGGAATCTCAAATATGCATGAGCACCCTGACAATTTTAATCCTTAATATATTTAGCATCGATCATACGTATATTGATATATATATATAAATAAATTTTTATATATAAATATAATATCGTGTGAATTGCGAATTTTCTTTACGTTCTCGAATCTCTAAATTTATAGTCTAATTATTAATTTATAGTTGACATTGGATGATTGACTTTATCGCGATATATATTATAATAAATATAGATGGTCCGCTTTGGAAATATATATATATATATATATATATATATATATATATATATATATATATAGATATATATATATATATATTGCCGAGGGGATTTTAACGCATGTATGCGTGTACCACGTTCCGAATTATAAGTCTGCGTAACGTCGAAACGAGTTTGACTGCATATATACGACAGTCGAATCTCGCAGAAATCAACGTCCGATCGGATAAAATTTTCTCTAGTGGGAGGAAGCATCGAGTTTCTCTCACATCTCTTCTGTTTCTTGGTCGAATCGTCTGTTTTCACCCCGCGGCCCTCGGACTACCGAAGCCTTCAACTCAAAGTGTCGGTGGCTCATGTAAACTCCGCGATAACCTGCCACGGATCAGCACCAGCTGCTTCGTATTTGTTGCCTCACTATAAATAGATCTCTCACTCTGGCTCTTTCTCTTTCCTATTCTCTCTTGGTCTCACTTTCTCTTTTAGCAATGCAGTATGTACACATCGGTTCCTCCGAACTTTCAACGTTTTCTCACCTCTCTGTCTCTCTCGCATATCTATATATGACTCTCTCGCTAACTCTCTTTCTTTCTTCCGTCTCGTTCAGACGTTTGCGACAGTGGGGAGACGTTACTTTGCTGACAATTATTGTTGTCACGGGACCAACTACGACAGTCGGTAGCGGGACTGACACACGGAAAGACAGCATGACGGAAAGTGCAAGAAGGAGAAGCGTAGACGAGAGATGTCTCTCTGGTGTTCGGTCTCACGCTCTTGTGCAGTTAATACTGTCGGATGGTATAGAAGAACGAGGAGACATCGGAGAGTGAAGGGACGAGTGAAAGAGAACGAGAGGAGTGACGGACATCGCGATGAAGGCGTTCTCCTGTCACCTCTTCTACCCACCTCTCTACTTCTCACGGGAGAAGTGAAATACAGACAGAAATTGACTCGGGAGAGAAAGAAACAGGGAGGATAGAGTGCGATAGAGCAAACGAAAGGAGTTAACGTTTCCATCAAAGCTTTCTTCGACGTCCGGTTGAGACATCGTGACATCCGCCAGCACTACTGAACACCGAGACAAGTAAAAGTATCGAATCCTGCGATCAAATACACGCTAACGCACACACATCTACAATGAAAAACAATCCCTGACATACTATTTCCGGAGAGTTGAATTTGCTACACTGTGGATTACTCGAGCAGCATATAGAGAGATCGATGCAAAAGTTAACCCAAAGTTGGCACATGATTCTTGGTTCGATCTTTCCTATTGAGTCAAATTTCATGTTCCAATGTTGAATAATCATGTTTTTCAATAGCTCTGGGGGAGGTTCGGGAGAGAAAGAAACAGGGGGCTTTCTTCGGAGTCCGGTTGAGACATCGTGACATCCGCCAGCACTACTGAACACCGAGACAAGTAAAAGTATCGAATCCTGCGATCAAATACACGCTAACGCACACACATCTACAATGAAAAACAATTCCTGACATACTATTTCCGGAGAGTTGAATTTGCTACACTGTGGATTACTCGAGCAGCATATAGAGAGATCGATGCAAAAGTTAACCCAAAGTTGGCACATGATTCTCGGTTCGATCTTTCCTATTGAGTCAAATTTCATGTTCCAATGTTGAATAATCATGTTTTTCGATAGCTCTGGGGGAGGTTCGGGAGAGAAAGAAACAGGGGGCTTCCTTCGGCGTCCTGTTGAGACATCGTGACATCCGCCAGCACTACTGAACACTGAGACAAGTAAAAGTATCGAATCCTGCGATTAAATACACGCTAACGCACACACATCTACAATGAAAAACAATCCCTGACATACTATTTCCGGAGAGTTGAATTTGCTACACTGTGGATTACTCGAGCAGCATATAGAGAGATCGATGCAAAAGTTAACCCAAAGTTGGCACATGATTCTCGGTTCGATCTTTCCTATTGAGTCAAATTTCATGTTCCAATGTTGAATAATCATGTTTTTCAATAGCTCTGGGGGAGGTTCGGGAGAGAAAGAAACAGGGGGCTTCCTTCGGCGTCCTGTTGAGACATCGTGACATCCGCCAGCACTACTGAACACCGAGACAAGTAAAAGTATCGAATCCTGCGATTAAATACACGCTAACGCACACACATCTACAATGAAAAACAATCCCTGACATACTATTTCCGGAGAGTTGAATTTGCTACACTGTGGATTACTCGAGCAGCATATAGAGAGATCGATGCAAAAGTTAACCCAAAGTTGGCACATGATTCTCGGTTCGATCTTTCCTATTGAGTCAAATTTCGTGTTGCAATGTTGAATAATCATGTTTTTCAATAGCTCTGGGGGAGGTTCGGGAGAGAAAGAAACAGGGGGCTTTCTTCGGAGTCCGGTTGAGACATCGTGACATCCGCCAGCACTACTGAACACCGAGACAAGTAAAAGTATCGAATCCTGCGATCAAATACACGCTAACGCACACACATCTACAATGAAAAACAATTCCTGACATACTATTTCCGGAGAGTTGAATTTGCTACACTGTGGATTACTCGAGCAGCATATAGAGAGATCGATGCAAAAGTTAACCCAAAGTTGGCACATGATTCTCGGTTCGATCTTTCCTATTGAGTCAAATTTCGTGTTGCAATGTTGAATAATCATGTTTTTCAATATCTTATTTTTAAGATCTGGCATTGAAGGATATTGCATCATTAACAAAAGTATTCATTCCCATCACTGCGATTATTCAGAGTGGAAAATTTGCCTCCGTAAGATCGCCGCTTTCTTTTTATCTCTTATTTATACTATCGAGGATTAATCGCATTCCTCGTTCGTTCCCGTCATCCTCATCCTCGTAGCTGACGACGACTCATTCAACGACGATGATAGACGTGCAGGAGAGACCAGCGGCAGACATGGAGAACTTATCAGGTGCCCCGAAGGCTACAAAGCCAACGACGAAAAAGAATTCGCAGATTTCGCCTTCCTAAAGAGCATGCATCGATCAACACTGTCGCTTGCTACGCGTCCGGCCAACAGTCATTTGGACGGACGGATGGACCTGCCGTTCATCCATCATCCCGTCACCAGACTTGCTTCTGCTTCTTCACATATTATCGCTCGGGACTCTGTACAACGCGCGGTCAGCGGATGTGAAGAGATGTGGCCGCGACTCCAAGTCGAGTAATTGAAAAAAAAAAAAAATACAATATTATCTCATACCAAAACTACACGCGCTACCTCTTTAATTTCTGTACCAATTAATTTAAAAATATCAGATTTCGGTATAATTAATTTATGTATTTTATTATTATGATTATTTGATTAACTTATAGTCGTTTTTCTATTTCACAATTCGTAAACATATTTTTTGAACGGAGGAACTTTGGAACTTTGTACAAAGTTTATATACGCGTATCAATACAATGGAGATGGAATGAATTTATTTTTCGATAGGGTTTATGCCAACTTGACACAAAATAGATCGGTCAGTGACAAGAAAGAAGAAAGAAACGTGGAGGATTTAGAAAAAAAGAAATGTCGTGGCAAATTTTGGTTGCAGGAAACTTTTTGTAAGGACGTGACATCGAGTTGAGAAGATTAAAAAAAATACTGGTGTGACATTTGTATATAAGACTTTTGTACAAAGTTTATATACGCGTATCAATACAATGGAGATGGAATGAATTTATTTTCCGATAGGGTTTATGCCAACTTGGCACAAAATAGATCGGACAGTGACAAGAAAGCAGAAAGAAAAGTGGAGGATTTAGAATAAAAAAAAAAAAAAAAAAAAAAAACTAGTGGCGCAACACGGCGCTGCAGTAATGACGACGAATTCGCATTTCAAATGTTCTTCCCTTCGTCTTACGTTTCGTCGTAGCTAATACTGCGCTTCGCTCTTTCAATCACTCTGGCCTGTCTCTCACTTCTACGCTCTTTGTCTCTCAGTGCCGGGCTCTCCCGTCCATCACTCATCCCGTCGCGTCCCATCGTTCCAACGCGTGTCTGCTCCTCTGTCAGTCTTACCCCCACCGCCACCTCCAACTATTCACTTGGTCCCATTCTTCGCTTGGATCCAGTCCTGCTGCACACCTCGATGGACTCCCTTGGTCCAAGTTCGGTCGCTTTACTCTCCCATATCCAGCTCGCCAGCTGCATCGTCCCACGAATACACTTTTCGCTCGTATAAGGTGGCTGTGACGAGACGACGCCACTCGACGCCACTTACATCGTACCTGAAGATTCCTCTTGGGTGTTACTAAATTTCATTGCACAGAGGGCGCGACAGGAGTCCGAGACTCGCTCATCTGGCCTCTTCATCTATCGGTGAGGGATGACGATGTATCATTTTGATATCATGGACTATTTTTTCTTAGATCCAGTATGCCCAAACTCATCCTAAAATTGTTCTATTCTGCTACGTATTAATTATTTCTCTCTAACGTTTTTATGGGGATAATAAAGGAGACAGTGAGCTTTTCTCCATGTTTATCAATAACGTTTTACTGCTTGGACTCATTTAATGTTTGGTAATGTTTGGATGATTGTAGAATTTCCTCCGTTACCTCATCGCTAATTATAATATTTCGCTGATTTTGCTATTTTAATATTTTAAATTACTAAATTCCACTGCAAAAATCTTGCCTCTTTATCTGTCGGTGAAGGATGACGATGTATCATTTTGATATCATAGACTATTTTTTTTTAGATCCAGTATGCCCAAACTCATCCTAAAATTGTTCTATTCTGCTACGTATTAATTATTTCTCTCTAACGTTTTTATGGGGATAATAAAGGAGACAGTGAGCTTTTCTCCATGTTTATCAATAACGTTTTACTGCTTGGACTCGTTTAATGTTTGGTAATGTTTGGATGATTGTAGAATTTCCTCCGTTACCTCATCGCTAATTACAATATTTCGCTGGTTTACTATTTTAATATCTTAAATTACTAAATTCCACTGCAGAAATCTTGCCTCTTTATCTGTCGGTGAAGGATGACGATGTATCATTTTGATATCATAGACTATTTTTTTTTAGATCCAGTATGCCCAAACTCATCCTAAAATTGTTCTATTCTGCTACGTATTAATTATTTCTCTCTAACGTTTTTATGGGGATAATAAGGGAGACAATGTGCTTTTCTCCATGTTTATCAATAACGTTTTACTGCTTTTACTTATTTAATGTTTGGTAATGTTTGGATGATTGTAGAATTTCCTCCGTTATCTCATCGTTCATTACAATATTTCGCTGATTTTGCTATTTTAACATCTTAAATTATTCTTTCGAATTTGATTGAAATGAAACAATATAACATCAGCAATGCTTGGCCAAATTTCTGCTCGGGCAATTCGTCGGCTAATAGGAGGAAAAATATTATTTCTCATACGAATTCTTGCCATGCCTGTAAGCTCAAATGTTAGAGAATCCACGGAGGAGGTTTTGTAAGATAATATGGCAAGAAAGATTGGAAGTGACATTTCCATTCGCGCTGTTATCGCAGAAGATTCTGTTGATTCAGTGCAGCCCGCAATGTTGTGGAATTCAAGCAATTTCCTTGAACCCTTTCTTGGTGAGCCTTGAAAAGGAATAAAGAAGCTGAGCAGAGGGGCACGAAGAGAGATTTCTCATCTCGAGAAGGTGTGCCTAGTAGTGCCACATGACAGCAATGACACTTTGCTTATGTCTTGCCAATACTGTGAGGGGTGATGAAAAAGCAATTGGACGAAATGGATTCGGGCAGACACTATAGTATTCGGCGCGAGATTGAACATTGTTTCCATGTGGTACCTGCTCTTTATCGTAGAGAAATCCTCGTCTTGCCAATATTCCCCATAGCGAGAAGCTCCAAGAAGAGCAAAATATAGTCTCGTGTACTATATATTTATTACGAAAAAATTTCATTCTTCCAGCATTACTTCGTATAACATATTCAGCACACACAGAGATCGCAGGAAAGTTAGTTGCACAGTAGTGCATCGTTACTGTGGACTAAATGTCTGTAAAATGGCAACATCTCTAATGGTTTGAGGGAATAAAAGCTATGCGAGAGAAGATCGGAGGGAAGCATAAAATAAAGATCAGGAGAGAAAACCGATCTGACCGGTTGATGGAGTGAGTGTTGACGTAGGATAACAGTCACTTCATCAGTCAATCAGTCAGGTAGTGGCAGGGTTATACACACACGGACAGACTCCCACCACTCAGTCTTCGGTCCATCTGCGCTTCTTCTGCTACAGTATCATTTGTTCGTTCCGAGTTCACGTCCTGCTTCGACCACCACTGAGTCCCGGGATAGTCCACCTGATATTTTAAGAGAACTCAGTCTTCGGTCCATGTGAGCTTCTTCTGCTACAGTATCATTTGCTCGTTCTGTGTTCACGTCCTGCTTCGACCACTACTGAGTCCCGGGATAGTCCAGCTGATATTTTGAAAGAACGGTGTGTGCGTGTATGTGGACATACTCGATTAAGAAGGAGACTTGTATCGTTTACTCTGCTTTTTGGTCATTGTATGAAAATGCACAGAAAACTTAAACCAACTTACTAATACGTACACAGTGATAAAAAACTAACGAATTGAATGTACGATTTATTTTATTTTTTGTTATTCATAAATAGAAATGATTGATTGGATGATTATTAATTCAGGTCATCGGGTAGTGGCAGGGTTATACACACATGGACAGACTCCCACCACTCAGTCTTCAGTCCATGTGAGCTTCTTCTGCTACAGTATCATTTGCTCGTTCTGTGTTCACATCCTGCTTCGACCACTACTGAGTCCTGGGATAGTCCACTTGATATTTTGAAAGAACGGTGTGTGCGTGTATGTGGACATACTCGATTAAGAAGGATACTTGTATCGTTTACTCTGCTTTTTGGTCATTGTATGAAAATGCACAGAAAACTTAAACCAACTTACTAATACGTACACAGTGATAAAAAACTAACGAATTGAATGTACGATTTATTTTATTTTTTGTTATTCATAAATAGAAATGATTGATTGGATGATTATTAATTCAGGTCATAGGGTAGTGGCAGGGTTATACACACATGGACAGACTCCCACCACTCAGTCTTCGGTCCATCTGCGCTTCTTCTGCTACAGTATCATTTGTTCGTTCTGTGTTCACGTCCTGCTTCGACCACTACTGAGTCCTTGGATAGTCCACTTGATATTTTGAAAGAACGGTGTGTGCGTGTATGTGGACATACTCGATTAAGAAGAGGACTTGTATCATTTATTATGCTTTTTGGGCATTTTATGAAAATGCACAGAAAACTTAAACCAACTTATTAATACGGATACAGTTATAAAAAACGAACGAATCATCAAATGGTGAATTCTTTTTTCTTCTTTACATTTGATTAAATCGGAATGATCACGAGTAATGGCTTAATTATAATTTCTGATAAATCAACATATCAATTTGAGTGATTACATTCTTCATTGTTGGAATAGCTTCTCATATTGTTGAAAAATAAAAATAATTAGTTAACCAATCTGTGTCCTTAAATAATTTGATTCATGTTCTTAAATAATTGAGTTCATTATCATTTATATTTGTGATTTACCGTACATGATCCAATAGAATGTTGATTATTCTCTTAAAAATTGAGCGGATGAATATAACGGGCCCGGAACAAGTCGATATAAGTTAATCAACATCGAGAACACATTTTCGTTTGATGTTACTCGCACTCCTCAACGTTTCGCTCGTCGGTTTCTCATCCGCATCTACATCCGCGTCCACGTCCGCATGTCCTGCAAGAGACGAGAAGGCTGAAGCAGCTCTGCAGCTGAAGAGATGAACGGATTCACCCGTCAGTCACTCTCTGGCAGACCGCGAGAGAATCACAATGCGAAGCCTCTTCCCTCAGCCTTTCTCGTCGTTCTTCTCCGCTTCTGCTCGCTGATTCTACTGCGGTACGTCCATCCGTGCTCACTGCTGCTGCTGCTGTCTATCTGTCTCGGCTACCCGTCCATCGGTCGCTCTGTTCTTCTTGTCTACTGTCTCATCCCGAGGATTCATTCGTACCTCTCTGTCTTTCTGCCTCTTTTGAGCTTTCTAGCTCACTTCCTCTTTTCGTGTTTTCCCTTTCACGATAGACAGAGAGAGAGAGAGAGTATCTATATGTATCTCGTCTCCTCGACCAGCATACCCACCCTCCAACTTTCTGACATCGTTCGTTCCTATTCGCATCAGAAATTCATCTCATCTCTCGACTCCCTCCACTTTCCATCGTGTGTCTCCTCTTTTGTTCTCTCCCCGCCATTGCCCTACTCGATGCTACTGCTCAAACTACTGACTTGTTATTATATACTTTTTTATTTCCAAGCCGATAACTCCTTGAAGCTGCCACCTCGAAGAACATTTTAGGAATTGTGCTATAAGATTCAACAGGAGCTTTCCTTTTTTGTTTCGACGATTACACATCGTGACAACATTTTTCTATTAGCCACCAAATTTGCCAACGTCTCGAAATTTTTTTTCATCCTCACCTAATCTGTACCTTGAATAAAAATGTGCACCTGCTCTATATCTTGAATAAAAATGTGCATAGTCCTCATCTGCTCTGTACTTCGAATAAAAATGTGCATAGTCCTCATCTGCTCTATACCTTGAATAAAAATGTGCATAGTCCTCATCTGCTCTATATTTTGCATAAAAATGTGCATAGTCCTCATCTGCTCTGTGTCTTGAATAAAAATATGGATAGTCCTCATCTGCTCTGTGTCTTGAATAAAAATGTGCATAGTCCTCATCTGCTCTGTGTCTTGAATAAAAATATGGATAGTCCTCATCTGCTCTGTGTCTTGAATAAAAATGTGCATAGTCCTCACCTGTTCTATATCTTCAATAAAAATGTGCATAGTCCTCTGTGTCTTGAATAAAAATGTGCATAGTCCTCACCTGTTCTATATCTTCAATAAAAATGTGCATAGTCCTCATCTGCTCTGTACCTTGAATAAAAATGTGCATAGTCCTTCACCTTTCACCCTAAAAATGTAATTTTCACTAATACCTCATATTCGTCATTCTCTTTCTTTTCGATGGAAAGCCGCAAAAGCCAAGTGAGTTTGAGGATATGGAGAGTATAAGAGTGGATATCACGCGGCACAATCTCTCAAAGTGTCAGCGAGAAGAGTCCCAAAATTCTTCGCCCCTATACGTTGCTCTCCGTGCTTGATTCTCGCCAAGTCGGATACATCACGGTTTTTTTTTGTGCCCGTCGCTTACCTGGTGCGCGTATCTTTAGCAGAGTGTGCCGCTTCTCGCTCGCTGATGAGCAGCAAACCCGACCCGCATGTGCCTTGTTCGTGGCCTGCCAATAGGCCCATAACGACATTCGTGCAGGGCCTTGTGAATATTTTGCATCCTTCGTCGCTGCTGCCTTTTATACTGCTGCATCTCTCCTTACAAAAATACTAAAAACAAATCACTTGTGGATAAAATAAATGAGTGGTAACATTTCGCAATATTTTTTTACCCCACGATTGAAGCAGCTGCAAAACAGTGATTGAAATCGTTTTGTCGTCATTTCTACAATCGTATAACAAATGCTATGCAATATTATGGGAAATGGGAAATATTCGGTATATATTATGTTCTGTGTCTGGTCACGCAAACGACCCTTTGTGTTCAAATATCAAAATTAAAAATGGTCTAGTCGATGCAAAAAAAAAAATTGCGAATTAAAACTTGCACGCTGCGTAATCGTATTTTGCGCCCCCCCCCCCCTCACCCTCCACCCCGCAGAGCAAACTGTGTGATTACGAGAAAATTACGAAAAAGCAATATGCCTTTTAATTTTCTTTCCCTCCCCCTCCACCTTTTTAGTGAGATAGTCTGAAGCTTGTTTAACTTTGAACGTCGTTGGGGTGTTCGTTTATTTGGGACTGAAGAATTGACGGAGCGGGACAAGCTCAGAGAATATTAATCTAATGTTCCGGACGTGGTATGAGAGAGGACCTCAAACAGACAAGAGGTCCAAATCAATAGTCTCCGTAGAGGTATATATGTTCACATTCGAGTGAGCAAAGAGAGGTATGGAAGAGGTATTGCATATTCGAAGCAGGCGGGGCCCCGTCCGCCGGTGGTCCGCCCTGAGCTCTCGTTGTCTTATTCTTCTGGGCTGCTGCTACAGAGGCCAACAGCTAGCCAGAAACGGTTCTCCAATCCACTCTTCGATTCTTCCTTGAATTCCTTTCGCTCTTTCTCTCCCCAATAAATATCGTCTTCTCTCTCTCTTTTTTGCATCATCAAACCTGGTACATTCACGACTGATACATTTGGTGTAACGTCTTGGCTCGTCGTCCTCCCTCGCACTTATCTGCCATACTGTTTCCCTCCCCACGGCCCATACCACGTGAAAACCAGCAAGTATACCCATACAGCCTCATTTCTTTCGTTCTCTTTCATTGCCGAAGGATCTCCCGTCGTTGTCGTTTTCAGCTTCTCCGCATCTCTCTCCGTCCGTGTGTCTCTTTGCTGCAGTGTCCATTCTGCCCCTCGTCGCCTTTTCTTCTGGCCCTGGTCCTGCTCCTCGCGCGCTTTGAGACAATGGACAATGGGGACATAAATCTGCGTAATTAGTTGCCGATGCTCCAACGGATCAATGTGCGATCTCCTTTCTGCTCCCCCCCCCCTTGCTTCTACTTGATCGTGCTCGCGCTCCTGCACCTTCTGCTTTTCCTCCTTCCATTTTTGTTCTTGATCTGGCTGTTGCTTCTACATGAGCTCCGCGAAGAGACTGCGAACAAACGATCGTTTGGTTGGTCAGTTCGCGAGGAAGGTAGGACGGTTCGTCGTTGTCCCCACCTTGGGTGGGTGTCCTACCTTATCCAGATGGTTGTGACTGTGCTGGATTCACCTTCCTCCAGGTACCAGGAGTTGCCAAAGCCTCTGGGAGACCCCTCTGGTCGCTCAGACCTTGTGCTTAGTAGTCACAGTCATGGAGAACGACACTCCCTTCAAGACTTCCAAGGGGATGCACTGTAGCAGTAAAATGGCGGTCCTGGGACTCAGCGAGCATCTCATGTCTTTGGGATGCAGCGACGAGAAACTTTTTCACTGCTTTTCCCTACTCTTTCGACTTCGTCCTTCAGAATAACTTAAATTTTTGCCATGGATGGCAGAAGGATGGGCTGGAACGCAATCCGACTTTTTGAGATTTTTATGATTGTTGCTTTCGTCATGCATTCCTTGTCCTTTCTTCAGTACATCGTAGTCAAGTACACCTTCCCTTTCCTTCATTATCACTCTCTTGCCTCGATGACTGCTACTTCTTTTTCTCTACCTTCTCACTGCACTCTATTATGCTCTCGGGACAACTTTGGTGCTACGTGTTCGTATTCGCCTTCGGTCCCCATACGCCAGGGCCCTTATTTGCATTCAGCACCTGTCCTGGTGTCTCACCTCCATCTTCCATAGCGTCGATGTCGACAGTAGCTCGTAAATCGCAGACCTCGCATGGACCTACATCGAGACCGTGACTAGCAGCAGCAGAACCTCCCGAAGATTCAAGGATCCGCTTCCATCGAGTGGGAGGGACGTGGAGACGGAAAAAGAGAGGAACGCAAATCAAGACGTTTACTTTGTGCGCTAAATCCCAAGCCCTCTGTGAATAATATGCCACATTCTACAATAACTGATGGACAAAAACATAAATAAACAATTTTTAAACACAATCGCTATTGGAAAAGAAATATTTTTAATAATTACTGCCTGAATGAAAATCCTACTAAGAAAATAAAATCACCAACATGCAGGCTTTACCCAAATTACATTATATAAAATCAAAGATAAAGAAGGTTCTTGAAATTCTAGGAAAAAAAATAGCGAGACGACACTTTATCTCTTTCACTTTGTCCCATTCGCATTACTATGTGACTTCAGGACAAGGAGGTTCAAGCGACCGTCGAATTGAGTGCAGCAGGGCGTGTGATAATCTAACAAGAGAAGAAAAAGACTGAGGGAATGGGCGAAAGGGAGAACTTATTCTTGCTCTAGTCCAAGCGTGGACCAAAAGGGAGCAACGATATACTCGCTGCTCCCTTCTGGTCTTATTGGCCCACAACAGCAAATCACTTTGCTATTTTGAAAAAGGATTAGGCGATTTTTAACAATTGCCTACTGATACATCGTTAATGACTCCGCGATATGTAGCGATCTTTCACATTTTTTTTTTCGCTATTTCTATCATTTTTCTATGTTCTTGTTGTCCATATTTGCCCCCCCCCCCTCCCTCTTATAGGTAAACAATCCTAAATCGACGTATCATGTGTACATTTTTTTTTTTTTTCATGTATACAGACGGACTTGGTGATATTAATGATTTTTTTCCTCATGGAAGAGCTTTGTCATGTTGAAAAAAAAAAGAACTTTGTCTTCCAAAGTACTTAAAGGCCTAAACAGTTCGAAAGGTACTTTGAAGAATATCCGATTGCTTATGCGTATAATTATTTTCGACTTATTCCCAAATTTTAGAACCCATGATAAAACAAAGAAATGGACAAGAGCGAAAGGGAAAGAATATCTTGAATTCATTCTTGACATAATGCGAAGCGACAGAAGAAGGGAGGAAAAAAGTCAGCGAAGATGTATCTTTTTGATCTAACGACAAGACGCCTTAGCGGAATTACCATTCCATCGTGTCATGCTCGCAAGACTCTGCGCTTTCGTCGTAGTCCTTTTCATGAAATGCAAACAATTTGATTAAACCTCATGATGCCGATGACGGAAGAGCTCGCTTCGTAATGACAATGGAGCTCGACCCGGACACACTGTCGTCCTCCTCCGCCGCCCCGTTCAAGACGAAGCATCCGATGGCTTGGCGCGGTGTGCCACGAACTCTCTCCCTGCATCGTGGTAAGATGCTGTCATCGGCGTGTAAGACCCGCACGGGGTCGACGACGCTACGAAAGGCTGATAAATGAACCGATAGCGGCATTGTTGCTGTAGCCCATCTGCACCTTTATATTGTCGTTCACAGTATTCATTCTGCTGCGTAATATACCGATGATTATATCCAACCTGCAAACCCATCCTCCCACGAGCAGCTGTTTCTTCCGTCATTTCTGATTGCAATAGAGGGGTGGGGAGGGGAGGGATGGGGTGGGAGGGAGGGAGGGGGATGATAGTTGTTGAGGGAGAAGCCTCGAATTTCCTTCTCGGTTAGAAGTGCCTCAGTAGATACATGTATACATCATAGTATAGGACGCTATCGGTACAATTTCCATTGTATCGACTCGTGATCGTCTGAGCAGCATCGATGCTCCAGAAATGATTGAAATTGATAAATCTTCATGGAATATTTTGTTCTCTCTTCAATATAAGTTTGTTCATTTGTAATGTTACAGGGGAGGAAGTAGTCGAAGGTACGGGCTCTGGCACTGAATTACAAGCTGATGACGGAGATTGCGTTGATGAGGATGGACCGATCAGTCCGAGCGAGAGAGGGTGTCCACCTGCAGCCAAAGAGGATGAGGACGTCGACTGTATTGAAGAATACGATGAGGATGCCTCGCCAGTCACACCACCACCGTCTGCAGCGTCGAGGTTAAATCCCTCCACTCTCAGAGATACCGGACCTCCTGACAGGTGAGAAGAAAAATTTCAGATACAGAAAGGCACTCACACACACACACACACACACACATGACCTTACGCGTGCACAGTTCGGCGCATCGTTTCTCTAAATTAATTATTGAATTATTTATCGTAACGGCATTCGTGAGCTCTGCCGGGCAGGTGGAATGTCTCAGATTAAATTCATAAACTATCCATTTTGTATAATGAACAATACAATGAATCTTTGAAACAAAAAGTACTGGCGTGTACGACATCCGAAAATTTTCCACCTTCTGGCTATTATAAATTCATAGCTCGACTCAAACTGCCGTTTGTTTTGTTCCAAAGCTAATCCACCGACATCACTAAATCATCTTTCAAATGCGGTCTTGAGGGGTATAATTTTGTGGTTGGGTGTACAGTAGTTCGCGATACATTTGAACATGCCGCGATCTTTCGGTGGGCATAAGCAGAACAAAGAATCGGGCTATCAGGGCAGATAAAGTTTCTGTTTGATAATCAACAAATATGAGCTTGGTGAGGTTTTTCTCTCTGTTGACATAAAAAAAAAAAAAAAGGTGTGCGAGGTTCTCTGCGGCGGCACGAAAAGAGACTGAAACGCATCAGCGGGTAACGCAACGATAAGAGGGTAATATAAGTGCGTAGCAGGTTCGCATGTGCAACGATACATTCACATAGATCAGATACACATAGGCAGCAGGGGATAGAATATTAGTGCGCGGACTGTTTCGCAGTATCCAGCCGCTCTCGACTCCTCTATTATATCTCCCGCCTGGCCACTGTCGGCGTCACACGTCACAGTCGACTAATAGAGATAGGCGCGTGGTGTATTTCCTTCTCGTCCTCGGTCACCCACCCCCTCTCCGACTGTTACACCCTCTCTTCGCCCCCCCACCCGCCAGGCATCCCCAAAAACTTCCCCTGCATGCGTAGCGGTGGTCCCCTTTCATCTCGCTCCACGCATTCGGCATTTAGTCAGAGGAGTCAGTTACCAGTCGACCGTCGACAGGATTGGGACGTTCTACCCACTTCGCCACTTTACATCACAAAGTTCCTAATTTTTCGCGCGCACTTCGAGACAAGGTACGTACGAAAGCATGCACGTACATCAACCTCAATTCTGTTGCATTAAACGTGAGATTCTCTGAGAATTTATTCATTCAGTAGGCGCCTGGCTCCTGTTATACGTTAAAGAGTTAATTCATTTTTCATACCATCGCGATCGGATCCCATGTCGATATAGTCCTTACATGTACATTGTTATGTGCGAACACTCGTTACATTTTAATTTCCATTGTGCTTTAACATTTATTATTTGCCCATAATTGCATTTACATGTTAACCCCATCGTGCTACTGTATCTGGGATAGCCCCTATAATGGGGTTGTATAAATTCAACGTGATTTTGATGAACAAACTTTTTCAAAAAACTCTTTTTTTTTTACAAAATTATGCTTGAAATATTGAAGCTTGTTTCAACTGTCCAAAATCAAAACAACAACGTAAAGAATAATTCAGGACAAAATAGAGCGATGCATGCCAAAGAACGGTTATAATGGAGGCACTCACTTGTTGTATGAGGTGTCCAGTCTTGTTTGGACACATTATGTATTCGTTGTTTTTTTTTTCAACCCTTATTTATTTTGCTGAACAAATGTGCATGCAGTATAAATATTGTTAACCCTATCGTGCTACTGTATCTGGGATGGCCACTATAATGGGGTTGTATAAATACAACGTGATTTTGATGAACGAATTTTTTCAAAAAAGTTTTTTTTTTGCAAATTATGCTTGAAATGTTGAAGCTTGTTTCAACTGTCCAAAATCAAAACAACTACGTAAAGAATAATTCAGGACAAATTAGAACGATGCATGCCAAAGAACGGTTATAGGGGAGGCACTCACTTGTTGTATGAGGTGTCCAGTCTTCTTTGGACACATTATGTATTCGTTCTATTTTTTTTAAACCTTATTTATTTTGCTAAACAAATGTGCATGCAGTATAAATATTCATTATTTATATACGTTCTAATGTTTATAACTGGACTCCGGGAACGACAGTTGCTGTATAATAGTTGTAACAGGATAATCGATTACCAACATCAATATATATATATATATATATATATATATATATATATATCGATGGAATAGAGTTCAAAGGGCGTACTGAGTGTATAAAAGCGTAGCTCACATGCCTTTGTGCTGTTAGACCGTGGACACATAACCCACAGTTTCATCCTTTATATATGAATTTTTAATTGTCAGCTGAAGTGACACATTTTGAAGGTTTTCTTATATTTGTCTTTTTCCTGCACTACGTCGTATATTTTTGAATACACATGCGTTCCCGTATTTATAAAACAGTATGATCGATTAGTCATTAATATGGAGAAAACTGAAAAAAAAAAAAAAGATAATGATATTAATTGCGCAGTATGAGGATGTAATGCGCTGCATTTGACGGCGATTTTAAATATTCGGCGTCTATTGATATGCGCTTTCGCATTTATCTATGATCTGGTGGAGTACAGAGGTCAGCAGATATTGATTAAATATTAAACGTCGAATACTTGAGTAGGGAATTATAACCTAAATGTCCTGGTGACAAACGCTTTATGAAATATTAATGCTGCAATCATATACTCTTACTTATCTATCGAATATCACCACTGAAGTTAAATGATAAATGGGAACAGCCTGGAAGAAATATAGCTTTGGCATTCCAATCCGTCAACAGTCGTCCAATCATCCGTATAGTTTATTAATTATTAGTTACTAGCAGCCCTTACGTTGGTGTATTCGTCTATTATGGAGATTGCGTATCATTTGCTATCGACATGCGTTATCAAACTATCATTTTGTATTTCACACTCATTACTATTCATGCATAGAAAAATAAAAAATTGAATGATAGTCAAGAAAATGTATATATCGTTTTTCTAAAGAATAGTATAGAAACAACCCCATACTTTTTGTTTCAGAGAGCCAATGAGTCCTCGGTGTCCATCACGTGATTCACGGGAATCGTCTGGTCCAGTGGTTGCAAGTCCTCCGCCTCCTGCTATTAATCGGCGTAGCACAAGTCCAGTCAGTCCAAACAGCATTGTGGCACTACCCCTTGGACCTCACCCGCTTCTACCGCCTCATTCAGCGGCCGTAATGGCGGCGTATATTCAGCAAACTCATCAGCGTCTTCTTCTTGGACACTCACCACTATCACATGGCTCAGCTTCACCGCTGGTATCATCCTCGTGTTCACCACCTGCCGCGACCCCTGGACTCCTTGTGTCACCTGCAAGTGGTGGAGAAATTTCGCCGGCGGCCACGCCACTACCTGCAGTTTTGGATTTTAGCACGAGAAAGGCATCGCCTCTCGAGGAAGAGGATGACGAGCATATACTCAATCTTAGCAAACCACCGACACCTTCGTCCTCGACGGAAACGAATAATGGACCGCTCGATTTGTCCGTTTCTAGTAGGAAGAGACCAAGTATCGAGGATTCGCCACCTCCGCCGCCACGAAAGTGTTCCAGGCTCACGACATCAGCGAACACCGCTCACCAAGAGTCTCCATCCACGCCAACTTCTTTTGGGCGGCCTGTAGTCTCGCCATGGACGTCTCCGGTCGTTGCCTCGCATTTTCCGTACTTCGCTGCCGCAGTAGCGGCTGCTACTAGTCAACAACAACTCTCACCCAAGAGTACATCCGGTGTGGTCGATACCCACCAGCTATGGAATGGAAAGATGAAGCCACCTGCTGCACTCGACAAGCCGTATCAGCCGAGTGAAGCCACGAAAGCTCTCGAGAAAATGAGCGAGCTGAGTAAGTTAGGTGGTGAGGAAATGTACAGATCATCATCCGGAGGATCGGGCAGCAGCTCAACGAGCAGTAATCCTACTGGCACTTCAGGAAGTAGACACAGTGCCTGGCAGTCTCATTGGCTTAATAAAGGAGCCGATCAGGCCAAAGATGTTCTCAAGTGCGTCTGGTGTAAGCAAAGTTTTCCAACGCTGGCAGCAATGACGACGCACATGAAAGAGGCGAAACACTGCGGTGTTAATATGCCAGTGCCTCCGCCCTCTTCGGGTCATCAGGGTCATCATCCACAGCAGACGTCGATGCCATCAATGCCATCATCTCAACACCAACATCAACACCAACATCAACATCACCAGCACCAATCGCAGAGCTCTGCGGGTGGCAGCAATAATGCTAATGCTACGCCTAGTAGTAAGCAGAGTCCTTCGGAGTTAAACCTCTTGATCAAAGAGACCATGCCATTGCCGAGAAAACTAGTGCGTGGCCAGGACGTTTGGCTGGGTAAGGGAGCCGAACAAACGAGACAAATTCTCAAGTGCATGTGGTGTGGTCAGAGCTTCCGATCCCTGGCGGAAATGACGTCGCATATGCAACAGACCCAGCATTATACGAATATTATATCACAGGAACAAATTATCTCGTGGAAGTCATCGGACGAGAGCAAAGGTGGTTCTGGGGGAAGTTGCGGAGGTGCTGGCGTTGGAGGAGGCGGGGGAGGGGGAGGAGGAGGAGGTGGTGGCGGTGGCGGAGCTGGGGGAGGAGGAGGAGGAGGTAGTGGAGGAGGTGGAGGTGGTTTGCAGCCAGGAAGTGGCGGTGGTCAGCATGGTGGAAGTACTGGTGGTCCTGGTCTAGGTGGAGGAGGTACCAGTAGCCACGTAAGTGCGGTACTAACGTGCAAAGTATGCGACCAAGCTTTTAGTTCTCTCAAAGAACTCAGCAACCACATGGTCAAGAATTCACACTACAAGGAGCATATAATGCGCTCGATCACGGAAAGCGGTGGGCGTCGAAGGCAGACCCGAGAAAAGAGGAAAAAGTCACTGCCTGTCAGGAAGTTACTGGAACTGGAGCGTGCCCAAAATGAGTTCAAGAACGGTGACGGTAGTACAGGATTATCGCACAGTTTGGGAAAACACGCGGGTAGGATTACGTGCGAGAAGTGCGGTGAAAAGATTGAGACGACAATTTTCGTGGAGCACATTCGTCAGTGTATCGGTGCCGGGGCGATTGGTGTCAATCAACGAAATTTTCTAAAGAATGCACTCATGTCAAATCACATGTCACAGGCTCTGCCACCGAGTGAGAGCGGTCGAAAGAGCGTCAACGAGGATGGGTCATCGGTTTCATCGAGACATCATCGATCTCCATCTTCGGCGAGTGACGCTACGACTCCAGGCAAGGACGCTCCCACACCTTCTTCGAACGAAGGGACAGGTGGCACCTCATCACCATCCGTTCTAAACGCAATAGAGAAGCTCATTGAGAAAAGCTTTGATTCTAGAGTACGGCATGGTGCGCCGGGTCTTCATCATTCTCAGCCAGGAGCACCGATGGGCTCGAGCATTCTCAAACGACTGGGCATTGATGAGAGCGTTGATTACACAAAGCCTCTCGTTGATGCCCAAACGATGAATCTCCTAAGATCTTATCAACAGCAGCAACAGCAAAATTACAACTCGGCGAGCGCTGCGGCGAGACGAGAAAGAAGCGGTAGCGAATCGAGCTCCATATCGGAGCGTGGGAGTAATAGAACTGATGCTATGACACCGGAAAGACGAATGGATCTGTCCATGAGTCACGAGAGGCTCTCGGCATCTCATTCCCATCGTCATCGTGCCACTCCGGACAAACAGATTCCCGTACTTCCAAGTCGACACAATCCAGTTGCGGAAGCGGAGTCTGGCGACGAGGAGTCCATAGTTGTGAAGAAAGAACCGCGCGATGAAGAATCTGAGGCTCCTGCAGCGAGTGAAGATGAACCCATGCAACAATCATCATCGCCCAGAGAAGTGCTGGTGAAAAATGAAATCGTAGAGGAGTCGAGGGATGATGAGGAGCCGATAAATTATGGCGCTACGAATCATCGACGAAGTAGCTTGCACGAGAGTACAGAAGAAGGCCGTGAAGTACTTTCGCCTCAGTTAAATCCACCCACACCAAGGCCTGCAAGTCAAGTTGAACAAGTTGCCCGAAGTCCATGCAGAAACAGTACGAGTAGTCCAGCGAGCAGTGATCGTTCGGTGACGCCGAGAGGTACTCCAGACACAAAAGCATCCAGTAGTCTTGGTGCGCTCTCTTCAATGTTCGACAGTTTGTCAGGCGGTGGAATAGGTTCAAGTGGCAATACAGATTCTCAGGGTCGAAAAACGAGTAGCCATCCACTGGCCGCATTACAAAAGCTTTGTGACAAGACCGAGACACGTGGTGGCTCTGGTAATTCAGGTGGTTCAAGATCCGCTTCGGCGAATGCCCCAACGATCGGCGCTGGAAGTAGTAGCGGTTCTGGAACTTCGGGGCCTGGATCAACGCCTGGTGCCATATTAGCCTTCAGTTGGGCCTGTAACGATGCAGTTGTCACCGCTGATTCGATAATGAAGTGCGCTTTCTGCGATACACCTTTCATATCTAAAGGTGCATACAGGCATCATTTATCGAAGATGCATTTCGTCAAAGATGGCGTTATTCCGGATCCTCTGACGGTCAGCAGATCTGCGGCAGCAGCCGCAGCTGCTTCCGCCTCGGCTCAACCGCCATCTGGTGGTGGTCCTAGTCGAAGCTCAGCCTCACCACCGAGCTCACAGCGCAGCAACAAGTCCCCGCCCGTGCCCCAGGCGAATGGAAGCCCATCTCAACCGGCGGCCTCGCCACTCGAGGAGAGCCCCCATTCAAAGTTTCTCAAGTATACGGAACTGGCCAAACAATTGTCCAGCAAGTATGTATAGTACGAACCCCGTAAGTAGCGGTGCCATCTGTACATAAGTGTATCTATACTATGAGGCGACTGTGAAAACGACGAAATGAGCTACGGCGTGGTCGTTAGTTATGTTATTATTATTATTATTATTATTATTGCTATTATAATTATTACTATATTTGACTTTAACCGCACGTCCTACATAATGGAGGGCCATTAACGTCAGCGGTGCTCTCGTTATTCGAGTATTGCCAAGGATTTGTTGTTGTATCTGTAAACGCGTGATGAGTGATTGTGCGCGTCCACGTTTCACTAAATTGATTCAACCATTTTGGGCGGAATAGCGTCGTTGAATGCCTGATTAATAGTTTGCTTCGGTTCCTCAGGGGGTGGTGGGAGAGGGGGTGGGAAGGGTGGCATAGGGTTTGGGGGAAAGCGACTGCTTTTCCTGTTCTCATGCGTCAGACCACATCGCGTCATTCCTGTTCATTCGGTCACGCAATTAGCGCGCAACTTTGATTAGCAGCGAGTGACTACTCACCACTCGGGGTAACTGTTCGGGATAGTCGAGAGACGAAAATGGTTTTTCTCCTCAAACTTTCATCCCTTATTTCTGTGTCATTCGTGTTCATTCGTTTTCGCAATCCATCCCCAGCACTGAACGCGTTTCCATCAACATTCGAGGAACTTGGTATCGATGAAAATAAAAATATTTCTTTTTGTCTCAGTGGGATATATATATATATATATATATATATATATATATATATATATATATCTATATAACGTGTCTGCAAACTGACTTTCTAGGCAACGAATTCAATTTTTCTTCGTTTAGGAAATTATTAAAATGTCCCGTCGTTCAACCAGCCATTATCTCATAGTTCATGCAATTTTTTTATACAATAATAAAAGATTGAATATTTCATTAGAAAAAAGTAGTTCATTGAATTTCTCATAATAAACTGCCAGTTAAACATGTATCGGGGCATCTTGAATTATTGTCTGGCATTCGTAGTATTTGGAGGTGAATTATTGCTATTATAACCACAAACGATTACGATCGAGCGGATTATTCATAAATTTACGGATATGTAAAAAATTTTAGCCAAATAAGTGAGCACGTGTCCAAGTTCCTCGCACTAAATGCGTCTTGAGTCTGTTTTTCCATGAGACACATTTCCGTCTTTGTGGATTTATGGGAGAGCAGATTAAACCAGATGATTTTTGTTTGCCTTAAATTTTTCATCACAAACTCAATAAACTTTCAGTATTGCGATTCTTCTTTACGTATAGTAGCGCAGTAGCAATTGAAATTGGGGCGAGGTCGACTTAAAAAGAAACAAAAAAAAAAAAAAAAGTGAGTCATACAAACGCGTTTTCGATGCGTCAAAAATGTGTCTGTATGTGTGTGTGTGTGTGTATGCACGTATGCGTGTTTGTGTGCGGTAAGTTGGAAAGAGCGTTAATTAATTGTGATGCCACCATATCTCGCTGTTACTGCTGGAGTCAAATATGGCTCGGCAAACGGCCAAGTTTGTGATGTTATAATAAATACTTAAGGAATTTACGTCGACGGGGTGTCCGGGGGTAGGTGGGGAGGGCAAGAAAAGCCAGAAAGGAAAATTAAGCAAAAGCGAGAAAACCTTATGAGCAGGATAAAGCTAAAAATGATGAATGAACAAGATAAAAATACAAATAAACACACACACACACACACATATATACACACACACACACCTGTCGTGTAAGGTCGACCGTCAGTATGTATGCCTTTAGATTTTAAGGACTACGTCTCATTATAGGCTCAGAATGTAAGCTAGGTTAGATGGGTGAAAATTGTCCTTGTATAGGCATCTTATTGTTGATACTTACGCGAACGGGTGAATTACTAGTGATGAAAAAAAAAAAAAAGAACCCCGGTGAAAAAAAAAAAAAAAAACATTTATTATTAATGTAAAAGGAAGAAAGTAGAAAGGGGTGCAGCAATGATGACGAGACAAAAAAAAATACGAAAAATGTCTGCGTCGTGCCTGGTGCAATATCCCACGAGTTTTAATATCGCGCTTTTAGCGACTCAGGGGGAAAGTGGTGGCGTGAGGGGGGGAGGGGAGGAGTGCAGCAGCAGCAGCATATATATATGTATAGTTTGGTCATAACGAGGACAGACAAAAGTTGTGAACACTCGTGGCCATCGCCGTTCGATGCATTTTGGTACAGTTGCGATAACGGTAGGCAAAAAGCTCGCCCTCGGCAGTACACAGATCGAATACACACCTAGACACACACACACACACACATACGTGTACACTAAAATGGCACGATGTCATCGGGCGACGATAGACCATTGTAAATTTTAATTTGTTCAAATATATTTATTATCTCGCCGAATCCGAGCGAGCCCACGCGTCATTAACGTGTAAAATATTGTCATTATCATTCGAAATGTCGCGAATTATTGTGAATATTAATTGGAAATATTATTACTATTATTATTATTATTATTATTATTATTATTATTACTATATAATATAGAATGGCAGAAAGAAGGTACAGTGATATTGTGCGGAAATAAGCGCAAGTGCATGATATTGATCGTATGATTGTGCGTGACGAGAGAACGAGCAAAAGAGATGATGCATGAATGAGATAAAATGTTGACGAACGCGTGTGAGATGGAAAGATGATGAAGGCCGACTGATGGGGTAGCGGCAACGTACAGTCCCCCACCCGCATATGTGGGGAATGATATAAGAAGAATTAAACAAACAAACAAAAAAATGGGAAAAAAAAACGGAAAAAAACGAAAAAAAAAAAACAACAACAACAACCACAAACAAAAAACAACAAAAAAAAAAAAAACACGACACACACTTGTATACGTATTTCTTGTAAACTCTAATTCTTCCATCGCGGACTTTAAAAATATTTATCAACATAATAATAATAATATTAATATTATTATTGTAATTATATACGATTGCTGAGAGTGTGATGAACAAACACAAATCTACGTGGAAGCTGCTCTGATAAGCGAGTCATCCGACTCACTGGTGTGAACGGTGAACACAGACACACGCGCGCGCGCACACACACACACACAAAACCCACCCACACACATATATACACACACAGACAGAGCACACACACAGAACACGCACGCGCTCACAGACCATTCAAACACCAAAATAGTACGGATGTTCCAAAATGCACACTCGCGTGTTCGCGCAATTATACGAAAAAGGGGAGATAAAAAAAGTTACATAGACACAACTACGCAAGAAAGCAACCACAAAGATATGCATCATGTATACGCGAAACTCTTGAAACCATTTTACCAGATTTGTCATTATTTAATTATTTCGGTTGTATTTTAAAATGCAATTAAAGCTCAAATAAATATATATGTTATAAACTATGCTAAAGATGATTCGTTTGTGAATTTATTCGTCGTGAACCTTTAATGACATTTATCCCGCACCGTCGTTTGGTTTCCCGCCCACGAATTTCCCGCGAGTTTCGACATTTCTTTCGATATGAAAAAGTATAATAAAGGAGAAACTGAATGGATAAAACGGAGTCGATGCACATGTCACTTTTCAGAGACGTTGTTGTCGATATGGTTCGCGGACTGACCACTTCACGATACTAATTCTCTTCACTTCTCTTTTCTCTATATATTTCTCCGTCTCTCTCGTTCTGCGAGCGAATGAAAAAATCCCTCGAATTTATAGCACCGAATTGTCCCAGCCCACGTTATGACAAAACCAGCATTGGGAAAAAATATGAAACCACGAGATGAACAGGAACCACATCAGAAGATCCGGATTATGACGCAGCTACGCCTACGTTAACGCTTTCTCTTTTCATTTTATTCCTCGGAATCTTCGCTCCGAACGACCATTCGATTCGTTCTATACGTATAATTTACAAAACGGATGCGATTTTATTTATTATCCCATTCGCCGTTGCATTCATTTGAAATGGGAGCGAAAAGCCCGCGGTAATGTTGTCACCGAATGTCCTTAATTCGGTGGCCACAACACCAGTTCAGGGCAAACAAATATATTTAACAAAATGGCAACCCAAAAATAGAACGACTTCAACGATTCATGCCAATTACAGAATTCGACAATACGTCGCTTGTACCATTCAATCATCCAGACTGACAGCTCACGTTGGACAGGCACGTTGCAGGTAAATAATGTAAAATAATTCTTCTCAGTCCCTTACAGTGTATATTGTCTGACAAAAGGGAATTAATTTTCGTAGCGGAAGTTATGAAAAGGGTCAAAAAATATATTAGGTAATTAATTAATAATCAATTAATACTGCAAATTGATTCGTTGATTCACAGATACAAAGATTATCATCTCGAAGCAAAAGATTTTCCGGGAATTATAACTTAAATTTGGGCAACTCGGCAAAATTTTAACATGAACAAATCTTCAAATCAATCATTCGAATTTTCTAAAACTCATATGAATTTTTTTTTATATTTTTGATAGAATTAAATTTCTCCGAAAACTCTTAATAGCTCCAACAGAGACCAATCTGCAGTGTATTTTTTAATATATGAGAAATTACAAAGCTGCTTGTTTTAATACGTAACTTTTTTATACGTGGGAAATCCGAACAGCTATGTATTGACATATTTTGATTTTTTTTTTCACACCTCAGTGCAAGATGTACGACGTGCCCATCATTTGTCCCAATTTTTAGCACAAAAACCGCAGCTATATAAGACCACGATAATTTTCCATTCGTAGTTTTCGCGGAACCATTTAGTGATAATTATCAAAGTTTAACCAATAACTCAATCCACGAATCTGTGCTAATTTTGTAATTTTCATTCATCCTAAAGGATTATTCTTCACGAGTGTCATCTGATTATTTATTCATCAAATCGATAAATTCATATAAAATATTTATGGGATCGCATAAATATAAATAACCGTATTAATAATAGATTTTTTTAAACTCGCTCAATGAACCATAAAAGTATCCAAACGTAGTTGACAAATATTTTATTTTGACAAAGCTTCACATTATCAGACAAAGTATAAAATATGATTCTGAGCAGACGCGTATTTATCCGTCCTCTTTACAACTCTTAATTTTTTGCCGGCCATTGTCAAATTTAAATAGGAACTTATTGCTAAAATGCAATGCATAACTTTCCCTGTTAGCGTATTACAAAAAATTGAACTATTTGTTACAATTTTTGGTACAAAAACCGGAGCATGATAATTTTCCATTCTTAGTTTTCGCGGAAAAGTTTAGTCATAATTATCAAAGTTTAACCAATAACTCAATCCACGAATCTGTGCTAATTTTGTAATTTTCATTCATCCTAAAGGATTATTCTTCACGAGTGTCATCTGATTATTTATTCATCAAATCGATAAATTCATATTGAATATTTATGGGATCGCATAAATATAAATAACCGTATTAATAATAGATTTTTTAAAACTCGCTCAATGTACCATAAAAGTAGTCGACAAATATTTTATTTTGACAAAGCTTCACATTATCAGTCAAAATATAAAATATGATTCTGAGCAGACGCTTATTTATCCATCCTCTTTACGCATAAGCTGAGCTAGCTGTTGCGGCTCGTTACACTGGCCTATCTGTCGGCTTACCCTTCAAACTGTGAGCCGTTCAAATATTTATCCTGGAACGTGTGTATCATACGTTTCTGAGCACGTCGACGGTATAGAAATCACGCGAGCTATCGCACAGATTTCTCGAGCGTTTCCTCTCACTTCCCTCTCGCCCACGATAAATTCTACGATTGATTGAAAATTCTTTCATTTTTATCCGTGGTATAGCAATCGAATAGAGATCGATAATTTGCAATTTGTGGCTGCTCACGGCGACACATGTAAACTCCACGCCCCATGACGATTTCGCCACGCATTTATACATATATATGTATGTATAGACACGACTCTAAATTTTTTCACTGACAGTTTTATTATTCACAGACAGTCGCGGATATAGATAGACATTATCGGATGGTCATGAGCACAATAAAGAAAAAAAATAATAAAAGTCTTTAAAAAAAAAAAACCCCAAAGGTTAGATAATAATAAAGTTACACTCGTTGGATTACGCACATCCATCACGTGACCACTCTCAGATACTCACACAGATATTATAAATCCATATTTAATCGCGAATATTTATTGATACTCACGCAGTCATGAGTCCCGGAAATGGACAAGTAATAACGGAAAGTCATGGGCACTCTCGTACTTTTGGATACTCTCTACTCTTATTATACTCTACTCTACTCTACTCTTATTAAACTCTACTCTTATTAAACTCTATTACTGTTGGATTCTCGTAATGATCTGCCGCAGCATCACGCCTACTAGATTCTTGAAAAAAATGCAAGGCCCGAAGTGATGGTGAAGCAAAAACTGGGCAGTATATGGATGAAAGGTCAGGTACTGGCTGAGCTTATTCCATGCAGTATAGTCTGTCGAGCGAAGGGTAAGCAAGTGGAATAGGAGGCGTAAGCGGGAAGTATGCAGAAAACGAGTAATAAGAAAAGAGCGGAGGCAACCTGAAGGGCAGAAAACCGGTTGTATCCTCTGCTCGTTCTCTTTCCATAAGAGATACCCCTCATACTTTAACATCTTTGGTTACTATCCTTTCAAACGTAATGCGCTAATCAATTGATACAACGCCGAGTCGTCGAGCAGCAGTGGCATCATCATCAGAAATGCCTTCAAGCAATTTTCCTCCTTCTCCTCCATCTTTCATATTGTATGCTAAAATTATTTAATCTACAAATCGATAAGAATTTCTCCCGTTTCGATCATTGTCGCCTTTTACTCCACTCTTATCCCAACTTTTGCATAGTAAAAAATTGAGAAATTCTTTCCATGAGAGATACAAAATTGCAACTCAAAAATAAAACGTCTTCAACGATTCATGCCAATTTCAAAATCCAACAATACGTCGTTTTTGTACCATCCAGACTGACAGCTCACGATGGGCATAATTGTCGAAGTGATACAGGTAAATAAAAATAAAGCGTCTTCAACGATTCATGCCAATTTCAAAATCCGACAATACGTCGTTTTTGTACCATCCAGACTGACAGCTCACGATGAGCATAATTGTCGAAGTGATACAGGCAAATAAATAATGTAAATAATCTAAAATAATTCTTATCAGTCCCTTACAGTGAATAATCCTCATGCTGTAAGACCTTCGGGTATTATTTTTTCAAACGTAATGCGCTAATCAATTGATACAACGCCGAGTCGTCGAGCAGCAGTGGCATCATCATCAGAAATGCCTTCAAGCAATTTTCCTCCTTCTCCTCCATCTTTCATATTGTATGCTAAAATTATTTAATCTACAAATCGATAAAAATTTCTCCCCCTTCGATCATTGTCGCCTTTTACTCCACTTTTATCCCAACTTTTGCATAGTAAAAAATTGATAAATCTAGCAAGAATCTGACCTTGAAATTGGAACTAAAAATCCATCTAGAATGCACCACATCGATGGCCCTGAAAGATAATTATTATGTCGAGTTATAAACTTTGCATTTACAGTTTACCTTGTACGTGGAATGGACAAACCCATCCACATATATACAGACATCTGGATATCTCTTCCAAATATATTTTTGGACACAATATTTTGCAATATTTTGGATAATCTGCTAAATAAAATTTACCGTAAAATTATGTATAAGTGAATAAGTAAATAAATAAATAAAACAACAATTAGATGAAAACATTTCGCATTACATTTGATTTCTAAATTCTGCATGTAATGAAATTTTCGATATTTTCAAATGGGTTTACCATTTTGTAATAATATTTCTGTTTCTTATCGTTCCGTTTCTTATCTTTCCGCCAGGCAGTATCACTGGCATTACCCCAATCGATCACGAAAAAGTTATTGCAAACATTTATGATAAAAGAAATACAACAGTTGGCCATGTAAGCAGCTGATGAAATGCAGTTCTTGGCAATGCCAAGAACAGTTATCAGCATACTCATGTCACTTTTCATCCAACGGACTTTTCTACAAAGGCTGCCAATAATTGTTGGGTGGCCAGCAATTGTATCGCTTATGGTGGTCCAATTCGGAAGAAATTGAAAACTATACGTTAATCTACTTTGTATAGATCCCTGGGGATAAGGTTTCTCACTCTTCCTAGAGTTCGGAACGATGAATTATGTATTGGCTGCTGTTCGGAGGAAAAGTTGACACGTGATGTACATAAACCATCTGAAAGTGGCCGGTTTTTCACGTTGTTCCTGAAAATTGTGAGAAATAAAATGATAGATGGATGGAAATACATATTTCTCACGTTAACGGGTGTAGAATAGATTTCAGACGTAGAAAAAAAGCCTCGATATACCCTGTATAAAAATATATAAAATGTCCCACTGTATAAAATGTTCGATATTTTAGTATAATTTTTAGTCTTACATATATTTTTGGTTTTCTCGATTTGCAGTTAAAAAATACGAATGCCAACCAAAGAACCGTCAACCTGGCATAGAAATTACGCTCATACGATACAATCAAATGTTACATTCGTGACTTGATCATTTCAGTGTTAATCGCATTTTATCAAGTATCGAGAGATAACAATAAAATGATGCATTGTATTTCTTCAAATTATATTCATAATGTTGGATAGATTGGCCGTTCAAATTATATTCATAATTTGAACGGCCAATCCATCCAACGTATTTAATGTTTAAAAAAATCAGTAAATACAGATTTCGAATGCTGTTAATACACAATGCTATTCCTATACAATGATGTTCCTATTCAGGAACAGCATTGTGCTCTTATTCAAGAATAGCATTGTATTCCTTCAAATTATATTCATAATTTAAACGGCCAATCCATCCAACGCATTTAATGTTTAAAAAAATCAGTAAATCCAGATTTCCAATGCTGTTCCTATTCAGGAACAGCATTGTGCTCTTATTCAAGAATAGCTATGTATTCCTTCAAATTATATTCATAATTTAAACGGCCAATCCACCCAACGTATTTAATGTTTAAAAAAATCAGTAAATACACGAAAGATGGAAGAAGTATGAATCGAATATACGATTTCTAAAACTTTGAGGTAAACAAAGTACGAATCGACCAATGTGAAATGCCAAAAAGAACCCGCGAGCAATCGAGAAAATAGAGATTTGATTGTGAGGGAGAGTAAGAGAGGGGAGGACAGTACCTTGGCAGTATCTCACCCATATACGTATTGCCTGGGGCTGGTAATGAATTCGTCTAATGGGTCGTAAAGAATGCGATCTTATGGAGCGGAGAGGACAAAATAAAACATGGATGAAACGAAAAAGGGGGATTGAGGCGCTACCGATTCTCAAACGGACCGTAAACTAACGCTCTCCTCAGAGGAAGAAGAAGAAGCAATAGAAAATGAAGAAAAGAAGAAGAAGAAGAAAGTGAAGAAAATAAGAAGCAGAAGAAGAAAATCAAGAAAAGAAGAAGAAGAAGAATAAAAGAAGAAGATGAACCGGAGGAGTAAGGTCCCCCTTTTCTTCTTTTACCCCGAGACGCACCTCTAATTCTTATATTTAATCTCACGATTTCGAGCGAGAAAGTGAGAAAAAGTTTTAAAAAAAAAAATCACGTTGGAAAAAATCCTCCTGCCACTTCTGTCAAACGAATCGTTGCAACGGAATCAGCTTATTGGCGTTGTTACCGCGGTAGGCGATAATTTTTTTCTCATCTAGATGGCGTTATTTCGTTATTTCTCTACACGTGTTTGAAATTTAACGTGAAGATCGTCGGTGAGTACAAAAGAGAGGGGAGGGGCAAGGAATGATAAGTAGGGAGAATCATAATTATGACCGTGAACGAACGAAGAGGGGCGTGAGGAAATAAATTTCGTAGCATCCTGAGCATTCAAATATATATATTTTTTTTTGTATCGATTCTAACCACCCACGTGATAAACTATAATGACACATCCTCGATCATATAAAGTTATAACTATGTGTGTATGTGTGTGTGGGCTTGTTTGAACTTCAATGAGACATTTTCGAGCCGTCGCTTTTCAAACCGGTTTTGTTTTCACGAACAATTAATCGGTATTCCCATTTTTCGTGCTTTTCCAAGTCATGAAAGTAGTTTCGTGAGAGTAAAAAATTTGACAGTTTTCCGTTAAGCGCATCCTGTCATTAATTAGAATAAAAAATCGTTTGATAAACGTTCGTTATATATTTATAAAAATGTATCGGTATGTTTGTGATGCAGAAATACAGCTAAGAAATTTTTATACTCAATGAAAAGAAGGCTCAAAATTATTGAACTTTCTAGTAGTATCTGCTACGTTAATTCGCGAGTATCGGATATTCTTTAAATAATTTTTGAGTCAATTTTTTATCCGCAGTAAAATCTAAAAAATGATAAACTTTTTTATAAATACTGGACAAGCGATAAAAAAAATTTCATTTAATTATTCAATTATTATCCATGAACATATTTATGCATGGAAAAAATAAGTTTATTACAATTGATAAAGCGTACATGGTGAATTGGTGGTCATGGAATATTTGGGATCAGCAAGGATACGCGGAGAAAGGAATTGGTCCGAGTACGCGTCCTCTTGAGCGCGTCGACTCGACCTGCGATCCTGGCGTTGACGGCACCCACCGCGGTGCCCTATCCAAATCCGTAATTCTTCGACGATCGCGGACCCTCGATGAACCCAGTGGAGCACAAATCTCTTCCACATCCCTGTTTTTATCTTCCTCTTTCTTCTGCGAAGCGCGTGAACGTGGACTTTGACTCTTCTTGTTTCTCACTTTGGCTCTGTCTCCGTTTCTCTCTCTCTCTCTCTCTCTCTCTCGCCCTCTTTGTCTTTCTCTCTCACCCTCTCTGTCTTTCTCTCTCTCACTCATTCTTTCATCCCAAACTATTCGATGTCTCTTCGTTTTGCCCAGAGCGGTCCATCCCACTCCTAGCAATTCCTGGAGAGCGGTCGAGCATTGCTCTTCTCTTCTGGTGCTGCTTTTCGTCCTCACGTCCTCCCTCTGACTGGGCTAGGTCGTACAATCCGCGTCCGCGTAAGCGTAGTCCGTCTTGGATACGTCCGAGCGTTTCTGTTCTTTATGGGCGCCAGCAAAGAGCTATGGGATCCCTAGTTACTATCTATACCGTCGACGGTGGCTCTCTCGCCCCTCTGCTCTTTCTCCCTTGCTCGCACATAAGGTCTATATGTTTCCTTTTGGGTCTTCGGGCTAGCCGAACACTGAACGACCAAAGAGCCTCGTCTTCCTTTTCCTCCTCCTCCTTCTCCTCCTTCTCCTCTCTGTCTCTCTCTCTCTCTCTCTCTCTCTCTCTCTCTCCCTCTCTCTCTCTCTCTCTCTCTCTCTGTCTCTCAAACACAACGAGATCTAACCACCTTCGATGGATATACCTATGGATCACACGGGCAAGTATACGTGCAGGAACCCAACTTGCGAACGATGCGCAACCCAAGAGTTCTTATTCGGCTGTGCAGCATCTGGAGATCAAAGTGGAGTGAGTGAGAAAGCGTTCCTGAGGCTCTCCAAAGCATTAGAGAGTCACCAAAAACCAGGAGATCTACCAAGATAGGAGAAGATTTGTGGCGGCCGTAGCTACCGATAACCGACTGCTGGCTGCTGCTGCTGCTGCTGCTTCTGCTGTTGGGCATTCGACCATTCTCCATGCCCACTTCATGCCATAGGGGGATGCTTACTCGCACAGTCCGGAGTAAAAGCTGGTTCGTCGAAGCTTAATCCGATGAACGAAAGAACGAGCTCACGGTCAGTCGTTTGAAAATATCGATAGAGTTTCGGGGGTGAGAATGATTCGGTCCGGATTACCGTTTCTTGGCAATCCTATGCTGGAATCACAAAACTCCTCTTACCACATTTTTTTGTCTTTGTAACTACTAGTTAACTAGTTAACAAGCTTTTCATACGATGAATGTTTAACTTTTCCTTCTTCTCATTTTTCCGATATAGACGCATGCAATTCTGTTATCGAATTTATTTTTTAGGCTCAGCATAAAGATCTTATAGTTTTTCACAAATTCTCTACTCTCTTTTCAGCGTTTATTTTTGCACTCCAACGATCGATTAAGCGGCCAGTCATTTGATTTCGGATCAATCAAATGATTTCCGGATCAATCAAATGATTTCGGATAACTTATCTGTGAACTTTTGTTCCCCGAAAAATAATGTCACAGATAAATGAATCGATGGGCAAATAATTCAATAAATGACAAAGTCCATATTTGCTGTACCATTTGAATCTTTTTCACATATTCAAAAATTCGGATTGTCATAAAATCTTTGAATCATTTCTCTCATAATTTGATGCCAAATATGTATAAGCGAGGATATTTCGGTTAACGGAGGATTTAAATAATAATCAGGAGAATCGTGAAAATCATGTGTTAGTCGATGATGATTTATTAGATGAATAAATATTTTTTATTTCTCGAGCTCTTCGATCTATCTGTTATCGGATTAGTCGCTGTCTCTGTCAACCATATCCCCAAGTGCTCGCCTCGTCTCCCACTATTGACGCGTATAATAAATAGTTTGAAGATAACCAAAAAATTCAAATAATTCACATCACGAATATCATCAAATGATAATTTCCAGTCATCTTACACTAGAAAAACTAATGTTTTTTTTTTTTTTTCAATTACACAAACGATTGTTGTAATTTTTGGCATCTTTTCCATCGAGACCAGTGAGTTCAAAATGGCGTCCTCATTGCTGATAGTGTCGCGATAAAATCCTCCCGAACGTTTTTTTTTTTCTCAAGTATTATTTACATTTGATGTTGCTGCTTCGATGGTAATTGGCTAAAAGGATATTTTAATCCTGCTGCTTTTGACTATACTAGGATATTGGATGTGAGAAAAAGGAGGATGAAAAATTGATGATGAAGTTATCGGTCGGCCACTGTGAATGCGTGGGAGATCCAGCTGGAAATAATACCTACGTAAAGCGTTTCAACATTTCTGCAGTGTACAGTATAATGGAGCCACAGGTACAAAATGTATGTATATATATGCGTTGATCTGCATGGTAGAAGTTGAGGCTGGACCCAGTCGCTGTCGTTGATCCTGCGACATCTCTTCCTCCCCTTTGAGAGCTGAATCTACCAAGCGTTCACCTATAGCGATAAATGAAGATCCTCCAGCGAAATATTTTTCTTCTTGCCAGTTCCAGTTTAATCTCGTAACCCGTATGCCCCGTCATGGCAGCTCGTGTAAAGTATCGTAAATTGCTGCCGCCCCCGGAAAATACACATAAATACATATTCCGTGTGCCAAGTACATGTACACGTTTGCATGTATGCGTACGTATATATATATATATATATATATATATATATATATATATATATAAACGATATATACGATGTATATATATGTAAATATATATATATAAGCCGAGATTAGCACACTCCATTGGGTTCGATATCCCCAGAACTATATCGCTGCAACGTTGTCAAAAAAGGACGAGCAAAAAAAAAAGATCGAATGAAAAAGCAATGGCAAATGATTATCCATAAATAGAGTGAGATACGTGTCTTAAAGATTTGCCAGTGCACCCTCTCTCATATAAATATATAAATAAATGTGGACACACGTAACGACTTTGCATTTCTCTTCCCAGATCAGTATCAGGGGGTATAACGAACCAAAGAGAATAGTAGTGAATCAGGAATACAAATCGATCGGATACATAATTCATAAAATTAATTGTACGAGTCATTCGGTCGCATAAGATCTGATCTTTGTCAGAACGACCCGCAGTGAAATTAACGGACTTGAAAAAATGGACTCTTATCATGAATGCGTTATAGAAAAAAATAAAAAATAAACTTACGAAAAAACACTCGTGTCTGAAAAATGGTAAATGACAAAATTTATCGATTGGAAAAATGAATGAAATAAAATTAATTATTAGTTATTGAAGCAATGCATTCCTCGTTTTCACTATACTGAATTCCAAAGCCATCGTAAATTTTCGTGATGAATCAAAAAATTCACTCAACGTATCTCTATTTTTTAATCGAAATCTGATATGATATACAGCATTGTGATGGTATGAAACTTCTGACCTGATTAAATCCAACGGCTATTTTAGCAAGAATCGTTGAAGAACTATGAGTGAGATTGCAGTCAGGAGAAACAGAAGATTCGTCATTGATGGACGAAGAACCAAAAACACCCAATTAGAAATCCCGTCGTAAATTCTAGAAAAATTAAACAATATAATCGTTAAATAATTCATATAATATGATTAATTATTAATTATTGAAACAATGCATTCCTCGTTTTCACTATACTGAATTTTAAAGCCTACGTAAATTTTCGAGATGAAAAAAGAAAAAAAATCACTCAACGTATCTCTATTTTTTAATCGAAATCTCATATGATATACAGCATTGTGATGCTGTATATCATATTTTCTAATCGAATTCTGTATGTCTATTTTTTAATCGAAATCTGATGTGATATACAGCATTGTGATGGTATGGAACTTCTGACCTGATTAAATCCAGTCGCTATTTTAGCAAGAATCGTTCAAGAGCTATGAGTGAGATCGCAGTCAGGAGAAACAGAAGATTCGTCATTGATGGACGAAGAACCAAAAACACCCAATTAGAAATCTCGTCATAAATAATCCAATCGCTACTTTAGGAAGAATCGTTGAAGAGCTATGAGTGAGATCGCAGTCAGGAGAAATAGAAGCTTTTCGTCATTGATGGACGAAAAACCAGGAGCACCCGATTAGAAATCTCCTCGTAAATTCCAGACAAAAAGTTTCATCTGTTGCTGTTGGATACTCTCATCTCGTCAGTAGACACATTGCGTGTTTCGGTTAGAATAAACATCATAAAGCACGCGTGAACGTAAGCAAAGCTCAGAGAGCTGCGATGACATGAGAAAGTATAAAAAGATATAAATTTAAGTATATAATAAAAATGAATATGGTCCGGTTGATATCAAGTGAGGCCTTTACTTCCAAATAACATTTTCACTGATTACCGTATATATCAATCGAGGGGAGAATGTGAAATGGAGATTTGGCGAGAGGCGAGAAGATTAAAATGACTTTGGTGATTTCGAAGTCGAAGCAGAAGCAGCGGAAATGGAAAGCTTGTGAATAAATAACTAGCGAACATCCGGCAGTAACTCGTCAAATATTTGCGTTGGCATCGACCTCTTTTTCTTGATGCTCACAAGCTACAGAGCCGCAATTACATCCGCGGGAGAATCGATTGCAAATGTTTTTTCTTTATAACTTTGATTTGCTGTTCAGGAAAGAAATGATGAAAAAACTTTTTTTCAGCCACGCTTAAACGTTACAATGATATGGGAGGGAGAGTGGAAAGAGATAATCGAATACGGAGCATAGGCATGAATTTTATTCAGTACTATATATATATATATATATATAATGGTTTGATTCAAATTATTTTTATATCATTACATCGAATCGAGTATTCTCGTGCAGCTACCGTTGCAAAATATAACAAAAAGTTTTATATACTTGAGAAATTTAGTTTTGCTCGATGGTTGGCTAGTTGGCTGTATTATTTATTCTCCATTGGTACATTATTTAAGTGTATCTCTTTATATTCATATTGCCGGCACAGGTAATATGTATTTCAGCAATAATTTATTAGCAAACATGGGACATATCGGTTCGCTAACCCACAGCAGCTGGCTCGAGCGTGTGCACAATTCGTGAGGAAACGCCAGTGAGCCTGCCGAGAGCGTATCGAGGTTGTCTTCAATTGCATGTAACTACTCTGTACTGACTGGCTTGTACCTAGGGCTGATCGTGTAAGAGAAAGAGGGAGAGAGAAAAATAAAGAGAAAGAAGAACAAAAGCAAGAAGCTTATACGTGACCATTTAACCTGTGACCCATACTCTCGTTTTACAAAGTCCACGGCCCTCAGAGCCAGATATTCTCCTCGTTGTCTTTTCGCCGTCGTGTGCACGATTTGTATCCTCGAGTCTACGAATAAGTACGCTTCGTTGATATTACTCTACATTGTATCTTACGAATTGTAACCACGATAGTTAATTTTGTACGATGCTTGAGCTCAACGATATTTTCCCCACCATATTTTAAGATCAGGTGAATATGCCTCTGGCGTAACATACATACGCGTTACAAATGTGTGTGTGTGTGTAATACACTCAACTTTCTCAAGTTTTTGATTATTTTTTTATTCCAAGATTTCTATAACTGCTAATTTTTCTCATTTTGCTCATATTCACTGCTCATTTTTATTTTTCCAATTTAACTTTGGGGTTAATTTTCATGTAATCTCATCGCATGGAATAGAGAATAAACCCTGAAACTTTTCATGATAAAAAACGAACACTGTGGGGTAGATCTCAAAGTGTGAAGAAAAATGTGCATGTTGGCACGAAGGAATGCAGTTGATCAGCTGCGTCGATTCAATAATTACAAACGATCTTTTGTGTACAGCGAATAAATAATTTTGACGACAAAAGTTTACTACGACTTTACATGTGTACTATTTATGTCGACAAAGACAAGTCATTAGTGACAAAGGCAATGTATCAAATTTCGTCAATCAATTTTTGACGTTTTTTTAAATGATATATCAGTGAGACTGAAACTGGCCCTGATCAGACAATTCTAATAAAATGCATAACTTTCGTATTTTTTTCTTCACCCTAAACTAGAAGGGGAAATAAAAAAAAATAGAGAGAGAGAGAGAAAGATACGATGTTCGATTTATCCTACGCAGCATTACATCATCGACAAGCCCATGTATTAGATCTGACATTGCTGTCGAGCAAACAAACAAAAAGTTACCATCAATTTGAATGAACTGTGAGAAGAAGCGAATGCGATTCTAACGGAATGGCTTTGCATCGTCGTACTTCATCCAACAATGAGAGATTGCTCTCGCACTCCCTGCGTCGAACAGAAAAAGGACAGAGGGTACGAGAGGCAAAAGAAGAAGAAGAAAAAAAGAGAAGAAGAAGAAGGAGAAGAAGAAGAAAAAAGAGTAGAAGAAAAAAAAGAGAACGAGAGGATCCACGTGGAAATAAAATACCAATGTTTATGGGACGACAGCGTTTCGAGAGACGTTGCAGTGCACGTACTACACTCTGGAATCCCTTATTCCGGTACGCGCTCTCCCTCTTCATTACTTATTCCGTGTGTTTCCATTGAATTAGGTCCTTCGAGAAACGGCCGATAGGAGGATAGAAGGAGGAACGAGATAGATCGAGGGAAGGTGAGAGAGAAGGAAAGAACGAATAAGAGGATACGCGAAATAAGAAATATATTGGCTAGGAAGGATGAAGAATAAGTTATAGCGCATCGACGCATGAATCCCAGCGCCGCCTGTTGTACAGCTTGCTGGACCCTTTCGTGTTTTTAGTCTGCATTGCTTTATTTCTACCAATCCGCATAAACACACTCTGCTCTCACTATAGTCGGGGCCGGACCGGTAAAGCGCTCTCGTCTTCCCTCTCCTTTCTTCAACTGGACACTTACATATAACATCACCTATATATATATATATATATATATATATATCGTATATACTTGAGTATATACTATTTATCTGATAAACGTTTATCTTTTCTCTACTTAAACTATCAGCTCAACACATGAAATTCTACTTAGAATCTGTTTGACTCACATATGTATAACGCAACATATACTCTCGGTGATTATCACAGTTGCTTTTGTGCGTATAAATTTTATTACTTACTCTAATTTCGCGCCCAATCAACTTTTCATCAATTGGTTTTCTCGTAACTAAGTAGCTAAACGTAATCGATTTAATCGACATTGCATTGGTAATAATACTTTTCAGAAACGAATCGATATATTTTAACTCACGAAGCTGAAACTAAATGAGTGCATGCTGATATTTATAATTAAACTTTGAGAATATAATTATGTGCACTCGTCACACATTAATACAATATTATTAATTATTATTGTGCATGGGCAATTATAATTTTCAGCAACGAGTCAATATACTTAAACTGAACATACTGAATATACAATATACTTAAGCTGAAACTAAATGAGTATGCACGCTGATATAATTTATAATTAAATTTTGAGAATATAATTACGTGCGTTCTGAACGTACTCGATTTAATCGACATTGCATTGATAATTATACTTTTCAGAAACGAGTCAATATACTTAAACTCACGAAGCTGAAACTAAATGAGTGCATGCTGATATAATATATAATTAAAGATTGAGAATATAATTACGTGCATTCGTCACACAGTAATACAATATTATTAATAAAGAATCGTTTTCAGAGCTTTGCACCAAATACAGTAATCAAGAGCTAAATTGTTTTTTTTGTTTGTTTTTTTAGCCTTTTGTTTTTGTAGCTCGTCTCTTATCGGCGACAAGTGCCATCTTTTTTTTGTCTAATATTAAATATATAGATAAACGAGTAAAATTTTTAAAAAATCTTTCACGGCTTAAAATTTTTGATTTGATTAATTATTACGCTAGCAAGTGAAAAAAATGTGCGTTTTGATACCTAAAAATCGTTCAGTTTACATAAATAATAATAACAATAATAATAATAGTTCAGTGCCTCGAGTCTTGATCTCATTATATTTATCGTACGTATTCAGAAGTAAACCCGAGGGAATCGTTATACAACGTTTGTACGAGAGTCTGTGCATCAAGCAGGTATTCGTGTTCTTCGGAGAGGTGCCGGTGGTAAAGCGAAGAGACGGAAAAAGGAAGCGTTCGTGAGTGAGAGGGTGGCGGAGAGCGCGAACGAGACAGCGGGACGCGCGCAAAGAGGCAAGAGAATCTGTCAAGGAGGCCACACTCGGGTACAGATTTACAGGGCTGTGTGCTGTTTTACGAGCTCACAAAGTGCCGCGCGCAGTTCTGTGCGTGCTCGATGCGCTGCGCACCCATATACGCTCAACTTTTACCATACGCGTCGAGATAGACGCGTATATATATGAGCGTTTTCTCGAGCTGCTTATAAACACGTCATTCCTTCGCTCCACCACCTCCATTATTCAAAACTTTATAATACTCTTATATCATATATTGGAGCATATAACCTTAAGTTCATCGATGTATCGAGCACAAATTAAAAATTTTACCGCGCAATTTGTGCTCTTCATCGTTTTCTTCATCTCGTCTTCCTTTCTCTCGTCTGTTTTTTTTTTATCTGGCTTATGTATACGCTGTTAGTGTGGGTTTTAGTGTAGCTTCAGTTTCAAGAGTTATTCCATAGACTTCGTGGTATAATGAAGTTTTTATTTAATCTGCAAAAAGGTCTTTTCCCAGAATGTAAATAAAAATCTTCCATTTCATGTAATTTCATGACAAATCTCAGTGCTTACAGAATTTTTCGAATTTATAATTTGTTCGATTCACCTTAAGCTTTATAATGTTAATATTTTCTATGGTTATTCGTGAACTTGAACTAAAAAGAAAGTACACTGCGTTTTATTTAAATTCAAATGTACTTCCGCGAGTTGGAATTGTTGGAATCTTATTGCAGCCTCCCCTTAATTCTGTTTGTGCGTGACCGGAAATCAATGTATCACCAAGATTGTGCGTTTGTGCGTGAGCCATTGATTCGTAATCTAAAGTGCAAAGGTGTAAAGTGTGTAAAGGAGGAGGAAGGGAAACTGTTCTCAGCGATTACACGTTGTCGGATTTATCTAAGGAACTCGCTCGTCACCTTCTTTGCGCAGGTGAAAGATATACATTGAGGATGTTTTATCACTGTGCAATCCAGACGAGATTGGGGTCCCGGAAACGGCTCTGAAGATAGTCCAGCAATGGGACAACATTGGCTGGAAAAACTCTCGAGATATTATTTCTGGATTCCCAGCGGTTCATCTTATTATAATTCACATTTAAAAAAAATAATTATATAAACGGAAATGATATACTTTTAACGGCAAGTGAACTTTGACATATTTGGTATGAATTGTAAAAGTTCATAATTGTTCTTACACCATGTGAGATTATTGGCAGAATTCTTGATAATATTTGATTATAGAACTTGCCCTAGAAATTGCCTGGGAATTGCCCTCATTCATCCGGGATCTGGTCAGGCCTATTCAGGCATGCCTGATTATGCATTTATTCCACAGTTATGTTATCCACACAAATTTATTGAGTCAACTTTTAATGAGAGATGCTCGAATTTATCATATTGGTCAAAGTGAAACTCGTCTCTCCATTCGAATAACACATTTTTATGCTCCCTCTTAAGCCGATTACAATAAACAGTCTCTTGAATTTTATATGATTTGGGGACAATTGCGAATTTGAGGAGTCTAATCAGCTTTGAGAAACGGTTGCCGATTTTTATGGATCACGTAGCTTCCGGTTTTTTGTCTCTGCCACACAAGTATACAGTGCTTTGTGATTATTATTTATACTCGAGCCGCTACCATGATTTTTGATAAACATCGGAGTACTTGAAAAAATTTATATCATCGTCAAAGCAAAGATTTAAAACTTGCTAATTTTTCACCATCATTATTGTTCTAATTTCATATTTTTAAGTTGTTCGCGAAACACCCAATCCAAATGTAGTTGACATAATTATTATTTTTTTGTTGTTTTTTAGCAATATATTTGCCATCACTTGATGTCTGTTTAAAGATCAACTTTTACTTGCCCCATAAAGCAATATCGTAAAATAGAGAGTCGCGACGAAAATATTTTACAAATAGATTTTAGATCCGTGAAGTGTTTGCAATGGAACATTAAAATTCTTACATCACTCGTGCAATGCAAGTAAATGCAAGGAAGTGGCGTTAAAAGTAGCTCGTATATACCACAAGTATGTTTCTAAATACAAATCGCACACGTTGAGCATTTTCTGCGAATTTCCTGGTCGTACCGGAACGTTGAACGCGGGGAATTTCTATTCTAACTGACTGTGCACGTCCAAATTCATTCGTACTTCGTCATACTTTGGGTAGCAGCATTGTGTTCCAAATCCTCGTCGGACGATCAAGCATAAGATCGTAAACGAGCCCTCCCACGAATTCGTCGAGTTCAGTTTCGTTGATTTCCGATCTGGATCATTCTGAATTTTATTCTCGAATGTAGTAAAAATAATTATGACTTTACAGGCAAGCAATCCATTGATGAATAATTGCGCACAAACACATGAGGAATTTGTACGAGATATTGCCACGAAGCTATAATTAAATTTAGGCTTGATTTTACTGTTATTTTTTTTTTTTTTTCAAAAACTTTACAATAATTAGCACACAAAAAATCCCATGAAATTAATCAATACAAGCAGAAGTTTTTGAACTATGAATTTTTTTAACAATTTAGACAGTTCATGATTTTGAAAAATTTTCATTTCGAAAATGATTTATCTTAGGTGTCATCAGTATCAAATGATGAATCATTTTACCCTTTTTGAATGTCATTTGCTTATCGATTTTTTTTTGCAATTTAAAATTTTGCAGTAGGAAGTATCTGGAAATATTTCAATCTTCTAGTAATTACAGCAAATAATGGCGATACGGATATATAGTCATCAATAACTGGATGTGGGGTGATGAATGTCTTTCCCTTTCATACTCTTACATAAAAGAGACGAGACGAAAAAAGAATTAAAAAAAAAAAAAAATTACAACACTGACCTATGGATTGTAGAGTCGGTAGGGAATTAAGGCGGCAAAGAGAGAACGGGAGACGTATATAGATGAGTGCAGAGCCAAGAACCCTATGGCTCGGCTACTATTTCGCATTTATAAATATTCATTACTTCTCTTCCCGATGAATCAGGGAGCCTGAGGCCTGCGCTTCAGGTGGTAAGTCGCGTTAAGAGCGCTAACGAGCGACCCCTCGCCAAAGGGGGAGTACGGTGTGCGCGTTTTACCCAGGCCAGTTGAGAAAACTTTGTCCCCTACTTTTTTTTCTTCTTCTTCTCATTGAGCCGCGAGCTGCGTTCTTCTCCATCCACCAGCAGCGCCTCCACCACCACCACCACCACCACCACCACTACCATCGCCACGACCACCACCACTAACATCATCAGCAGCACTTTGAATGTTGTGTCGAAAGATCGCGACATTCAGTAGCACCACCACACAACCATTACCATCAACCATACCCAGCACGACTACAAATGCCATCGACAAGGGCGATTCTCTCTTCATGAGTCGAGCAATTCCCTACCATCAAGCATACCCAGCACTACTACAAATGCCATCGACAAGGGTGATTCTCTACCCATGAGCCGAGCAATTCCCTATACCATCAACCATGCCCCGGCACTACTACTAATGACATCGACAAGGGCGATTCTCTCTCCATGAGCCGAGCAATTCCCTATGCCGTCAACCATACCGAGCACGACTACAAATGACATCGACAAGGACGATTCTTTCTTCATGAGCCGAGCAATTCCTTACCATCAACCATACCCAGCACTACTACAAATGCCATCGACAAGGGCGATTCTCTATCCATGAGCCGAGCAATTCCCTACCATCAACCATACCCAGCACTACTACAAATGAGATCGACAAGGGCGATTCTCTCTCCATGAGTCGAGCAATTCCCTACCATCAACCATACCCAGCACTACTACAAATGACATCGACAAGGGCGATTCTCTCCCCCAAGAGCCGAGCAATTCCCTATACCATCAACCATACCCAGCACTACTACAAATGCCATCGACAAGGGCGATTCTCTATCCATGAGCCGAGAAATTCCCTACCATCAACCATACCCAGCACTACTACAAATGCCATCGACAAGGACGATTCTCTATCCATGAGCCGAGCAATTCCCTACCATCAACCATACACAGCACTACTACAAATGAGATCGACAAGGGCGATTCTCTCTCGATGAGCCGAGAAATTCCCTACCATCAACCATACCCAGCACTACTACAAATGCCATCGACAAGGACGATTCTCTATCCATGAGCCGAGCAATTCCCTACCATCAACCATACCCAGCACTACTACAAACGCCATCGACAAGGGCGATTCTCTCTCCGTGAGCCGAGAAATTCCCTACCATCAACCATACCCAGCACTACTACAAATGCCATCGACAAGGACGATTCTCTATCCATGAGCCGAGCAATTCCCTACCATCAACCATACCCAGCACTACTACAAATGCCATCGACAAGGACGATTCTCTATCCATGAGCCGAGCAATTCCCTACCATCAACCATACCCAGCACTACTACAAATGCCATCGACAAGGGCGATTCTCTCTCGATGAGTCGAGCAATTCCCTACCATCAACCATACCCAGCACTACTACAAATGCCATCGACAAGGACGATTCTCTATCCATGAGCCGAGCAATTCCCTACCATCAACCATACCAAGCACTACTACAAATGAGATCGACAAGGGCGATTCTCTCTCCATGAGTCGAGCAATTCCCTACCATCAACCATACCCAGCACTACTACAAATGAGATCGACAAGGGCGATTCTCTCTCGATGAGCCGAGAAATTCCCTACCATCAACCATACCCAGCACTACTACAAATGCCATCGACAAGGGCGATTCTCTCTCGATGAGTCGAGCAATTCCCTACCATCAACCATACCCAGCACTACTACAAATGCCATCGACAAGGACGATTCTCTATCCATGAGCCGAGCAATTCCCTACCATCAACCATACCAAGCACTACTACAAATGACATCGACAAGGGCGATTCTCTCCTCCAAGAGCCGAGCAATTCCCTACCATCAACCATACCAAGCACTACTACAAATGACATCGACAAGGGCGATTCTCTCCTCCAAGAGCCGAGCAATTCCCTATACCATCAACCGTACCCAGCACTACTACAAATGCCATCGACAAGGACGATTCTCTTTCCATGAGCCGAGCAATTCCCTTAGAATCGCTTGCTTACACGTATATATGCCTTCCTGTGTTGGTGTCGTCTTTCGCTGAGTTGCGCGAATTTGTTTAATTAGAAGTTAGACCGTAGCGATACATTAGCAATGTAAATATCCGTGTTCTCTCTACTGCGAGAGTGGCTTCGTTCTCTGTCATACCGCTCGACTTCCTTTGCGCAACCAATGCGGTCTCACCTCCGTTCTCATCGACACTTCAAGGGTGCGAGGGGTGCTCATCTTCTGACGACTTGTAGATACGTACTTGGGTAGTACCACTGGGCAAGAATATTTTGTAGAGAGACGACTCTGACACTCTTTGTTGATCGGCTCTCTCTCTTGAACATAACAAGCGGAAGCTCAAAGTTGAGGATTTCTCTGTGGTAATTGTCGGTGCACTTCTCAACACCCGATATTATTACGCCCTTTCTCGTTATAGTGATGAGCATTAGTCTTTTATTTTTTTTTCTTTTAGCACTTGAAGACTCTTTTGAGATTCGTTCCCGATTAAGGGATGAGGTTTTTCGTCATCGTAATTGAGAGATATATAATTCTCGGTTTTATTTACTTTGAAAATTTGCTGATGGCAGTTAATTGATGATGCTTTTCGACCCTTTGTCATACTTTTTGGGAGGGTTCGTTGAATATGTAATCGTCAGAACTGGTTTTTCTTAATCAATTATGTACTTTGCATCGTTTGACAAACAGCGGAAGAAAAATAGTACTGAAATTGTATTGCTGAAGTATTAAAAGTTTGAGTGTATCAAGTTTGTCGTATGTGAGTGATATATCTATACATATTTCATTAATATTTATATAATTCATTAAAGATGCATAGGGGTATGTTTTGAGATAGCAATTTGCATCCTGTGCGCCCTTAGTGAATTTTCAAACTATTAATGTATGTATGCTTCAGTTCAATATGACAGACTTGACATATTTTTATATTATTATTATTTTTTACGCGTAGGAAGATTCCATATCCGATTGATTTTGCAGTTATACAGGGATGGGTAAATACAAGTTAATGAGTCTATTAACGTGTTTATCCACCCCTGCATAACTGTAGATAAACACGGTAAGAGACTTATTAACGTGGCCCCACCCCTTTATAACTGCAAATGATTTTACAATCTCGCGTTAACTACGATCTCTCGCTTATTTCACTTTTAAAATGACACTTTGAGCTCTGCGTAAGTGATCGAATCAGAAAAAAGCAGATAGATTAATGCTCTTGACAATCTCTCCACGAGATTCTCGTCATCGAGCACAAATTCACCCTTTTCACAATCATCCGAGACGAGAATTCATTTAACGTTTTCTGTTTTGTCTTTTTTCCGCATGCTGGTGGGTGGATGCAGCCAAGACGTGGAGGGCATGGACGCACTGAAAGAATCCACAGTACGAGTACTCGTATGTGTATGGAATATTTCGCAGTACTGTGTGTGACCGAGTGGCGGCTCCAACCCCTGGGGGGCAGCACCGCCACCATATCGGTACGACATTCAGCCGTTCAGTTCTCCCACGACCGCCGAGACTTGCTTCGTGCTTATTATAACGTTGATTTACGGCGCTTATATCGTCTTATAGCGATATAAATTCAAAGTTCGTAGTGAATGGCGTCTCTACAGACGCGAGCGTTCAAGCGTAAACATTTTTATACCGTGATTTCTAGATATCACGTACGGGTATGTATTTGTTACGATATAATATACTCTCGGATATCGTTTACGATTAATCCATCAACCCCCAGATGACGAAAAATGTGCATCATTTTTAACATAAATGGATTTTGATTATTTTTCATCACTCCTGATGATATTCTTGACAATATTTTTACTGGCAATATTTTTACATTTTTATACCCTGATTTCTAGATATCACGTACGGCTATGTATTTGTTAAGATATAATATATTCTCTGATATCGTTTACGATTAATCCATCAACCCCCAGATGACGAAAAATGTGCATCATTTTTAACATAAATGGATTTTGATTATTTTTCATAACTCCAGATGATATTCTTGACAATATTTTTACTGGCAAATTATAATACCTGAGGTGCTCTCACGAGTCTAAAATTAAAGTTCACTCGAGACCTTAAAGTCGTATGATTGTCTTTATCGTATAGTTGTTGATTAAAAAAAAAAATCTAAAAATTATTTTCTATACCAGACAAGTGGCCCGATGAATGGGCCCAAAAAAATTAACACGATCATGCATTCACCGATAATACAATACTTAAAATTTCCAAATTTTTCACACATCAAGGTAGAATATGATCCGTTAAGAAATACTATCGGAAATATTCTGTTGAATCATCTATATTGGAGAGTTCTGCATAGTTCAATTTACACAGTTAAATGCTGTAAAGCGAAGAGGTTTTTAAAGGGACGAAACGCAAACCCAACCGTTCCGGATATCGGGAGAGCCCATAGAGTCAAAGAGAGAGGGGGGAGGGGAGAAGGAGAGAGAGAGAGAGAGAGAGAGAGAGAGAGAGAGAGAGAGAGAGAGAGAGAGAGAGAGAGAAGAGAGAGAGAGACAGACAGACAGACAGACAGAGAGAAACAGAGAGAAGAGCCGGACGTCGTCAGGAGTTAGAACATCTATTGGAGCAGAGCCAGTTCGGAATCAAGTACTTTCGCTCAGTTATTTGTGTGTGTACCAGCATGGCTTGATTCTCGCGGCCCAGTGCGAGGTATAACGTCCTTTGCCCCGAATGTATATTGCTGGAGAGAACTCTTATTGTCACAGGGATCGTCGGTTCCAGGAGCAGCAACGCCAGCAACGACAAGCAGTACCAGCAGAAGTATACGAGGAAAAATGGGACAAAACGGAACAAAGACGATATTATTCGTGAATTATAGGAGTGCAGCAATGCCTGCGGTAGCCGGTAGAAGTTAGCTCAATTGAGTTTCATTTGGTATTTGCTGTCCGCATGTACGAGTATTACTCGTCACATAAAATCGAAGCACCACCTATCGCTGTACCACGAACAGTTTTACCAGCAAAGTATTATAAATTTTTTTACTTGGACCGTAAAAAAAAATACTTCAGTTCTTCTTTTACTACCCCCCCTTCCACCCCCATAACAATCAGATTAAAGCCTTGTCCGTCTAAAAGAAAAATAGAAAGAAGCTGCAAATCAGATCTTTGCTTCCTGTAGATTGAGACTGAGAACCTCTTGGGTTGAATTTACTTTCGTGCATGCAGCGGACCATGCCGGGACATGAGGAGTGCCCTCAGTGCCATATCATCTTGGCAGAGAACGCAGGCGTCATCTAATTATGTTTTTCGCGGACAGTATAATAACTTTCGCGGAGGCCGCCGGGCTTCCTCGAGGTCTCTTCCGTGCACAGTGGACAGTGCGTCATGGAGAATGACGTTTCGACTAATGCACCCACCGTAGAGTGCAAATCTCAGCACGCGATCACATTTTCTTTGGTGTCTTCTGTCCTCGCATACAAGAAACTGCAAATCGTTTAATAATATCTCCGAGGCTCTCTGGGGCCTTGTCACAATTTATTCTCGAACAAAACGTCGAGATTTCTCTTGCAATGAAACTTAGCACTAAAAATGAAAAAAAAAAAACGCCAATTATTATTTGTGTACTGAATTTTTTAAAGTCATCGATGCTAGATATATTCTCCATGTGGTCGATATTTCATGAACTTTTTGAGAATTGTCATCCATTCTAATCAAATTTCATCAATTTAATTCTCTTTTGAAAAATCCTCACTGGGCTGCTGAATGTGTGTGATCTGCTTACGGAATTCATACTTGGCTGGTGCGCCAAGTACAGAGCATAAGCCCTCTAGTGTTTTATTTATTATATTAGTATAAAAAATTAATTCAAATGTTGATAGATAACTATAACTTTTGACTCGTGACATTTTTTTTCCACGACCTATTATTTTCGCAATAAATTAATTTACAAAAAAAATACAGGGCATAACCCCTCTAGTCTTTTATTTATTATATTAGTATAAAAAATTAATTCAAATGTTGATAGATAACTATAACTTTTGACTCGTGACATTTTTTTTCCACGACCTATTATTTTCGCAATAAATTAATTTACAAAAAAAATACAGGGCATAAGCTCGCTAGTGTTTTATCTTTTATATTAGTAAAAAAAATATTTTATAATATTTATAAAATTATGAAAAAAAAATCATTAAATTGTTGATAGCTATAGCTATAACTTTTGACTTGTGACATTTTTTTTCCAAGACTTATTATTTTCGCAATAAATTGACTCGAAAAAAAAAAAAATACATTTATTGGGCGATTAAAAAACGGGCACGATTATTGGAGGTTAAAAAATTAGAAATAATACAAGTTGAAAAGAAATGTATTTTTAATTCGTATAACACACTGAAATAGTTTTATGAACTTTCGTGGTGTTGACGAAAAAAAAAGAGAAAAAAAAATGTTGCTGGTTTTATGTGCTAAAAATGTTTCATAATTGTAATGCTTGCTGCAAATTTGTAGTGGGAATATTTTGTGTTCAACCCAATTTATCGTTAAAACGAAAGGAGATGGCGCCAAGATTAGAGTTTAATAAGATGGTGAGCATAACAGGCTAACGAGATTAGACATGTGCACATGAGAAAGATGATTCGATAAAATACTATGATGCCAGAATCCGTGAAGCGTGATATGTTGCCTGTTATGACGGAAAGTGTCGTGGTGAGTTCCTTCACGAAGTTCAATTATGTTAAACACAATTTACTTTACTGAGACTGGGTAGTAGAGAGATTCAAAATAACGCGATTTTCGAACTTTCAACTGCTCGTTAAATATCTTGTATCTTATCACTAAAAAAAAAAAAAAAAAACTGGCTTTGATTTTAATTTTCCATGTCTTGTATCGTGCTTTTGTTCGACGAATGAAACTCGCGATGAAACTTAATTGAAAAGATCTATTAATGTAAATGATAAATTAGATATCACGTTTTTCTCATTTAATAATCGCCATTGTAGGAGTTTTTTTTTTTTTTGAACCAGCTGGGGATTTTGTCATCGTTAAGTTCACTGCCTTTCGCTTTGGTGCAGATTATGACGGCGATGAAAAGCACCGGTTTGCATTTTGGCCGCTCATCATCTCCCGATGCCGCCGACCCGACCCACCATCACCCATCTCATTGGTTTTCCCGAGATTAACACCTATAACTCATTCCACACGCAGAGCCATGCATCAGTCTCTCTTTCTCTCGGCCCCTCAGTCTCTCCCGCTTGCTTCATCCTCGCAGTTATGCTATAATTGCTGGCATAAATCAATCGACCGATGAGATCATAAACCCGTAGCGATACACTGCGCTAACAGCCCGCAATATAGAAATGTATGCAGCTTATCACTGTGTGTGACTACGTGCGACTACGCGTTCAATGCCCAAAATGTTAGTGGCCATTGAATTTCGATCGTCATTCCCTCTCTCTCTCTCTCTCTCTATCTCTTCGTCGCTCAATCTATCGCGTTGGTACAGAAATCTCACGATTCGATAAAAATTAATGCTTGGATGTACTCTAAAGTGTTTAAATGAACTCTTATTAAATAGTAAATTAAATTAACTCTAATTTAGAGTTAATTAAATTAACTCTAATTTAAAGTTAATTAAATTAATTCTAATTTAGAGTTAATTTAATTAACTCTTTTCTTTAATTAAAATTCTCATAGAGATTTTTGTGGGTTGTGAAAAACTAAAAAATGTCGCGAAACAAAGATTCTGGGATTCAAAATTACGTTCTCGCTGGTTTAGAAATTTTCAAAAATAGCTTTGTTTGCGGATTTTCAAGTGCAAATATCAGGCTAGAAATTAATTATTATTAATAATATTTTATTTATTATTATTAATTATTTTCAAGTGCAAATATCAGAATTTAACATTCTGGTCCGAGCAGGGACCCGAGACATTTTTCTAACAATTGCCTCATCGATATGAAATTTTTTTTTGGAAATTCCATTGCTTTTTTCTCACTAGAAGTTAAGAAGTTGCAGAATTTCTCTGACATATACGGATGAAGGAGATACAAGAAATACAACATTCGATGATTTGGTCGAGCTCGGCTCGCTGTTTACATTCAAAGTGCTACGAATCTCGACATTGTTCTTTGATAAGAATTTGAGCAGTTGGAAGATTCTTTCATCTTCATTAGCTGCGGTCAGGCTGATCCGAAAACAATGTTTAGCCCAAACAAAGTTGGTATGACAGAAAATAAGGACTGGCCGATATTTCTTTCATTTATGATGAGTCCCATAACAGAGGAAGGCCCCCAGGCCCAATTTATATTTCTGACGCTGATTATGTGCTCTCGTCTATGGCAAGTAACTTGAATATCTCGAGGGCTTACAGAGAGACGAGAATTCCGTGGATATAAAACCCAAACCCCCTATATGGTGAAGCTACAAAAGCTACGGAAAGTTTTCTCAGTAATTTCTACCCGTGCGATTCCCTTGGTACGTTTAGATTTCTGATGAGGTCACTGGGATCGACCGATGCCCACCCGATGATTGCTCACGTCACTTGCCCCTCCCTATCAATTCGCTTACCGATAAGATCGCTCCTTGCACATAATTGTTGTCCAGAATTAATTCGTATCCAGCATCATTCAGGTTCAAAGACGTTTCTTGCTTTATGTAGAACAACTTTTGTGCAGTTTATCGTTTTCGAGTATTTTTTCTTCATGCACTCGCAGCTATTCTTCTTTTCTGGACGTTCACGAGGAGACAAAATTTTTATCTCATCAGAATTTGAGTACTTTGCGATAAGATAAAAATCTTAAAAAAATGGACCATGGTGAAGATACTATAAACCTTCATTTTGAATAATTATAATTTCTAAAAGTTATCAATAAATTAGTAAGTAACGATTATTTATTTACTCACGAAATTTATTCTGTGATCGGATTTATTCTCTTTAGAATCTTTAGAATATCCATAAGGGTGTTGGAGCCCCAGCCACGTGACAGTGGCTTCTATTTTACATGTGCTGATTGGATGATTTAAAAATTTGCGGATACTTCAACGACTATGGGAAGCTCTAAATCAACTATATAAAATTAATAAAATTCCTCACTATTGACGGTCCCAAACTTTTTTGACATTATAAAATAAACAACTATAAAGATTAGTTGATGCATCAATGCCTGTAAATTTTGTTAATATAATTATTTGTGCCACTGCCGTGATTTCCTCACTTCATTTTGCATTATATTTATTATTAATTAATTATCTTTCTTGGCTTATTCACCAACGATTTTTTCTCGAGCTGTATGCTCAGCGCAGAACTTATCTATACGAGACTGCAGTATATATCTATATAGCTACATTAACGTCTTCCAACATCCGACAAGCTTCTCGGCCCCTGCGGTTCCTCCCCTCTGACTCTCTCATGGAAAGAATTCAATAACTATAGATCATTCGTGATCCCAAGAGTTAACGTAACCTCGGCGCTTTTACGAGCTCACTTCTGCCAGTCCTGCAGACTGGAGAATTAAAGGGTTTCGATCCAATCGAGATAGCTGTATGTGGACGTGGCCAAACATGATTGGCTAGCTTCAAAGGTCAAGTAGACATCTCGTGGAGTGAAACGAGGCGTAGCCAAGATTTCAAATCACTACCCTCAAGTTTCATTGATTGCGTGAGCATAGATTTTTGATCGATCGTCTGGTCTCATTCGTTGCACACGAGCACACAAATTATTTTTTTATTCAGCTCTAAGTTCCATTTAAATTCGTCTTAACGCATTTAAAGTTTCATTGATTGCGTGAGCGTAGATTTTTGACTTAGATTGTCTGATTCATCATTCCCTTTGGAAGGTGATAGATTTTTCTAGTTCACGTACAATCTTTGCCAAAACTTTTTCCACATTCTCAAGTAACGATTGAGTTTCTCTCCACGCTCTTGTTCCTTATTCCTGACATTTTCTCTATTATTTTACTTTCATTCTGCCCGTTCAGGCATTCATATCTTTGGCCAGCTCTTGCGAACGGATGGTAACATTCTCGGTATCGTTACTCGTGCCTCTGTTGCTTCTATACTGTACCCGGTGCCGCTGGCCGTCTTCGAAGTCTAAATATTGAGATGGCGTTTATTTAACGGGGAGATATATGATATGACGCGGACAATATAATGCATTGTATTCAAATACAGGAGCTCAGGAGTCGTGACCGGGAGCGTATAGAGAAAGAGGGATTATAAGAGTAAGAACGAAAGAGTTGCTGCAGTCTGATGGTTCGAGCACAAGAACTGGAGAATCGGTATACTAGCACGATGAGCAACAGCAGCAGCAGCAGGAGCAGGAGAACCAGCAAGCCATACCACCCGCTTGGAATATCGCTGCTGTTGATGCCACCGCGCCCTGCGTGCGCCATCCTTCGTCGCATTCTCCCACTCGTCCCTTCACCATCTTTTCTTACTACTTTCATTTCCATCTGCAGCCTACGTACACCCTTTGGTATAACTCTGTGCTACGCCCATATAAATAATATCCCATGCGTGGATCCTTGTCTCTTCTTCCTTTCTTCCTCTTTTACCTCCACACATATATATATATGACTCTTTTTCTCTCTCAAATATTTCTTTCTTTCTTTCTCCCATCTTTTCGTTCATATCTGCCTCTTATTCAGGATTAGACAAGCACCCTTCTTTCCAAGAGTCTATACGTAAAAAAAATAAAAAAATGAAAACCTGTACGACGAAGAATCGGCGAGCCATCGAACCAGCACCATACCGGTGAAAAAGAGACGCGTGTACAAAACCGAGAATATACGATAGTTTATCCAATCGACTGCGTATACACATCAGTTTTGCGGTCTCCTTAACCTGTGCGGGTCTTGGAACGTTAACTTGGTATATACATGGACCTATGGGCTCTTGTACAGTTTCTGCCTATGGGACTTGCAATGCGCCTATGGACTTATAACAGAGTATAGGATGTTGCATTCATGCGGGAGTATCTCAAAGTGGTTAAGTATTCAGGTACTACGTATAGCTGGATGACAGGGAATCTGCGCGCGCGTACGTTACCAGTTATCTTCGGTCCATATCAAATACGACCGGGCACGGGTCCTTCCACATACCCCTCCACCTCTCTCTCTCTCTTTCTTTCTCTCTCTCTCTCTCTCGCTCTTTCTCTTTCCCCGCCATCCTTTTCGATTGTTATTTCTCTTTTTGTATGCATCTTTCTGTTTGGCTGAACTCCTTTCTCTTTCCCTCGATACTGGTGCATATCGCTGGGCCTTTTTCGTCTCGGCCTTTTCCATGTGCTTTTACTTCTTTGTCCCCTCTGTGTATCCTCTAACTCCGTTCGCCATCCAGACGAAAGCCAAAGATAGTGGACCAGAATTCTTCTTCTTTTTCTTTCCGTTTCTTCTCGTTCTTTATGTTTATTTTTTTTTTCTTTTCATTTTCATGCTGGTACACCATACCGATTGCTTCCCTGTTCTTCTTCGCCTTCTTTGCGTATGGCATTCTCTCATTGCCCTCTTCCTTCTCGAGGGGTTCAGTGTCTCTGGATGCTACTGTGGATGTACTAAAAAAATTGGCGGTGGACTCGTATAGTCTTCGATTCGGTTTACATACAGCCATATATACTTCTGCCCGCTGGATCGCTGGACATCGCGGGCCCCCATGATGTACGTTCAGGAGCTAGATCGCTTTCTTTTCGGCTGTGCCCCAAGCTCCAGCGACATGGACGAACTCGCGCCCGATCAGCGCTACTCGAAGACTCGAAGATTCCTGGCTGATAAGAAGACAATCTTTGGGAAGACTCTCGCATTTTTTTTCTACTCAATATCAACTAGCAAGAGTATTTGAAGAGTGATGATGGAAGTTAGTCCAATTTAGTCGTTAAGAGCATGAAGATAAATCGGAATGTTGAAAATCAAATGAAAAGTTCTTTCTATCCGAATCTATTTAACTGACTCAAAGTTGGCTTCTAATCAAATAAATATTTCCGTCATTTTCATTTCATATTTTTTTCTCAACAGAGAAGAAATCAGAACAAATAATGTCAAAACACACCATGAATTTCAGTTGTCAGTGGACAGTCGAATTTTAAAATAAAACGATATAGTGACAGTGGGCCTGGATGGGTGGTTTGGTTTGTCAGTTGCTGTTGTACAGTTAAGTTGTGCACGTATTATGGGGTGACTGCTCGCATGCGTTATAATATAATCAATTTTTCTCAACAGAGAAGAAATCAGAGCAAATAATGTCAAAACACACCAATGAATTTCAGTTGTCAGTTGACAGTCGAATTTTAAAATAAAACGATATAGTGACAGTGGGCCTGGATGGGTGACTACTCGCATTCATTGGCGTGTTTTGACATTATTTGTTCTGTTTTTTTCTCAACAGAGAAGAAATCAGAACAAATAATGTCAAAACACACCAATGAATTTCAGTTGTCAGTTGACAGTCGAATTTTAAAATAAAACGATATAGTGACAGTGGGCCTGGATGGATAGTTCGGTTTGTCAGTTGCAGCTTTACAGTTAAGGCGTGCACGGATTATGGGGTGGCTGCTCTCATGCGTTATAATACAATCAGTTTTTCTCAACAGAGAAGAAATCAGAGCAAATAATGTCAAAACACACCAATGAATTTCAGTTGTCAGTTGACAGTCGAATTTGAAAATAAAACGATATAGTGACAGTGGGCCTGGATGGGTGACTACTCGCATTCATTGGTGTGTTTTGACATTATTTGTTCTGATTGTTTCTCAACAGAGAAGAAATCAGAACAAATAATGTCAAAACACACCAATGAATTTCAGTTGTCAGTTGACAGTCGAATTTTAAAATAAAACGATATAGTGACAGTGGGCCTGGATGGATAGTTCGGTTTGTCAGTTGCAGCTTTACAGTTAAGGCGTGCACGGATTATGGGGTGGCTGCTCGCATGCGTTATAATATAATCAATTTTTCTCAACAGAGAAGAAATCAGAGCAAATAATGTCAAAACACACCAATGAATTTCAGTTGTCAGTTGACAGTCGAATTTTAAAATAAAACGATATAGTGACAGTGGGCCTGGATGGGTGACTACTCGCATTCATTGGTGTGTTTTGACATTATTTGTTCTGATTGTTTCTCAACAGAGAAGAAATCAGAACAAATAATGTCAAAACACACCAATGAATTTCAGTTGTCAGTTGACAGTAGAATTTTAAAATAAAACGATATAGTGACAGTGGGCCGGGATGGATAGTTCGGTTTGTCAGTTGCAGCTTTACAGTTAAGGCGTGCACGGATTATGGGGTGGCTGCTCTCATGCGTTATAATATAATCAGTATAATCTATGCAGACGGGATGTTGGCACAAGTGCGTGCACCAACATATCGCGCGGTAAAAGACAAGCCGACACCTACGCCAACGTTGCTCGTGGTAACGCTCATCGTTTCTCGCAGATCTGTCCTCCTTTTATTTTACTCGACTATCGCGGCAGGTGTCGTGGCTGGTAGCTTTATACACACAGCAATGACACACAAGCTTTACGTTATACTTGCCCATTCACGAGGAGGCATCTTCATCTGACCCCACACGTGGGTGTGCCCAGTCGTAAAGATCCAAAATGCCGGAAGTGCCTGCGGTATCCTTACGGCTTTATGCTCATCTCAAAGTTCCCTCTTCATGCCAACGTGGCGCTACGCTATTACGCAAGCTGAACATTCCATTGCAATGACAAATCCAATCGTCTTACCACGTGTCACTAAAATTGCACATTTCACATATATAACGTGAAATTCTTCACATTCCATCGAATTACTCTCGTGGTGAAATGAATTTATAATTTGGGATAACAGAGATTGCCTCGTGTGAAGGGAATCTTGGCTGTCTCCATGCGCACATGTAACCAGTCATCAGTCAAAAAATTTCATCCGAGTTTTACGTGCTCGATTTGCTCGCGATATAAATTTAAGAAACAAAAATAAAATGATATAATGGAAATTTAATAGGCGAATCTTGTGAGAAAGTGATATTGATTTTGTGTTGTTAAGGAATATCCGGAAGATGTTGGAAGAATAAAAGAAGGATATTGAGGAAAACCATCAAATGCATGTTCTCGGTAGACGAACGATCTCCTCTTTCCAACATTTAAGACTCACCCCTCCCCACCCTTTGGCTCTTGAAGAACAAGAGAATTGGAGAGAGATGGAGGGATCAGAGTCAGTATAAAGAAAATGTGAGATCGCCAACGAGAGAAGGAAGAGACAGAGTTATTATCAATTGTCGTGGAAGTAATCGTCACTGGGCTATACGAACCGGTGGAATAAAGTGGCCTGATATTGAAAGGTGCATTATGAAGCCGGAGATTGGAGGACCAGTAAGCACGGACCCGTGTACGATGTGTTGGTGGCTGCTCCAGCGATGGATGAAGCATTTTGAGATCTGATGAGAGCTTCTCGGTTATGGTATTGGAGCTGGAACATGGCCTGAACTTGGAGAGCTCGGTGAAGTGTCGAGTGAAGATGGCGCTGCGTTCAATATGATCCCAGATCCATAACAGCTCCGCGATTACATTAGAAAAAATGTTTAAGTAATTATCGGTACGACTTAAACGAACACGCGCTACAGTTAAACATTGCCCTCAACTTCGTATGTCTAAACTTACCAATAACACTTCGGATTAAGACGCAAACTTTTCGTAGATAATTTCAATACAATTTTAATGGGACTAGTAACCAGTTTAGTCCCAGTGCTAGACACGAAATCATGGATGAATGATCCAACCCGTGGAACTATCCTAACCCGTGGAATAAAGTGGCTTGATATTGAAAGGTGCATTATGAAGCCGTAGATTGGAGGACGCGGATCGGATGGCTTACTAGCACGGGCCCATGTACGATGTGTTGGTGGCTGCTCCAGCGATGGATGAAGCATTTTGAGATCTGATGAGAGCTTCTCGGTTATGATATTGGAGCTGGAACATGGCCTGAACTTGGAGAGCTCGGTGAAGTGTCGAGTGAAGATGGCGCTGCGTTCAATATGATCCCAGATCCATAACAGCTCCGCGATTATATTAGAAAAAATGTTTAAGTAATTATCGGTACGACTTAAACGAACTCGCGCTACAGTTAAACATTGCCCTCGACTTCGTATGTCTAAACTTACCAATAACACTTCGGATTAAGACGCAAACTTTTCGTAGATAATTTCAATACAATTTTATGGGACTAGTAACCAGTTTAGTCCCAGTGCTAGACACGAAATCATGGATAATTATCAATCAATATCAATTGTCATCAATAATTCCCTTAAAGTAAACTCAGACACGTCCTCACAGATGTTATACATTCTCGAGTATTTTATGGATTAGCTACTAAATTGACTTTGTCATTAAAAAAAAAGTTGCGTAATACGTTCAGCTTGCACTCGTTTGTCCAATTATTTGGATGAATATTACATAAAAAAACAAAATATATTTCAACATTGCACCGTATCTGATATTCTTGTGACTTGGTCTATATTAGGATATATCGAGATAATCATTTAATATCACAGAGCTCACGAGACTTCAAATACCAGATAAGCGAACGATCTTATGTACAGACCAAGAAGAAGAAGAAAAAACAATGGAAAATCTACCACTGAGAAACATCTGCAGGGAGAACAAGTAATAAAAAGGCGAGTACAGGGTAGAAAGAATAAAGGAAACAAAGAGAAAGAAAGGAAAGAGAAGGAACGAATAAGGAGTATGGAAGGGAGAAACGCATACTGGTTGCACGGTGGGTAAAACCGGCCCGGATTCTCTTGTTGGTAGAAATGATAGTATGCCAAGGAAAGGGAATTTGAAGATGAGTATAGTCGAGGCAAAGGAGAGCTATACCGATCCTGCCCCCGACTAACAAACTCCCTCTGTTGCCTCGTCAGAACTAGGATTTCCTCCATTCTTTTACGCGAATGTGTATTCGTGTGTACATAACAGAGACAGAGAAGCTCCAGCGATGTTCTTGGTGTCTTCCAGTTTGAGAAAATATCAGAGCAGAACGGGTCCAAAGCTCTGAGAGAAATAGAGAATTCAAGACAAAGTTTCGTCATTGCGAAATGACACGAGTGGTCTTTATAGCGTGGCGCGTTCCCCGACGGCGGCGTCCCGGCGCGTCGATTCTCCTTTTTCTCTTTTTATTTCTGTCTCCTTCTCACCATTTCTTCAACACTGACACTCTCTGCCTTTTCTCTTTCTCCTTACCCATCGTTTTGTTTCTGTCTCTCTTTTTCCCTTCAGCTTTCTCCCTGCTTCTCTTCGTCTGTCTTTCTTTCTGTATTGACAATAGTGTCGGTCGGCCTGTCGTCTATTGGAGCTCTGCGCCTCCGCTCTCCAACAACGACTGTACGCGTCTCTCGTAGTTCAGATGCTCGCGCTTTGGAGCCCATTCGCTCGATATTACCAGAGCTTCGGTGGATCGGCGAGGGGTTGCGGTGGGACGAGGGACGAGGGTGATTGCGACAAAATCATTGCGAGGAATAGAAGAGGTGCCGCACAGTTGGGAACTCATAAGGTACGTTACCGCCCGCTATCCTTTCCCCTCCGTTCCCTTTTCATCGTCATTTTGCGTTGTTCTCCCTCTCTCTCTGTCTCTCTGTCTCTCTGTCTCTCTTTCAGTCCATTCGCACTCAACGACGACGACGGCGACGGGAACGACGACGACGTCGACGAGACTTCGCTATATCTCCACTGCACACCCGGATGCGCGCCGGCAGGTTCGAAGATATAATCGAGGAGAGATGACTCGCAGGAATAAAGAAAGAGAAAAAACTGTGGAGAGCTCGTTGATAAGGGAGGTGGAGGTGAAGAGAATACGGCGAGTCACGGCATGACTTTTGTTGCATTGAGGGATTTGACGTTGTTTTTTCCTTCGGTCACAATTGGGAAATTTGACTAGATAAAAGTTCATAAACATCAGACGTAGACATCTGTCAAGATAAATGTGATTGTAACAATTGATGATGAGTAAAATTGATCAAATTGTAACTATGGCTGCATTGATCAAATTCCATGACAAAAATGTACATACTAAATTATGAATAAGTTTCCTTCACTTATAAAGTACCGCAAAATATTAAAAGTGTATGAAAAATCACTAAACATATAAATGAATCCTCCAGTTGTCATCTCCATTTTCGAATAAAATCTTTCAGTTATTAAAATTTTATCTTTTGCCCGATCCTCCCAGAATATCCGTTCTGCACGATTTTCGATGTCGTAACCAACATCAGGAGAAAATGTTCACTTATAAAGTATCGCAAAATATTAAAAGTGTATGAAAAATCACTAAACATATAAATGAATCCACCAGTTCTCATCTCCATTTTCGAATAAAATCTTTCAGTTATTAAGATTTTATCGATGAGTCTTTCATCCAATTTGAATTGAGTTTCCTTGGCCAATACGTATGTATAATTTCATCATGATGATAGAGGCCCCTTTCGTATACTTTTTCACTGGTAATCCTGCCAGTGTTAAAGTGACAAAAGTGCCAGAACCGCAATATTTTTTCACATTTTTCTCGATTCTCCGAGAATATCCGTTCTCCACGATTTTCGATGTCGTAACCAACATCAGGAGAAAATGTTCACTTATAAAGTATCGCAAAATATTAAAAGTGTATGAAAAATCACTAAACATATAAATGAATCCACCAGTTCTCATCTCCATTTTCGAATAAAATCTTTCAGTTATTAAGATTTTATCGATGAGTCTTTCATCCAATTTGAATTGAGTTTCCTTGGCCAATACGTATGTATAATTTCATTATGATAGAGATGATTATAATAGAGATGACAGAAGCCCCTTTCGTATACTTTTTCATTGGTAATCCTGCCAGTGTTAAAGTGACAAAAGTGCCAGAACCGCAATATTTTTTCACATTTTTCTCGATCCTCCGAGAATATCCGTTCTCCACGATTTTCGATGCCGTAACCAACATCAGGAGAAGGCTTCGAGGTTACGGCTCAGAGCGATCACACAAGTTGGCCGGATTGGACGTAGGCGTGAGAAGATGGAGCCCACTGGCTGCCCATGATTTTTCCAAAGCTGCGAGAGAGCGCGGTCGAGAGTAAAGAAGAAGAGATAGAGGGAAGAAGGTATTGAAGATGGCTGTATATATAGATGCTGGTCAGACTGGGCAGCCAATTCATTGCTGCTGGTTGGTGGTCTTCCAGGTGGTAACGGGTTGGACCAATTTACGAGTTTTGCAAGGTGATGCCGATACGTGACCGTTACCTACATCACGCTTGAAATCTGGTGAGATATATATATATATATATATATATATATATATATATATATGTATAAACATAACGGAGGATAAAGGCGTTAGGGAGAAATTGATTATTAGTATTGGCACTGAGAGTGAGATTCTCTGTACGATAGGAGGTTTGCCTAGTGGAGGTGAAGTGAGACAAAGCACAGAGAAGAAGAGAGGCGAAAAGGGGTAGTTGATCTGCCTCTGGGGAGCCATGGCTTGCCCAGGTGGCCGGATCTACTGTTTCACCCTCGTATATAATACACCTAGCTACGTGCCTACTGCTCCCACAGGGAATGGGGAAGAAAAGTACGGGGTGTCAGCAAGAGACGAACAGAGGAGTGAAGGAGGAAGGAAAGGACGAGAATTGCAAATATCGAGCGTGAGCACTAGATGTTCATATGCGCTGGACGAATCGGGATATTCACGAACCTCCCATATCTTTCACAGATCATCTCTGCCTGACGAGATATTCGAAGGATTTTCATGTTTTTCGGGTAATAGCGCGGAAACGAAATCTACGTTTACTTTTCCAGCTTGGGTTATATATATATATTGCTAAAGCATATGCAATAGATTTTTTTTTCAGATAACATAGTACATCGTATATCGTATCCATGCAAGAAACGCAGAGTTGGAGAATTGTTTTATTTATATTAACACCTCTATTTTTCAGCCAGAAAATAATAGATTACCGTGGAAACTTGTACGAAAAATTACTTTTATGGATTTTCATCATCCCAACCTATTGATAGTTAGTAAAAAAAATTGTCATTTAATTTATAGTAGAAAAATAATTAAGATTTTGGGCAAAATCAAGATCGTAAGAAATCAATTAATTCTCCAGGACATGATATGGTCCAAAATGTCTCAATCACCGACGCAAAAAGTGATTACTTTTACGGATTCCCATCAATGTAATCCTGACATAATGACAGTCAGTAAAAAAATTTGTCATTCAACTTATAGTAGAAAAATAATTAAGATTTTGGGCAAAAGCAAGATCGTAAGAAATCAATTAATTCTCCAGGACATGATATGGACCAAAATGTCTCAATCATCGTCGCGAAAGATGACGAGCAAATCAAATATTTCTTAACAAATCAGATCTTTGGAATTCGTACGACCTTTGCAAGCTCTTATAATAAAAATCATTTTGTCGTAAGCCGAATCAGTACGAAGAAGAATTTTTCTTCTCACCACAAGAAGAATTTTAATTGAGACTATTTTTGAGATGAGCATCCCCTTGATTTGAGCCAAAATGTTCTTACATTGAAGTGGATAATATTAATTATGTGTAAACTAAAAAAAATTCTTCGTTCATCAATATAACAAATCACATGTTATTTTTATAGAAATTGATTAGATTGCAATGAATATATTGCACGTGTGCACCGACGATGGTAGGTGAAACGAAAAGTGTACAATTGTTAATACACGAAAATTCGTTTGCCCGTAGTCCACCAAGGCTAGTCAACATCGCGAGCTGGAGCTCTACGAGATGATGGAGCAAATTGATAATTTCCAAACTTTAATTAAAAGTGGACGGCTGAGTGACATATTTGATTACCCGAGAATTTAATTAATCGCTTCGCGAGGCCTCACCCTTGTGCAGGATATAGAAGGCCTCGTCGAGCTGCTCCCACTGCGCGAGGACAAGCCGAGTCGTCCTCCCTCCCCCTTCACCCTCCCCTGACGACTGAGTATCACGATAAGTCGTGAATTTGTATTGCGAGTCTGACTGACCTTTTTTTACCCCCAATGTTCTTCTTTCGTTTACACTCGACAAGCGCGTTTGCTTGAGCTGCGCCCGGCTTGATTCGTTAACGAGAGATTAATTAGCGAACGAAGAATTCTTACGCTCATGAGCAACCTTACGGTCACTTCACCTTCCTCGCATAATTTGCACATAAAGAGAAATATTTTATAAATTCCATTTCACTGGACAACGATTTCCGAAGAGAATTATGCTCTCTCTCTCTCTCTCTTTTACGTGCCATTTTTACCGTAAAAGATTTATCATGGATGCTGAAATATTCTTGCCAATAAAATGACTCAATGTATATTTCTTGTAAGCAAATGAGACAAAGTATTCACTTCGCCTCACTTTGAACTGCAAAGTGTTTTTATTTCAGTTTTTAATGTGATTCGCCATCGACATTTCCATAAAAAATCCCACAATGTCTTCTTCACATTGAATGATTGGAAGATTCATTTTTGTATCTGTGAAGATATCTGCTTCTTGTAAGTAAATGAGACGAAGTATTCACTTCGTTTCACTTTGAGCTGCGAGTTCGTCAAAAGTACAGCAAAATAATGAAGAATCAAGTACAAAAGGGTCATTTTACTGCGATACAAATATTAGCAGTATAATTCAAGTTTGTTATCCCAGGAAAATTTGTAGAGCTTTTTCTTCCCTCGCCCGTAAAAAAAAAGTTTCGATATACGAGAGAAAAAATTATACTGAATATCTTCAGTCGTCCAATTGGAGTGAGAAAAAAAAATAAAACAAACATTGAATGATTGGAAGATTCGTTTATGTATCTGTGAAGATACGTGAGAGAAAGAGATAGCGAATGGAATGTTCGTCTATGAGACGATAAGAAGAGAAGAAGTATACGATCGTAGAAAATAAGAAAGAGGAAGAGCAAAGAAAATTGGAAAATTCTCGCAATCCAATTCGCTCTAGGGTCGTTCGTTCGATCGTTCAGCGTAGCGAGAGATGAGTCTTCGAGACTGCTTCTCGCTGGTGGAGAGTTCGGAGTTATCGGTGAGATCGGCTTGCGTGCTGCATGCTCAACGAAATAATAACGCGGCTAAATCTATTAGACACGTGAGGTGGTTCTTCGCGGAGAATTTAACGATCGCAAGGTTCGTACAGCTTGGAATAAGCCCTTCGTCTGTGGCTGGGCCTCAATTCCCCCACAGCTGAATGTTCGGCTCTGTTCACGTTAATATATAAATATATACATGATAATTTATGACGAGGTCATTTTTATCATGTTACTGGAAGGTCCTTTATATGTCTAAATCTCGCATTTTCATACAATAAAAGGTACCAACTGAATTTGTACTCCCCCATAAATTTTGCTTATTAAAAAATCATTTCTTCATACAGCAATTTCGACAATTTTGTAATAATTATAAGGGGAAAATGTGTAAGTTTCAATTTGCGACTTTGAGGTTAATTTTTTAGCTCGATAGTACAAGTTTTGAGTGAATTTGATTTTTTTGATGATTCTTACCAAATATTGTATGAGCTATTTTTTCTACGGGGAGTTCAAAGTCAGGCCCAAAGTATTTCCTATTTTTTTATTTGTACGCATGTCGTCGAGTATCTTAATTAATAACGGATTAGCCAAGTAATCTCGTAGATATTCAAAGATTATTGTGGTACAATATCGTGTTCGATACTTTGGAAGATGAAAAATTATAACGGATTCGAAGGTCAAAAAAAAATATTTTTTATTAGTATTTGAGTACTAATGTTGTGTTCTAAAAATTTATAGTTCATGAAAAACTACAGGAGGTCAATTAGAAAAATTCGCAAGTCGAAGATACAGCAAGAGACGTTATTACCAGCGAGTGAATGCACCAGTTATATAGTCACATCAGGCTTTTGGCATTCATCCGTCGACGAAGATCGTTAGTCAGGCAAAAATACCGCTGGCAATGATTTACATTAATGGTAGACGCAGGCGCGTGGACGTATGAACACGTGCGCTACTACATCAAAAGCAGTTGGAAACATAGTACTCATATAATTCCCACCACGAAGCCCTTGGCAAAATTTTAAACTTCTCCAAAATGGGTCACTGCTTAAATTTTATGGAAAAAGTGATGGAAAATTCGAAATTGGGAGACAATTCAACGAATACATTTCGTAAGTTTTCCGTAAATTTATTGTATAATTTTTTTTTTAATAACTTTTTGGCATTGTTATTCTTATTTAAAATCAATATTCGTGGTATCTTCAATATGGTTTAATTTTCCCGGTTTTTATCAAGTATATGTATAATACTCAATCCAGTGTATGATGTTCTTTGGCTGAATTTGAAGTTGAATGAAGTTTCTCGAATTCAGCCAAAATCAATCTTCTTGAATCCGGTTGGACCACTTGTAAGTCTCCAAGGGTGCTCCGAGCATTTCCCACATACTAAAACTCTAGAGAGCGTGGCAAAGTTGATCAATTGGAAAAATATCGAAAAGTTACACGTTGAAAAAAAAAAAAAAAATTGGAATGCAAAGAAATTATTTTCCAAATCTGGTTCGTTGTTTTTGTACAAAACAAAAGTGTAACGAAGTATTTTACATTTAATTTTTTTATCGTTTTTTTTTTCACTTTGAATATAAATAATATATATATATAGATATAACCAACCAATCTGAATTGATTGATATAACATAAATATATATTAAATATGTTACGTAGAGGGTCACGTTACAATCACGTGAATGCCCGATACGTAATGGTGATTTTTTTTTTTTATGAGAATGTTGATTATTCCTCGTACCAATTTTTGTTACTCTACACGTGCCCGTCATATTCAGAAAATATATAGAAGGATGAAGGGAAGGTTGAGGAGCGGAAAGCATCAAAGTCGAGTAATAAGAAGATGGAGGTGAGGAAGATTCAAAGTGTAGCCGGACTAAAAGTAACAAAGAAGAGAAGAAGAAGAAGAAGAAGAAGTGGATGAAGAATAACGGAGAGTATCTGAGACGAGCATAAGAACCGAGCAAGTCGCTCGGCGCGTCGACTAATCATGTGAAATAATTACGTTCTGTTTTGGCGGCGTCTCAGAGAACGTGGATGGAGTGAGTCGGTTCGTGGTCTCTGATGGACACCGGCTCGTCACGCGAGCTACTGTTGAGGTGACTGCCATGCCACTACCAACTACCATGCCTTTAAAAGTCCCCCCCCCCTCCCCCCCCCCTACACGTGTGTACCCGAGCATCACTCGATCCTTGTATGTGAATTTGTGTCTCGTTTCCATTCAAGTGGCTGATGTGCACTCTTTGTTCGTGTGCGTGTGTACGCATGCGACACGCGTGTAAATGCTGATGGATCGTACCGTGGAGAAAGTTATGAGAATGAAGAAAATAAAAAATGTTTAAAGAAAAGTGGCAAAAGAAAAAAAGTAGATAAAATATTAAAAATGATTATTAGATCGAGTACATGAGAAACGAAGAGAAGCGAAAATAATGATGATGAAAATTGATGAAAAATATTTCCTAAAGTTCCCCCTATACGTGTGTACGTTCGTACATGGAGAAATGCACGCTCAAGCATCAAGTGATGTTCATCACTCGATGCTTGTTTGTTAATTTGTGTGTCGTTTTCATTCAAGTTTCATTCAATCGAAAATAATGATGAAAAATCATGAAAAAAAATATTTCCCGAAGTAAAAGAGGTTTCGTTTGATTTTTCTTCTCTTTAGTTTATCAGTGCGAGGTGCTTGAGAAAAAGCGGCGAGGATGAGAAACCGGACACGTGAAAAAAAAAAAAAAAAAAGAGCTTGAGTTCGTGTGGCAGGAACCACACAAGGAGAAACCACACTCACTCTCCTCTCTTCGCGGAGCTTCATCAACGCCCGTCATGCCGACTCAAAATTCCGCACCACCTTCGCAATATTCATGACGTACTGTATGAAACCTCGTGCAGCCTGTGCATAGAGGAATGCATCGAGTTTCATCTCTCTTCCTCTCGCCTTTTAGCTCCAACACTTAATTCCATTTCTCTCTCTCTCTCTCTCTCGCTCTCTTTCTCAACTCGATTACTGCTTTTGCTCTGCTTCTCCTGCTTTCTGATTTCCATGCTTTTTCATTCTCACAGTTACAGCAATTTTTCTCACTCATACTCGTCTTAAGATCGCAATAATTATTCGCTTATCAACGCTTGGCTGTATTCATGTCAATCCTGGAATGAAATATCACAAAAATCGTGTTTTACATTCGAAATTTCATAAAAAATTTCCTCAATAATGAAAAAAAAAAAAATAGGACAATAGAAAAGTAAAATATAAATGTGAATGTCAACCAGACTATCAGTTGAAAAAGAAAAACCGTGATTCGATTTCCCTCAGCAAATATTTTATAGTTTATTCAACATATAATGTTTATATGCAATTAGTTATATATGTATATATATATATATGTATATACACACACAGGTATTTGGTAAGCACGAGATAAAGGAGAGCTTGCTGAGAATGCGGGATGTGGTAGACAAGGATAGAGAAAGAGAAAGACGGATAAGGGTAGCAAGGAAGTGGAAATGGAGGAGGGTAAGAGAGTGTGAGGTATATAGTGATTCGGTATAGCATAACTTCAGGTATATCCAGTGTCAGTAAATTATACGCAAAGTGTACGCGAGGGCCCCGCCTCTCCTGCGGGTCTCCCTGCCACCGACGTGGCCACCGTCAGTGCCCCTCCGCTCTCGTTCTTCACCCCACCCGTCCATGCCAACTCTCCCCATACCGCAGAGGCTGCGCCTGCCTCACGTACATCGTTATGATTGATCGCTTCACCTTACTTTGTAATTAAAACTAGTTGCCATTGTGCCCGGCTCGGTCTCCGTGTGCTTGTTCGTTCGTTCGTTTCGTTCGTCCGTTCGTTCACTGAGAGCTGAGCTGCTGCTTCTGCTTCTACTTCTACCGCGCCAGTGCAGAGACCTGGCTCGACTCTCGCTCCTCTTTCGTCCCATGTCCTGCACAGTACAAAAGCAAATTCACGTACGAGACCGCATACACTTATTCACTTTTATGCCTACACGTATACTTACATTACTTACACATTACATTAAGCAAATAGTGCAAAGAGATTTGAGCAGTCTAGACGAAGACACATGTGTATTTGCATATGGGGTGTCGTTCATATTACTCAAACTGGGGGATAGAAATTATGGAATGGTAGGATAACAGTGAAATCTATTCAAAGTATATGCATTAATAAAGTTTATAATAATAAAGTCTATATAGACAATCTGTAATGGGGACGCGGTGGTCCAGCAATGAGGACAAGGTGGTCCAATAAAAAGGACAAGGTGGTCTAATAAAAGGGACAAGGTACTCCAATAAAGGGTGGTCAATAATCTACATAATAATTAACGAAACTCACTAAATATCGTCAATGACATGCAAGCAGGTGACAATGGCACTCGTCGACCAATACCGCGCAGGTACCAAAATGGACACTCACACAGACATTTACACAAATTATTTAAATACTCAATTATGGCTCGATATCTTTCAAATTTTGCCATCCCAGTTTTTATATATAGAATTTACGAAGAGGTCAGAGTTAATGGACGTGCATGCAATGAGATTAATTTTTTTTTCCGTCAAAATAATAGCACGCTCGATAATCGTCTTGCAGTCATACAGCGATGATTGCATTTGAAATGTGACATTTTTGTGCACAAGGGATGATGTATGTTCTCGTATGGAAATTAGAGTGAACGTTGCTGGAGAAACTTGAGACATTGACAAAAAAATATATATATATATAAAAAACGAAGTTTATCTAAAAATGCTAATTTGACTGGACCATTAATGGCTGCAGTAAACTGAAATTTTATTTACAATGAATAATACAGAGCGTATAATTTATTGATAATTTGACTGGACGATTAATGGTGCTGGTAAACTGAATGTGTATTTTCAGAGTGCATCATTTATTAATAATAATTTATGGATTATATACCATTGATGTGACCCCTCCATCGACCAAAATTTCTTCAGCTTTCTCTTTTGCCTCTTTGCATTCTCGCTTCTCCATTTCCGGCACTTCGAGACAACCCTGTCGTCGCGGTGCTTCTCTGCTCTCCAGCACTCGTTTCATCGCGAGCGATCCAATCCTGCAAGCGCACACCCCTGTCTCTTTTCCCGAGCGCCCATGCGTCATAGTTATCTATGCTTTTTGCACGGAGACTGATTTAGAGCCGTCTAAGGACCATGGCCCCACGAAAATTAAATAATTGCTAATTTATGGCGTGGATCGTCGTCGCTCGATGGAGCCCGGACGATGTGCTGCTGCTGGGCTGCTTCTACTTCTAGCTGCTTCTCACTCGTACGAAACGGTTTCATCCTCGCAACACACCCCTCCTTAGCTTCTTCCTCACTCGATTTCCCCCCTCCTCGCCCTCTCCCCGCGCCTCCTCACCGCCACCCCGACCCTGTAACCACCCTTTCAGCGCACCCTCGGGGACTGTGTACGCTAGCGAGAGATAACGCGTTCTTGCGCCTCGCGCGAGGCGCTCATTCACAGCGAACGGAGTGATTTACGCACATCGGGCAGAACCGACTTTCCGATCCTCGGCACTCATCTTTACGGCCACCCGTGTGTGTGTGTATGTATATATATACACATACACACATACACACACACACACACACACACATATATATATATATGTATATATATATATATATATATATATATATATATATATGTATATATATATACATACACAGACAGACACATATATATATATATATATATATGTATATATATATATAGGAAAGCACCATTCACTCGTTTTCGCTCCCTGACTATAGTGGCTCTTGCATCTCGAAAATTTTCGGGGATATTATTGTATAGATTCATATAACTCGTACAGGATATCGACGAGATATGACAAACTCCAGAATGAAGAGGTAAAGAGATAAGAAGGTAAACATTTTTTACAAATTAACAGTTTACTTTATTATTATTTTTCCACGTCGACGAAGATTCCTATGTGAAAAAATATCCATCTTAATCACATGGCTCGAACCATATGGTCATTCATGAACCAGGAAAAACTAACGAGGCAGTAATATGACAATTCCTAATTTATAGGATTTTTCACTTCATTTGAAATTTAAATAAAAAAATATCACATATTGAGACATTTTTCGTATGAATTTACAGGAAAAAAAAGGCCCGATATAAATTAAAAATTTAAAAGATGATAATGAGAACTGTGAGGTGATTATTTTTGTAAATTATTTTAGATGATTTTATGGAGGATAAAATAATTAGATAAACAATAAAAGTAGCTAATTGAACAATAAAATTATTGACATCACTTAATAGTTGTCTGTGCCATTTGAATTTATGTTCGAGTATATATAATACACAGAAATCGTTTTGTAACGAATTGTCGACCTGGAAAAGTATTGGCCTTATGCCATTACATCTCAGGGTTCTTCGTTATACATCCCGATACGATAAAACGTGAAAGAGCGAGGGGGGTAAAGAGTTGCAAACGCACGACTGTAATGTATGCGTGAGTTGCGTCACGTGGGGAACTCCAGACGGTTAAGATGAACCGATTATACTAGATGAATTATATGTATGTGAATTATGCCTGTGTGCCGAATGAATTATATCCGTGCAACGAGCTTAGCTTGGGAATATTTCATTTGGACGATGAATGAGACAAGAGTAATAAGCAGATATCGAGATTCTCATCTTTCTCATTCTTTATCAACAACTATAACAATGAATATTCTTACTTCTAAAATGAAAAAAAATCTTTCCTATTTCTCTTCTCTTAAGCAACGACTTAATATTCATTCAGAGGACAAAAACAAAATGGAATTCTCAGTCTTATGGTGTAAAAATTCAAAGATTAAAATTTGTTAACTTAATCATAAACTACTTCAAGAAACTATAAATTCTTATTTAATCACAGCCGATTTTCACATCGAAAATGGTGATGAATGATTTATCGATATAATTTTTTTTTAATTGCGTGGAGAGAAGAAACAAAATTATGAAATATTAACCATTGAATGTCTATCAGATAGTATGTTATAAAAATATATTTTTTAGTCTCTATGTAATTTTTTTCATAGGTGGGATCGCCATTAGTCTCTAGTCTCCCCTATTAGTTTCACCTTTGGGTAGTTTACCTCTGGCCATTTTTTTTTCTTTTCACAATTTTCCGTTCAGACTTTGGAAAAAAATAATTTTGCAGCTCTTACGAATAATTTTCGTTCCTAAAATCTCGTAATATTTCTCTAATTAAATATATATATATTTTTTTTCATTCGGCAATTATTATCAACAAGTGTTTATGCATTTACCCGTCTACGTTTTATAGTTGACAATATATATGAGTAGAATGAATCAGTGTATGAGAGTGGGTGGAAAAGTATTGCAGCTTTCTCTCATTCTGCAGATATTTCTTAAGCACCAATGTGGGTGTTATCGTGATTGTGAGAAAGATAAGTGAGTCTGAGTGTGCGTAAGTTTATATCAACCGACCTGAGTTGGTGTGAGTGATTTTAAATAAGTGAGTCAGTATAGATGTGTGCGTGGTCAGTAGTTTTGTAATTTACAATTATGTGGATGCATTATTGTTTGAATTATTGTGATTTTATTCAACGAGATGTGTGTGACGGATAATTTTATCCAAAAACGTTTCATGCGGTAGCCAGTTTTCACGTGAGTTTGCTTGAGCATTTGAGTGCAAAATGATCTTGTTTATTATTATGCAGATATGAACACAGAATAAATAATTTTAAATGGGAAAAAACGGTGTGTCCTAGTAGATAATACATAGTAGATAATTTCGCCGTAGTAGATATCACATAGTACATAATTTCGCCCTAGTAGATAATACGTAACAGATCATTTGGCTCACCAGTGAAATTGCACTCAGATGATTTGTGAAGTTATCAAAAAATTTCTACAATAATTGCAACTTGATTCGTCACGATTGGGCTAGTAAGAAAGGTAGTAAAAGGAAGTAAGAAGGGCAGTAAAAAAACTGCACGCGTTTATTCCAGAAGAAAAAAGCAAACGAAGGGTGACCCGAAAGCTTTGAAATAAAAGAGAGACATTCTTATACTCTGGATGAACGTCATCGAGATCAACGATCTCTTTACCGTTCGGGTAAGTTGAGAATCCCGAGAGTCGAATAAATCTCCCCCGAATCGTAAGTCGACGCTCGTTGGAAAACATAAAATGCGTGCGTGAGAGTGAGCGGGAAGTGCGCGCGAATTCTGGGCTGCCTCATTCCATCCGCGACGTTTTGTGGCCCTCGTTGACGCTGCGACCGAGAGAAAGAGAGAGAGAGAGAGAGAGAGAGAGAGAGAGAGAGAGAGAGAGAGAGAGAGAGAGAAAGAGAGAGAGAGAGGGAGAGAGAGAGAGAGAGAGAAAGAGAGAGAGAGAGAGAAAGAGAGAGAAAGAGAAAGAAAGAGCGAGATAGAGAGAGAGAGAGAGAGAGAGAGAGAGAGAGAGAGAGAAAGAATGATAGAAAGAGAGAAAGAATACGCGTGTGTGCATGCGTGCGAGTGAGTGCGAGCATATAGATGCTTCTCGCAGCCAGCGAATGTATCGGAGAACGCGTTCCACACGTTAGTGCCGGACCAACAGCGGTATGCAAATTAATGGTGACGCGGTTTAATTCGGCAATAAATAGGGGTCACCCTTGCCGCGGCCATCGCGCCATCACTCACCGCTCTCCTTTTTGTCCTTTACCTCGGAAAGCTTCAGATTTATTTGACGCGTTTCGACAATATTTATAGGTCCGGTTCGCCTGAGCGTGTCCTCATGCTACATCGTCAACATTGTTCAGAGTAGCAGCTCGACTTTACGAAACAACTTTCAGTGCCACGAGGATCATTCTTTGAAACGAAGAAAGCGGCAATGGCGATGCCTCAACGTTACTGAAAATCGTGATGCAGGGACACTTGCGATCAGCCCCTATATGTGTGCGTTTTCGGGGAGGAAGAGAGCGAGAGAGAGAGAGGTGGGGGAGGGGGGGTAGGGGTGGTTCAGGCTACTAATTTTATTAAATCTAAATGGTTCGACTCATTATCTTTAAGCTGAATTAGCGAACTTTATTTTTCGTGATGCTACGTTTGTGTGAATAAAACTTTGACCCATAACTCGAAAATTGTGAAAAATCTTTAGAGACATTTTTGAAAAAATTTTAAATCTCATAAAATTCATACAAGTCGATGAATCTTCATGAAAATTACATCGAACGAAGGCTCGAAGAATACTGATCGAGCTGAAGTATTACAGGCAAATAGCGTGTAATATTTCAGCCCGATTAGTCGAGCCATTCTGAAGTTAAAAAAGTTTGAAAATTTCAGTCTCATCACACACCCATGCATGCATACATATACACACAAAAATATATATATATATATACATTCATCATGATATTTTTTCTAAAAACGTTTTTTTTACGTTTTTGAACATTTTGCAAACTCTGCGTGCTAATAAAAATGAAGCAGGGATGAAGGGAATAATTTTAAAAGTTGCCCTTACGTGTCCTGATACGAGTTAGTGTCGAGACGTTATTCCAAGGGTAGCAAGAAATCTACCGCGAAATTATTTACCATCATAGTTTGATTATTAGCCAATTCGTTAACGAATCGGTCAGTGTGCTAATCCAGATGAAGGAAGGACGAAGGGAAATACCGTTTGCGAGCACGATGACGAGTACACGGGGCAACAACGAAGGGGTGGGCTGGGGGGTTCAGAGGAAAAAAAAAGAAAGGCATCACACGAAATTTATCGTTAAAAAGAAAAAGAGGGTGCTATGGATATAAATCTTGGGTATTATAATGGGATCTGTCTATTATTAAAGAATGAGTGATTTAGAGAGGGGTGGAGCTCTCTCCCTCCATCGAATGTCGTACTCTTCTCAGAGCTCTCGGAGTTCTCCTCTTTCTCTCCATGTGCCAACTAAAATTTTCTGTCTCTCTCGCACTTTTTCATCATCGAATGTTGAACGCGAGCGTCAAGAGACGTGAATTTGATCGGCAATTCTCGTGTGCCTTTTCTCACATTCTGTCTCTTTCTAACCTTTTCGCTTTAGTCTCGCCGAGACTTCATTATCGAGACTCCTCGCAAATACCTCGAGGAAGAGGCGAGTATATATATATATATATATATATATATATATATATATATATATATACGAGAAGAGTACAAGAGTGCGTTGGCAAGTTGCTCCAACCTGCTGCTCGCTTCAACGGTGGATTGATGAGCGATATAGTCTTCGACGTACCACGATAATATATATCGTGGACAGCCCGCCGATGCTATCGAGACACGTATATGTTGCTTATTGCACGAAAGGTGTATATCTCGTGTGTGTGTATTTTTTTTTTATACACATACACATGACCCTGTATACATGCACTCTGTGTATAGACATATCGATTGCTGATCGACTCCGATTATATTCGATTGCTGCTACGGTAGTAATTTAGTAAATTATCTTTCAGTGTAGACTCAGATCATACACGAGATGTATTATAGTATCGTATACAAATCAAGCTCGAATTATAAACATAATCTTGTTCATCCTCACCGACTATTATCGTCGTTGGAATATAACACGTGAATGAAGTTGTCAAAAAAATGCAATTTATCGTATCCGTTACGGTTAACGGGTTAAAAGTTAACGTTGTCCTGATTGGATCAAACATTCACCGGACTCCTCGCTCGAGGCAAAAAGTAAGTCAACATTGCTTGTGGCGAAATATGAAAAATTGTTTATCCCGAAAAAGTGACAAAGTTATGCCCGAAATATTTATTTAAATTTATTTGTCGTTCTTACTGAAATGCTTATCATTTTCACCCTTTTTATATCCCAATACTTAATGAAAAATTTCTACTTGATTAGTGAAATAATGTCATTTTGATGATAAAATTGTTTAAAAAATGTTACTTTTTTTAAAATAATAATTGTCAACAATATAAATGGTAAAATTTGTTTTTTTTTTTAATCATTATTCGTCACCCTTATCAGCGATAAAAAGCAGATCTAGAATATGATATGGGACAAAGAATTGTAAGAGTAAGGGAAAAATACTGGCTGGGGGCTGCCGAGTTTTCTGATATAACAAGTCACGCCAAGATCCGTAACGACGATTCGTCGAGGATATAGTTTCGACTCTGTCCATTCGTCGCTCCGTCTCTTCGTATACTACGCCTGTCGGTTAAAGTTCGTTGTGTGCCTTGGTCCCATCCGTTGGTCCGTCAGACGGTCGCTCTCTCGCTCGATATTTACGACTGACCGACTCATTGCCGTGGAGAGTTGAGCAAGCGGTCGCCACAAATCACGACGAGAAAGCCGGCCTTTCTCTGCTCTTGGAAACGCCTGGCATTTTTCTCTACCGGGGATAACTTTGACTTATTGGTGACACAAGGAGAGAGAGCAGTGCCAGTACCAGCACACACACACACACACACACACACACACACACAGGCACCTATAAATGCGTACAAAATATAGTTGTTTTTCGGTTGTGGTAACTGCGTTGGTGTTCGTTGCCTTTATTCGGTGCAAAAAGAGGAGTGGAAGAGGTTTATAGTGTATTTTATATGCAGACAGCAAATATAACGTAGAAATCCTTTAAGTGCAAGATTTTTATACTACTGATGGAAAAAGGGATGACTCGAAAAGACCCCTTTGCCTCCATCAATGGTTTACATCACCAATAGTTTAGCATGTGATGAAGACAAAGTGTGAGACATATTGATGGAAGCTTTCTCTAATTGTGTACTGACCTATATACTATTGTATTATTGTTTTATTAGTTTCCCATTTTATCTGATCGTGATCCATTTTAAATGGCCAAAATGTGCGTGTATCTCAGGACAAAAAAGTTCAAATCACTGGCTCCAAATACCTGTATTCGTTTTCAACCAGTACTCAAAGAAATTAATCTCGGATACATTTTCAAGATTATTTTTTATTAAAAATTATATCTGGAGCTCTTGAAGTGGACCCGTTTGAAATGGCCAAAGTGTGCGTGTATCTCAAGGCAAAAAAGTTCAAATCACTGGGTCCAAATACCTCTTGAAGTGAATCGAGTATTTATTTACTAAAATATTATTATATTCAATCGAGTTATTCTCAATAACAATGCGAGAAATTTTCAGTTATTCGTGGTGAGAAGCTTGACTTTTTGGGACAGTATAGGTAGGTGAGAAGGTATTATGATGTTGAATTCTGAGTCTGTTCCCCGATGATCACTGAGCCCTAGTGGTCCACAGTCGACGTCGACAAAAGTCCCTCGGCGTGTGAACCACCACCGTCGACCGACATCGACGACCACTACGAGCCAGGGGTGGATCAGCCACGTGATACCATTACGTTTCAGAGCTCGGAGTTCGGTGGATCTCACTGTCGCATAAATCAGCTTGGTATCTTCTGGTCACGCCGCTACTGTCTCACCACCGTGGGCGTTCAATGGCACTCGTATCGTTGAGAAACTCTTGATAGAAATTCCACGATACAGGACAATAATCTTCCGGACAACAATTAAACTATTATTAATTTATCGTGCAGGCAATCAAATTATCCTCGAATTTTTACTCATGTTACATTCAAACATAAAGATAATCGATAGAAAGGTAAAAGTGCAAAATACGACTGAAAATAAAATTCATGAAAGAAAATTCCAGAGGAAAATTTAATACTCCAATCACCCTTTTCATGTCCATATTTCATTCAAAAAAATCATACGAAACATCCCCAGTCATAAAATAATTTTTATCCTTCCATATATGAGGCTGCTTGAATCTCTGAATAGTGGAAAAAGACAGCACAAAATTTAATTGCAAAAAAAAAAAAAAAACCCCAGTATTTCCATCATCTCTAGTCTTTAATCGCCAGAATTTTGCAGCCTGACGGTAAATTTTCGCAGACCAGGACGGACCAGAACATCGCGTCCTCCATAAATAGCGAGGAAACGAGAAAATCGTTGAGATGAGAGCAACTTGGGAGGGTGGATTTCCGACCTGAAATCATTCGGCCGCCCGACTTTAGACTTCAGGATGTTGCTGCTGCTGCTGGATGTTGCTGGCACATAAATCACAGAAAGTCCGTGCGAGGGTGGATGGCGAGATGAGAGCCGTTACGTGCGAGAGGTGGCTGAGGAACGGGAGGAATTGGTAGAGACGGCAGAAGGGGCAAGGGGTGGCTCCGAATGGCCGGGGAGAGAGATCGGTGAGGGGCATATGGGGTGAGGGGCGTGGGGGCGGTGGGACGTTCGAGGGGGGTGGGGGGAGAGGTGGGGGGGGGGGGGGGGAGAGTATCTTCTGGTGTGGCGTCGCACTCATCACGCCAGAGTTCTTGTCGCGCCTTAATAACGCCTGGCGTCGCACCCGGGCGCGTATGCATTCGAGCACGAGCGTTATACGGCCGGGGGTATACACAGTTTCCACTTCCGTCGAGGCGACCATCCTCTTATCCCCGGCAATGCCGAACCACCCTACGAGGGGGTGGTCCGCCTCGTTCTCGTCCCCGAAACGACGACTGCGACGACAACGCGCGCTACGTCGACTGAGACCTCTACAATCTACAATGCTCTCGCTCGCTCGCTACAAATCCTGATTATACTCTGCAAGTGACATTATACCCGTTCGCGTAGCAAGCGAGGGTGGGGGACGAAGAGGGTAAGGGTGCAAGTTGCTGGATTCAAGTCTGGTTTTTGCTTCCGTTCTACGATTGCGTCTCTTCTACGACGTCCGTGGCGAGAAACGACGATGGAACATATACCGAATACCTACCCCCTTTTCACACCCTTCCTTCATGACGATCGCCGAGTCGCGAGAAGAAGTTCTGCGACCCTAAAAAGTATTGCGGAGCTGCAGCCCTCATTTTCCGAGGATATCCTCGGGATCATCTTCATCGTAGTATGGTTACAGTATATATAGTTATTTTTTATTTTTTTCAAATTTTTTAAATGGGGTCAAGCCAAGCCATACTGACGGAATTTTGTTACGAATATTCATTAAATATTTAACGCGTACAATGTGCATTTCATACGTTTATTTCTTAATGATGCAAAATTGTGTATTATTGAAAAGTAAAGGTCAGTATACAATTTATATTATGTTTATTAGATGATTCGATCATCAGTAAAATTATTCATTATCAAAAAGTAAAGGGATTATTTTTTTAACTGTGTAAAATTATACATTATCGAAAAGTAAAGGCTCAAGAATTTGATAAACTTCTTGTCAGAGTATCCATGACTATCGATGAGAATGTTTGGTCGATATACATTTTATGTTACTTACATATAAATAGATAATTCGATGAGCTCCTGTTACGCATCAACCCTCATCGTATTTCATTGTCTGCTCATCTGTTGATGTCTTTCATACTCTATAAAGCTGCCCTCTACCCTCCCCCTCCCAGTATCCACAGTCACCACATGCAACAGAAATACTTTACCATTCTCTCTACCCTTCCACTGCGTATTTCAGGGTCATCAATTTTCAATTAACCCTTTAGAAGCCGTAGAGTGTGGCATAAAGTGTTGAAAAATCTAACGATCCTAGATATTCGTATGATTCTGGCTGCGTTTATACCGCAACGCGGATAGTTCAGTCTACATGATTATATTTCATTTACATGAAATAGCGTTGGATTGGTCGTGGTTTTGGGTTAATGTTAAGAATTTTGGCACTAACATACGCGAATCTAGTTCAGTCTGATTGTACGATATTCGTGAAGATTCGTCGGCATACAGGAAAAAATGCACGTTCCAGTTGAGAAATAAGGGTCGTGGGGTGGTGATGGGTGGTTAGTTGGGCAGGTATACCGCTTACCCTCTTAACGAGCAAAGATAATTTTGAGGGGATGAAATGCCATAAGTCCAATCGGGACGAGGAAGCGAGAAGCACGTACACGAATACATCTATATACTTTTTTATATACATTTATATGCTTTTTTATATATACATATATATATATATATATATATATATATATATATATATATGCGTACATAGCCAGTTCTGCCAGTTGTAAACGTATACGTGGTACTGGACGAAATAGTGACTGAGATAAACGGGAATGAGGGTGCAAGCGAGCAAGAGCTATACATGGAGTCTGTGAGCCATTTGAGGAGAGAAGGAAGAGAAAGTAAAGCAGTATAGGTAGAAATATTGGTGAGGTGCAGCGTGGTGGGGGGTGGGAGCGGTGAGGAGAAAAGGGGCATTCGGTCGTGGCTCGGTGGGTACATACGTATTATTATACTTCGCTACAGTCATATTTATAAATCAGCAATATAGCACGCCGAGAGCAGCGTGGACGGAGAGGGATGGAATTTATAGCTTCGTTCTCTTTCCTATGTTGCTGCTGCTGGTGCTGCTGGTACTGCTGCTACTTCTGCTTTTACTCTCGTGGTTGCTTGTGTGATGGTGGCGGTACTGTTCCTGGATGGGAGAATCCCCACCCTTATACAAACCGACGGAGCTTCACTCCGGTCTCAAGTAACGTACATCACGTGCATACAGCACATCACCCCTTCCGATATACCCCTGGGCTTCCACCATCCTCCTCACTTTGTTTCTTCAACTCTCTTTCTCACTTTCACATGCCACATACACACACACACACACACACACATATATATATATATATATATATAATCTGTGTGTGTGGTATGTGAGAGTGTATATATATATGTATATACACTATCACACAGTGAGAAAGAGAGTGGTTTGATAGTATATATATATACTTTGTGTTTGTGGTATGTGAGAGTGTATATACAATAAATATATATATATATATATATATAAACTATCAAACAATCTGCACTGTTCCTGCTTTTTCACGCGCACACCCACATTGTTTCTTCATCCCTTTCAGAGACTCACTTCGCTCATACTCCGAGAGGAAAGATCGTTTCTTTCTCACTCCATGCGACCTTACAACGTCACATGGTCTCGCTTGCGCGATACGGGCAAAGGGTGGCAATGTGGAGGGCCAAAGGGATGGTGGAGAGGCATGCAAACTGCTAAGCCTGCGTACGTATGAGCTTAGGTCGACATTTTCCCTTTTCTCTTTGGCAATAAATCTGCGAGTCTTTTTGAGCCGACTGGGGTGGCAAAAACAGAGGGGGTAACGAAATGGCTGTAAGAGGGGTATGTGCTGTTCTTCGAGTCAGATCCTCACCTCATGGATGTTCCCTTACCCCATCCAAGTACGAAGAGGCAGCCCTGTCTAGTTCTTCTTCTCCTCAATTGCTTTTGCTTCTGGACCTGCTCCTTCCTCCTCCTCCTCGTCCTCTTCCTGCTCCGCGCCCCTCCCCTCATTCAAGCGGCCATACCCATCTTTCGTCCCCTCTCTCATTCTCGCATCATGGGAATGTATATAATTAGCAGCATTCTGCTTTCTCGGACAGATTTACGGGTAGTATCGCTACTGCGCGGCTGCTACGAGCATAAGCGCGTTAAATAAGTATTTATCTGCCCCTAGGGGCATGACTGTTTGTTGCCTGTGCGATATCTGAGCGCCAAGCACCACCCGCGTTGTGCTTGGTGATGGATTTGATGTTCTAGAAGAAGGGACGCGAATGGTGAAAATCTCGAATTCGTATTCAATATATACTCAAACGTGTATACTTTCTCCAAATGGAACGAGATTGCAAAGCTTTCCAATAGCCACCCACCCCCCATACGTTCTACCCTTTATTTATGATAACTTTGCTTGGCATTTGGCTCTGAGCATCATATTCCTTGCTTTCATCCTACGATACCCAGTGGCCAATGTTGAACTTTTTTTTTCTCATTACTTCCATCTTCTTTGACTTCTGTATTATTTTTTCTTCTCGTCATACGATAGCATTTCAATTAATACTGACAGGTGGATATGTCACGATTTTCATTAATTCCTTCTCGTGAGTCTAGGCGGAAGAGAGTCTGCAAATAATCACGAGTATATGTATATGAATAATCACGAGTAAATAGCACATATATATAGATATATATTAATAATAATAATAACAAACATTTTAATGATTGATATTTATATCATGAGATCGACCGGAAACGCATAATTCGGTAAAAACGCGGATTTTTCGCTCAATTCCGCAAAGCTCCCCAATAGCCACCCACCCCCCATACGTTCTACCCTTTATTTATGATAACTTTGCTTGGCATTCGGCTCTGAGCATCATATTCCTTGCTTTCATCCTACGATACCCAGTGGCCAATGTTGAACTTTTTTTTTCTCATTACTTCCATCTTCTTTGACTTCTGTATTATTTTTTCTTCTCGTCATACGATAGCATTTCAATTAATACTGACAGGTGGATATGTCACGATTTTCATTAATTCCTTCTCGTGAGTCTAGGCGGAAGAGAGTCTGCAAATAATCACGAGTATATGTATATGAATAATCACGAGTAAATAGCACATATATATAGATATATATTAATAATAATAATAACAAACATTTTAATGATTGATATTTATATCATGAGATCGACCGGAAACGCATAATTCGGTAAAAACGCGGATTTTTCGCTCAATTCCGCAAAGCTCCCCAATAGCCACCCACCCCCCATACGTTCTACCCTTTATTTATGATAACTTTGCTTGGCATTCGGCTCTGAGCATCATATTCCTTGCTTTCATCCTACGATACCCAGTGGCCAATGTTGAACTTTTTTTTTCTCAATACTTCCATCTTCTTTGACTTCTGTATTATTTTTTCTTCTCGTCATACGATAGTATTTGAATTAATACTGACAGGTGGATGTGTCACGATTTTCATTAATTCCTTCTCGTGAGTCTAGCCGGAAGAAAGTCTGCAAATAATCACGAGTATATGTATATGAATAATTACGAGTAAATAGCACATATATATAGATATATATTAATAATAATAATAACAAACATTTTAATGATTGATGTTTATATCATGAGATCGACCGGAAACGCATAATTCGGTAAAAACGCGGATTTTTCGCTCAATTCCGGAAAGCTCCCCAATAGCCACCCACCCCCCATACGTTCTACCCTTTTTTCACGATAACTTTGCTTGGCATTTGGCTCTGAGCATCATATTCCTTGCTTTCATCCAGCGATGTCCAGTGGCCAATGTTGAACTTTTTTTTTCTCAATACTTCCATCTTCTTTGACTTCTGTATTATTTTTTCTTCTCGTCATACGATAGTATTTGAATTAATACTGACAGGTGGATGTGTCACGATTTTCATTAATTCCTTCTCGTGAGTCGAGGCGGAAGAAAGTCTGCAAATAATCACGAGTAAATAGCAGACATATATATATATATATATTTGTTCAACTTTGTTCAATCAACTTTGTTTTTTTTTTCATTTTATGCGAAATTGCATCTTTATCAATGTTGATTCTAATTATTGTGATCGGCATTCGACAAGTTATTACGCATTCATTTTATCTGGAGATCTGTCTATAAAGCTTGGAAAATTTAAAATTCGATATCTCGCCAGCTACTAGCCAGTTTTCCTAGACTAAAACTAAGTAGCTTTCTAACATCCATTAACTGGCCTTTCCATTTACAATGGTGGGTTTGAATTGCCAGCCCACACCAAACGAGTTCGTTGCTAGCTCCGATGAGCGAGCTGCGCACGGCCACCCCGTCAACTTTGAAAGCGTTGACGGATCGTCGCCCCGGGACGAAAAGACGAGGCTTGATCCATCATCCGTTTTCTCCTGAAGTCCTGCACCTCGATGCCCAAACTCTGCGTCCTAAACCTTTGCCCTGACGACCAAAACTCTTCGTACTCCCTCATCACCCATTGCGTTTCCGTCACTCGCCATAATCCAAACTCTAGTATTTTACTTTGCTGTATTCAACGCCGGAACAACATTTGGAGTGTTCAATCGTTCAATTAAATGCCTCGAATGTTCGTCATGCAACTGATTAGCTTTTCGTAGATTTTTCGTGTTTCATCATCGCGAATAATACAAAGTTCTCGACTGTACTGTCACCGAAAGGTGTGATAAAACTTCGTGTGGTGTCATCCACGTTAACCACATCCAGATCATTGATTTTGATTCTGGCAGATCATTCTTGCTGCGTTTAATATTCCTCTTCATGTCCAATATTTTTTGCTGTTCATTTCGCTCGTTCTGTACTTACCTTTACAGGACAGACAATATCGTAGGAATGTTGTGTCAACGATTTACGTTTAGGCTTTATCGAAGATTCGTTGGTATTCGGTGCGATAGGAGAGTGCAGATTCGATGTGACACTGACGCATTGAATCTGCCAACTTTAATTGTCTCGATGAGTTTCGCTAACTGATATTCATATCTCGACCATTAACGGGAAGGAATAATTAATTAGGGTAATTGAAGTAATCAAATAATCAATTTGAGGAATTAGCTCTGCTATGTATGTATAGAAACTCGTCAGGAAAACTGGTAGATTATGATACTTGTGAATTATCGATAGACAAAAAATGAGGTTTTGGCAGAGAATGGCCATTGGAATTAAATTTATCACGTAGAAAATGGTATCGAAAATATGGTATGATCTCATGATATAATCAAGGAAGACTATTTACCAAAAGACTCGTGCACTATCCAGGCCAGAATTTAAGAAAGTTGCCACATTGTTAAACTGCTAATGTTCACTCTCGAGTCTCATTGCGCGTCTCTCTATGCCTCTTTTTCTCTCATCTCCTTCCACCTGGCATGTGAAACGATGACTTTCCGAATTGGAAGGTTTCCAAATTCGTTAGAGTCGGAGGCTATAAGTTTCCGAAGATTCCGGTGTATGGTCACACCTATTAAGGAAAAGGCTCGCGAAGATATACAACGGAGTAATTTTGCTCATTCCTCCTCCGAAATGTGCTACAGTAATGCTTGCGAAACATGCTTTCGACTAACCCAAAAAATATTTCGTGATACTTGTATTGGTATTGTGTGCAGTATATCAGGAACCTGGTACAGAAAGGACTTTAATGAAATCCTTGTAGGTGTCCTTGTAGGTGTCCTAGTAGGGTTTATGAAATGAAAGCATACTTTTCCTCTTACAGTGAACGTAATGGCCGACGGTTTTCGCCGCCATTAAAAACGTAGTCGGACGGACGAGCGATGTGTGGAATAATCGAGAAAGAGACAAGAAGGTTCAAATTGTCATAGTGAATACGTCGAGAGGAAATCATTGCATCAGATACCATCGCATATTATTACCGTACAGTTTACCCTATTGAGAAGACGTGCATATAAAGACAAAGAGGGAAAGAGAGAAAGAGGGAGAGAGAATGAGAGAAAGAGCGAGAGAGAGAAAGAGAAAGGAAGGAAGAAAAAGCGAAAGAGGAAACGCTTCAACATACTGTAGTATGTGCAAGGAGTATGCACAGTTAATGACAAAGGTCAGAAGTTGAAGCGTTTAAGATCCTAAGAAGAAAAAACAGAATGGAGGCTAAGGGCAGATACGTCGTGAGAAAAAGTTAGCTATTGATAAGAATGGCGTTGAGCTGAAGCTTCTTCGTCTACGCATTTCCATCCCCCGTTCGTTGCAGGTCAAAGTTCCATCAGTTCGTCTCATTTCCGGGATCCAATCTCTCGGCTCACTGCTGGCTCGACGACCCGATTCTCTTCTCTCTCAGAGCTTTCTTATACTGCACGGCAGTACTGTCTACATGTATATACTGGACCATAGGGTATGGAATTCACCCTCTCAGTATCGTTGCACTAACGTTGCCAGCAGAGAAGGTGAACTCTAGCACTTGACTATTCCACCTCTACCATCACCACTGACGTCGTCGCTTCTCCACCGGTTTATTCACAGGACTAACAGCCACCCCACCACCAACTCGACTTGTGAAAATGGCATCAACTATAGGTATAACCTCATGACCTCCCAATTTGGTCCTCATGCTGAGCTACTCCTCGCTTCACCTTCGTACTACACTTGGCAGATCAAGCCTAACCCAACGGCATGAAGTTAACTTTATCTCGTGTGGCTTGGAACGCTAAATTATTATGCGTTTCGAGGATGAGCACACCGAGTACATCGTTGTGAGTTTATACGAGCGGGTTTTGAGTTTCTGGGCTCTCTGTGCAGTTCTCGTAGTCCTGTACAATATACTATATGACTCGTGCATTTCTTGCGTCCAGTCGCTTCTCCCACAAGTTAAGTTTAGTCAAGTGGAGTCAGGATTCCAAGGTGGGGAAGCTTGTCTGGAATCATCCAGAAACACGTGAAAGTTTACCTCTTCCCACTCTTTGAAAACTGGTCCATACCACGAGGAAAATCTCCTCTGTCTTCACAGTTCCTCTTGCTCGCTCTTCTAGATCTTCTTCATCTAGTAAGTTTGTCCTGAAGGGCAATAGAGATAAGAGAGGATGAAAAACTGTATGTAAGAGAACAAAGCTAGAAAGGAGAGAAACGAGTAGGCATAGTCCAAGATTTTTCATGTTTCCTCGTACAACGATAAGCCCATAAAGCTGATTTACTTATTTCATTCTTCCGATACATGATATAATAGTTAATAATATAATATGATAGTATAAGTTTGTCAGTTTCATAATTATATTAATGATAATTATGATAATTATAATTATCACAGCTCAAAGGATCCATTTATCGAAGATAAAAAATTTTTACTCTTCGCGGATGCCATGCGACTGAAATACAGCATCGACTTTGAGAGAACAAGATAGTGAATGAGAAATAATTAAAGGATTTGGTACTTTGGTCAAAATGAAGATCGAATGATGGATCAAAAAAATTAACTGAAGGAAAAATCGACTGAGTATTGTAGTTCGAGGATTTCAATGGTTTTTAGCTCGAATCACATGACCACAAAACTGTCACTTTGCCTCTGTATTGTTCATCGCTGTAGAATTATTTGTGTTTCACTATCAAATTATCGGGACTCGAATTGTTGAATAATTCGAATGAGTTTTCGTATAATATTTCATTTTGGCGTATATGCTTTTTCGTTCAGATTCCAATATGTATGGAGGCAAAATAGGTAAATGACAGCAGAGGTAGGTTCAATAGAGCGGTACACTGAGCCATTAAATGCGAGAGAGAATGAGAGAGCACCAATTTAAATCGATAAATTACGATAGAACGCATTAGGGCAGTCCGCATGATACTAATCAGCGAAATTTCCATGTCATAAATTAACAAGTAGCGCAAAGCATCGCATCGCGTTATTGTTTGTATCCAGAGGCAGATATAGACCTCGAGACCATGAGATTACCAATGTCACCGCCAACCAATGGGCCTTCTTCAAGGCTTCCGTACACCGTTTTATACTAAATTCATCGTAATATTTAAATCCTTTTTTTTTTCTCTACATTCTTTGCTTTCAGATATTCAGGAATTGTCAGATCAAAATTGAAAAATTTACTCACGATTGATTTTTCTTAAATTTTTTTTAAATTTCTTGGATAGTTTTGCAGCTTTTAATCAACTCATTTCGACACTTATCGGCTTACAAATTGTTCTTAATAGTTGTCCTACTAAAATTTGGAAATAGCTATTTGGAAATAGAAATCTCTGGATGTCTATCAAAGATTTCTTCCAATTATATTTTTTTTTTCTTTTCCCTTTGCTTTTGCATAGCTCCAACAGATAATTCATATTCTTGTTTTAACTCTAGTTTTATTTTTGTTATATTTAAATGAACGATCTCGTCGGCCAATTCCTAATCGTGCGAGCTCGTTTTATTTCTGGATTGACATCAGATATTTTTATCAGTGCAATTCTTGCGATGATTTTTCTCGGACTTTAATGTAAAAAAAAATATTGTCCTGTGTCATTGTACTCGGTACACTGGATATTTCCAGTGCACATTGCTGCCTCCATGAGTAGTAGATTGACCCAAATTTCGATCACACGAAATATTGCAATATCGCACAAAAACAACCGGGCAAAAAATAAATTCTACGACAAAATATCATCCATAAAAATATATTCTTGATAAATTTGTAAATAACTACGTTGTATTTGTAGTCATGAAGGTGTACTATGAATTTTTTTATGATTCAAATTTTTTGCTGGCAGGAATTTTTTTTAAATTGCGTTAAAAAATATATTATGAATTCTGGTAGTGATGAATATAAACGAATTATCATTTACTGATATACTTTATGTAGGCAAAAAAGTTAAATAGTTGAGCGCCCACAATTCAATTAGTCTATTATTACGCGTGCATACGTCAATTTTTGTGCAATATTAATTGCTATCGTATGAGTGGAAACGTGTGGTCGCAACGGTGAAAAAAAAAAAGGTCAGAGCGAGACTGAAACCGAGCAACTCCGATTAAATGCTTCGGCATACCAATTACGCCCGTCAGCGTGTCCAGATGAGCCGGTGAAATAAACAAAACGAAAAAAAGGGGGGCGAAAAAAAAAAAAAGAAAAAGCAAAACAGAGTGTAGAAAAAAATCGGCGATACCAACGAAACGGGACACGATCGCGTATAGTGCATTACATATACATAGCAAGATAGAGTGAGAGGGTTAAAGCGGAATAGTGGTGGGGCCGCGTTTTTTCGGGGTGAACTAATAGACCTCCATCCACTCGCTGCTCTGTTGCTGAACTCTGCGCGATTCCTCTCTGGGCTATTCTGCACCTCTACCCCTCCACCTGCAATCTTTCACCCTCTCTTGCCCCCCCCCCCCCCCTCTCTGTTCTCTCTCTGTCTCTCTCTCTCTCTCTCTCCCCCCCCCTCTCTCTCTCTCTCTCTCTCTCTCTCTCTCTCTCTCTCTCTCTCCCCCCCCCCTCTCTCTCTCCCCCCCTCTCTCTTTCTCTCTATCTCTCTCTCTCTCTCTATCTATTTTTCCCACTACAGTATATTTCTCGCTTGCTGTTCTCACTCGCTCCAACCAGCCCCACTTTCCTCTCGCCGGCAAATAAAAGTTTGCCACGGATCCGCGGCGGCGACACCTGTTGAATTCGTTGCCCAGTCTCTACAGTCCCTCGAAAAAAAGGAAAAAATAAATTTAAAAAAATAAAAAAAATAAGCAATTAGCGTATGAAGCCTGTCCATCAAGCCTGAACTGCAAAAAAAAAAAAAAAAAAGAAAAAGATTTACGAATGGGCATGCAATAGCCAGAACCCAGTATGCAAGAATGTGATCGAGTGAGCCAACAAAGTGGCACGTGAATGAATGATCAGATGGGTGTAGGAGCTTTTCGAGAGTCCAACAGTGAACGAGGCACGTTTGGAATAGATTCCAGTTCACCGCGGTATGATCGTTCTATCGTTGTGACGGTTATACGTACGATTCGATGGCTCGACGTATCGACTGTAATTATAGCAACGAGTGCCTCGAGAGTTCTCTTCCACTCGTATAGATATATGTATATATATATATATATGTATATATATATAAATACATATATGTATGTATATAAGCCATCGAGATTCTGCTACTACCGGAAATTTCTCTACAATCGACTTCCAGCCAAATCAAAACCGATTCTACTCAAATATGTTTGCCCTCTCTCGCACGTTGCCCCTACCTCCCCCCCCCCCCCACCCTCCGCTACCACGTTTATTCTCGATATACATCCAATAGCGGGTAATTAATATCCGAATGCGTTTTCAATATGAAACGATATTATTCTGCACGATTCACTAAATCGACTTTTGTTATAATTGCGCGAAATTATTGAAACGATAGATGGTTTATTAGGCAGGAGAGCAGGGAGATTATAAACTCCAAAGGACGAATTTTTTTTCGAGAGGATTTCATCCGCGAACCATTCACGAGTATTGGTAAATATCCGTGTGAGTCTTTGACAAGTTTATTCTATAATTTATGTAAATGTGGTCACATGAAAATTTAGGTAATTTGTAAAAATTCGTTAATCTAAACGCCCACGATAATGCGACGGTCGATGACTGCTGGAATTTTGGGGCATGAGATATATATATATATATATATATCTGATGCCCCAAAATTCCAGCAGTATATATATATATAATTTATGTAAATATGGTCACATGAACATTTACGTAATTTGTAAAAATTCGTATATATATATATATATATACATCTCATGCCCCAAAATTCCAGCAGTATATATATAGGCTGTTTATGCATCCGCCAGACAGTATGAGGCGAATAGCCATTCATCGATGAAAGAGTGAGCGAGAGAGATAGAGATAACTGATGGACAGCGGGCAAATGAGGGGCGTTTTGGGGAACGGGGGTGGCAGCGATGCAGTCAATATCCGATTGACGCGTGACACGACTGACTGACGGGAACCAAAGGGTTGACGAATGGCCCTCGGCTGTAGTTAGTTTCACTCACACTCTCGTGCATCCATTGGTGACCAGAAACGCTCGCTGGCTGTAATCCGCAGGAAATACGTCACGATCGCGTCAGGTACACGTCGATAGGCAGCCACGCGCTGTGTTTATATACGTATATATATCCGTGGAATCACCAAAATATGTCATATACACACATATATATAGCGTTATATTGGTGATTTCACGGAATCGTTAAACTTTACAGATTCGTCTCACGTATGCGAATGAAACGATTTTTGGATATCTGCACATAGTATAAAATCGACCTGCCTGCCTATCATAGATTTTTTTTTTAGAGCCCTCGTGAGCTTTTCAAGTTTATCGTTTTAGGCAAAGCTTCTGCAAACATCAATAAAGACAATAGAATTATTAGTGAAATTGAAGAACTAAATGTACTGATTCTGATTTACAACTTTTTCAAATAAATAAAAAGATTTCCGTCTCATTTTTATCTCATTAAGACTGTCAAAATTAGTTTTGAAATATCGTCTTTTTTGTCGCAGTTTTGCTCGTTTGCTTGCTAAGATTTTCGTTCATGAATTTTCTATTATTCGTGATTTGGGGGAAAATCTTCACCGTTGAGAAAAGCACTCTGTGACCGAAATCGATATTGTCTTTTGACATAAATAATTGTCAGTATGCGTTCTGCTGCGTCAGTGTCCATCAAAGCATAATAATTTGCGGCTCAGTTTATATGTGCAAAGTTTCAAGCTTATCAAATAGAAACGCACAAATGTGACTGAAATATATCCAAAGTTCACGAGAACCTTTTCATTTTTATCGATTTCAATTTTTTTCAAGTCACTAGAGGCATTAAGGATACTTGAATTTTCTATTATTCGTGATTTGGGGGAAAATCTTCACCGTTGAGAAAAGCACTCTGTGACCGAAATCGATATTGTCTTTTGACATAAATAATTGTCAGTATGCGTTCTGCTACGTCAGTGTTCATCAAAGCATAATAATTTGCGGCTTAGCTTATATGTGCAAAGTTTCAAGCTTATCAAATAGAAACGCACAAATGTGACTGAAATATATCCAAAGTTCACGAGAACCTTTTCATTTTTATCGATTTTAATTTTTTTTTTCAAGTGACTGGAGACATTAACGACATTTAATTTATACCTTTCAAGGCTTTCTTAAGGGTCATGAGTATCCGTATAGAATTTCATATGATAATATAAAAATAAATGAAAATCAGAGTGAACGTGAATGACCAAGGAATCGAAAGGCCTAAAGCTTGAGCGATAGAAGAGACAACAAGAAGAAAGATTGGATCGAGCTGACACAGGGAGAAATTTCTCTCCCTTACGTAACACAGGATGAATCCAAACTTCACGTATTCTCGAATGGTCGCGCATCACGATTTTCCGAGACCTCGTCCTGGGCAAAGAGGAGAAATGGGAGAGAGAGGGAGATGAGCAAAGCATCCTAGCCAGCACGCAGCATCAGAATGAAGGAAGAAAAAGGAGTGAGAGATCGGGAAAGTTGGTTGAGAGAAAGAGAGAGAGAGAGAGAGAGCAAGAAGGAAGGGTGAGAAGGAGAGAGAAGGAGAGAGAAGGAGAGAGAAAGAGAGAGAGAGAGAGTGGGCTTGCGAGAGCAAAGGAACGAGGGGGTATGTTTATTGCTCGAAGCTATCTCTTCTAGCGAGGGTGGGTGCCGCGTCACACAGTCATTTTCATAATTCGGCCGTTCGTATTCTCGTCGGCCGCGCGGCCCCGAATCGAACAACAGCAGAGCCCGCCAGCGTGCTCGCACACAGCTCTTGAGAAGAACGCTTCGCGTTCACGTTTGCCTCTATTCCATCCCACGACAAACAGAGAGACAGACCTTATACATTCTTTCTTCCTCCATTTTCCATTTCTCTTTTACTTTTCCTCCTTTCCTTTTGTCCTCGTTTACTTTATCCAGTATATACATAGAGACTCGACTCCTGTACGTGATATGTGTATGTGGAGACACACATGTACACGGAAAAGTCACTTTTCTATTTCTCTCCTATCTCTTCGTTTCTATCTTCATCGTTTGTGATTCGTCTGTTGTTCATTTTCTTTTTATCATCCTGATAGTTGCGTTTTTTTCAACATTTTTTTTTTCGCAGCTTCTTCGCGTTGATCTTTCATCTTCTAACAAGAATCACTATCGGAGAAGTAAGAGAGATGTTGGGGAAACCGAAGAATCCCAAACAATTTCAACAAAGAATGAATAGACGAGCTCTTTAGTCTGATGTTGTATCTCCCCATTTGTCTATGCGTATTCTGAGTCAAAGCACGCGTCATATTTTCCTTCGTTCGAGGTCTTTTCATCAAGTCACAATGGCCAAGGGCTGAATGTGGGAAAAACTAATATTCGAACGCTGGCTCGTTGCAACTATATCTTTCGTGAATTCCATCGGGAAATGCCTTTGCTTGGACTTTTACTAATTTAGAGATCGTGACTTCATGTCGGTCATAAGTGGAAATCGAACCCATAAATTATCGCAATTTTGTGTCAAAACCCTAGCGCGATAATTCCAACATCACGACAGCCATTTTTCTCATCCAGTATTTTCCTCAGAGTTTCTAGATAATTTTTGAATCCATTTCAAAAAAATCTTTCGAAAAATTACGTTTTGGAGATTTTTCGTAGGACTTCTAAGTCATTATAGAGAAAAGTGACAATGGAGACAACAAGTGACAGCAAAAGAGAATATGGAGGATGAAGGGTCAGCAAGACCCAAGAGCTTTTAAAATATTGCAGCTAACATTTTTTTACAAGTTATTAAACGCTTACAATTATATTGGCCAAAAATATTGCAGCTCACATTGTTTTACAAGTTATTAAACGCTTACAATTATATTGGCCAAAAATATTGCAGCTTACATTGTTTTACAAGTTATTAAACGCTTACAATTATAGTGCCCAAAAATATGCAGCTAACATTTTTTTACAAGTTATTAAACGCTCACAATTATACTGCCCAAAAATATGCAGCTAACATTTTTTTACAAGTTATTAAACGCTCACAATTATACTGCCCAAAAATATGCAGCTAACATTTTTTTACAAGTTATTAAACGCTCACAATTATACTGCCCAAAAATATGCAGCTAACATTTTTTTACAAGTTATTAAACGCTCACAATTATACTGCCCAAAAATATGCAGCTAACATTTTTTTACAAGTTATTAAACGCTCACAATTATACTGCCCAAAAATATTGCAGCTAACATTTTTTTATAAGTTATTAAACGCTCACAATTATACTGCCCAAAAATATGCAGCATTTTTGATGCTGCGTTTGGCCTCTGGAAGAATCAGTTGCTCATAGCTCATTGCCAATGTGAAAAAAAATTTCCCCTTAACAAGAGAAGAGCAATAATGAAGATCCTTTACCCACCGAGGCCTCAGCAGCATTAAGAAAGAGAAACGTGACAATGGAGACAATAAGTGACAGCAAAAGAAAATATGGAGGATGAAGGGTCAGCAAGAAACGAAGTCCATGATGGTGTCAGTCTCCGGTGATCTATTACGCTATGTCGCTGGATCGATACTGGCGAATCAACTGCCACCAAGAGGTCCTCGTCTCTGTGACGGTGAATGTCAGAAACATATGGCGGTCACGCACTCGAGCGTTCTGATAACCGTCTGGAGTTGAGAGACAGGGGTCAGCGACAGAATAGTTGTTTGGGATCAAACTCTCATCTCACCATCGCGCTAGTACATCATATATATATGCACTTTTTCATCTTCTTTTTAATTTAATCTGGCACTGTTGAGTCTTACATTTCGTTGCCTCGTTTACACACGCAATGTCAGATCATAGATGCGTTAAACGACGAATTTTAACTGGGGTCAATGCAATCGTATTTGCTTATGTGCTTTTTTCACGAATGCAAAGGAAGTCCTTTGCAAAAGTCTCAAAAAATCATGTGAAAATTTAGAGTGGGAGTAGATGGACGAAGGGATTTAGAGTGGGAGTCACATGTCAGTCTATTTACGAAAGATGAGGAGCGTCGATTATGCGAATTAATAAAATCATTTATATCGTAAAAAAGTAAGAAAAAGGACTATTGGAAGACTTTACAATGGTCCCTGAATAAGTTACATTGAGAGACAGCAATTTCGTCGTCGTTCATTCAGATTAATTTCAGATTATAATGATTTAATTACGATTATACATAATGAGGTACTTTTTTACGATTATCCTTTAGTTTCTCTTTTGCAAGAATTACGAGAACCTCAGGATAACCGTATCAATATTAATGAATATGGAGGCATCTCTGTAGAAAGTTATGGGAAAATTTAATGGCTTGTGATGTATCGTTGCGATGAATTATAATTTATGGCTACGTGATCAGGCTGGCAAATCGATGGTGCGCAACAAACTCGCTTGCTTGGAAATTATTTCAATATTTTTCTAACAATTTTTGTTATTTATTTATTTCGTTATTGTTATTAAAGACTAGGAAGACTAGGAATTTTTTTTATACACGTTTCTTGACGTGCTTGTGTAAAAAGCTGATGGTGAAATCGTATACTGGTACTTGTCGTGCCACAAGCCATCGAGCCAGAATTATTCACTCCTGGCAGAGGGACACACACGTTAAGGCATTGGATGTATGACGTATTGTCGGCACTTTGCGAGCGCGACAGGTGAGATACGATGTAGTTGTATAAGTAACGACGTGAACCTCAAGTATCTTCGTTCAGCTCTTTCGTCTCCTCATCCAGCATCCTTTATCTCAATCTCTTGCCCATATTTTTATTCTCTCCTTCCCCGCGAGCTCGAAAATCCTGAAGTTGAAGCTGCTGAGAGAAACGGTTAATGCCGCATCGAGTTAACTGGCCGTCGTCAATGGTTTGTCTCAGAGTGTGCCAAGAGGAGTCAGATAGGCCCCTTGTGTTGCTTCATACGTACGTCGTGGAGCGCCAGAGAGCGAAGGAAATTATGAGCCAGAGGAAGAGGGGAAGATGGGGACCCGCAGAGAGAGAGGGGGAGAGAGACAGAGAGAATGAGAATAAGAGAGAGAGAGAGAGAGAGCACTGCCAGGATAAAGAGAGACGGAAGAGAGAAAACGAGGGAAAACGTGATATGAAAGGGGAGAGAATAAGGGAGGGAAGATAGAGAAGGTACTAGAGAGCGACAAAGATGAGACGTCCTACGCTATATTAACCCTAATGGCTCGCAAGGATATAAAGCACATCCCGCGCATACACTAACTCGTTATTATTGCCGCATAAATAACGTGATAATCCTAGCGCGTTGAAGGCACTACGACGGAGTCAGGGATGGAGAATCAACGGAGAAAAGGAGAGGAGGAGAATGGTTAGTGAGTAAGAGAATATGAGAGAGAGAAGGAGAGAGAGGGAGAGAGAGACCGAAAAAGAGCAGGTTGAGAAGGAAGCTCCAGTTTCTATGACCCCCCCGCCCCCACAGAAGAGCAACGGTCCTGACAACGCGAAAACTAATCAAATTTTTGATTATATATATTTTCTGAGCTGGCCGACCATACCAGATGTGTTTCACGATTTCTCGTTATATCATACATTGGGTCTTCTAAGAATACGTGGAAAACGTCACGTGAAAATGGAAAAAAATGTAAAATTTGCATGTTTTCTTTTTTTGCACAAATACGAGGGCTCGAATCTTGAAAAATCTGCTATAATATCTACTGGACGAAAATTGAACGATATAGGATTCGGAAAGATTTGTTTTTTTTTTCATTTTGACCAAAAAAAAATTCCTGTAACTTTGCTCTCTGATGAACTTGCGATTTTTTTCTGAGCTTATTTTAATCGAAATCGTTCAAGCTTTAAAATGCCGCTAAATTCATTGAGCTGCGATTTTTTAATCATTTTTTACAGATTTTTCAAGTTGGACGAGCGATTTTGACAATTTTTTCTATGCATATCCCTTTGCCTTATTTTGGCCAAAATCTCAATAATTTCACGTGAAAGTTGGAAGAAACGTAAAATTTGCATGTTTTCTTTTTTTGGACAAATATGAGGACTCGAATCTTGAAAAATCTGTAATGGGAAAAAATAGAGGAAAAAAGGGAAAAAAAAACCCTTTGAGTTAATCAGAGGATGAGCTTTTGCCGCAATATCCACAATTTCCACTGATCGGAATATTCAAATCGCCATTTCTGTGAAAATTCTCATATCGAACTGATAAAATTTCTCAATTGCATCAACTTATTAGAAATTCTGAAAATTACATGATTGTGGAGTGGAGCAGCTATTATTGAAATTTTCGGTCTCTATAATCCGGCCTGGACGATGAGAACTCAATGTAACAGCCATGTGTCGTTGTGAGTCGAGCAGAGAAAAGGAGAAAATAAATATGAGCAGAGAGTGTACGAGAGTGGAAGTCGGAGTATGTGAGAATGGAAAGTAGAAGGAGACGTTCCAGTGACACGACGGTGGCAGGATATCGCGGTCCATCAGGTTGTTTAGTGTTAGCAATGGCATCGAGCAGGGCGGCCACGTCAACGGCATACATTATGACGTACATTTACTGCAAGGTACACCGACTAAACTCACTCGACGCGCGGCCTCCTCTGCGTCGCCACCCGTTGGTCGACCCCTGTACCTTTCAACACATATACACGTATCGCATAGAGACACCTATCTGTAGCATCTATATATGTATGTATATATATATGTACATACACATACATACATATATACATATATACACATATACGCACACACATATATATGTATATATATACATATATGCACACACATATATATGTATATACCGATAGCCCCGACCACACCGTCTGCATTTCCCCACAAACACAAGTGAATACCATAGTGAATCTCCATCGCTATGCAGTCAGCTTCTCACCGGCTGTCACGATGCGAAACAAACACGTGTACAATTCACGGACTAAAGTAGGCAGAAGCACCAACTGTAGCAGATGGAGAGCCACATACCTATATATATATATATAACCTGAAAAATCGTTGATGTATATATATATATGTGCATCAACGATTTTTCAGGTTCTCCCAGTTGCGCTGGAAATAAGTTGGTAGTGTTGGTGGTGGTGGTGGAGGTGGTGGTGGTGAGCAGGCAGGATCATGGCAGGACGTCAGCATTCATTAGCATGGACCTTATCTCTGAACCTTTTTTCTTTTCTGCTCTTTTCGACCAAGCACTTTTTTCTTCTCCCTTTATCGTTTTTTTTTTTTGCATATATCTCTGGTAGTTTTTTCTTAGCTGCTTCGTCAATGTTATCCTAAATTTTCTCCAGTTAACTTTTTCATTATTTATAAATTTTCTATGTGTTTTCATCGTTGAATTTTTCCTATGCACGCTCTTAATATCGCGCTGAAGATTGTTGCGCGTTCAAAGTATCGAGTTTCATCGTCTACCTTTCACCTGAGTTGCTCTGCGTGATTTATATTTATGTTTTTCTATTTCGATGTTTCTTATAAAATTCTCATTCCATACTACAGGTTTTTCTATGCTCAATCTATGAAATGTTTTATGTGGCTATTAACGATTTTCCATATAAAACGCTAATTGAGTTTTAAGCTAATGGCCAGTTGTAAAAAACTTGTGAAGAGTAACGGGACTTGATAGTTGGCTATGATCGACGTTTCTTCATTCTCATTTATCGCGAAGTCTATCGAGATTTTCGTATTTTTTTCTTTTTGAAGACACGAATCATAATCTTTTCACGATTCAATTAGCTATTAGACACAAATTATTGAGAACATACCGGACCAATGACGCATTTGTTTTACTTTGTATAATTTTTGATTCTCATTTAACGCGTACGAAGAAAATATCATGGATTTTTTCACGGATAAATTAGCTATTAGACATAAATTATTGAGGACATACGGGATGAGTGACGCATTTGTTTCACTTTATATAATTTTTGATTCTCATTTATCGCGAGGTTTATTGAAATTTACGTGTTTTTATTTTTTTGAAGACACGATCGGTTAAGCTGAAAGTGTACGAAGAAAATATCATAATCTTTCCACGGATCAATTAGCTATTAGACATAAATTATTGAGGACATACGAAATGAGTGACGCATTTGTTTCACTTTATATAATTTTTGATTCTCATTTATCGCGAGGTCTATTGAGATTTTCGTGTTTTTTTTCTTTTTGAAGACACGATCGGTTAAGCTGAAAGTGTATGAAGAAAATATCATAATTTTTCACGGATCAAATAGCGCCACATAAATTATTGAGGACATACGGAACGAATGACCCATTTGTTTTACTTATTTATACCATTATGACGAAAATGATTTTTGGATAACTTGTGTGACAGTAAACAGAACGTCAAGCACAATCGAAAAATGTTTTGATAATTCTTATCGGAGTCGTGAATTTTAATATGGAGAAAAAACGTTGCGAGGATAAAAGGCAAAGAGGACGAGTCTCGATAATATAAAACCTTGCATGGACGATGTGAGAATCAATGGTAATACAGGTCGATTGAGAATACAGTTGACTGGACGGGTTGGCTTGCTCGCTACACTTCTTGGGAAGAAGGAGCTGCACCGTGGCAGTCCGTGGTATGCAAAAAAGCTCTCTTGCATGCTATCCCAAGAAATCCGCGAGCCTCGGGATTAAGGACATTATTAACGGAGCAAGAGCGGGGACAAGCAACATATTTACGTCCGACCGGGAATGCCCAACGATAAATATCCGTGGACGAGTCGACGTGTTCAAATAAAATGAGGATTTTATGTCGCGATTTCTGAGCGCGCATATTCCGCTGTTTGTGAATGTCCTGGGGGATTCTCGAATCGGCGAAGAGACACGGTCGAACGAAAGGATACAAAAGCATGAGAGAAAAGAGATCCTCTCAATATCATAGGTGGATCGTTTTATAAGAGAGCGATATGCTCGACAATAAACAGCAAAAGAGACTCGGCAGGGTCTCGCGCAAAGTACATTCGCGATGAGTAAATTCGCGAGTGCCCATGGCGAGAAATATTATTTTTCTTCACACGATGAGCTCTGCAGATAATGATCCGAAATTTTTTTCATCAGCAATGATCTCCTTGAATTTATTGACAAGAGTACAAAAATTTTTGAACAAGGAAAAGTATTATATGAAATTTTTTATAATCATCAATCCAGCACAGGACGATTTTACATCTAAATTTTTCAGTATTGTCCAAAAAAAAAATATGAATGAGAAAAAAGTTTGGTACGATTTACTGGGCATCTGTGAATATAATTTGCGTTAATGCATAAATCTTTTTCATAAATAAGACAACGGGAATAATGAAAATAAAATTACTTTGTTAAAACAACCCTTATATATTATCAATGAACTGATAGCAAATCAATCAAATAATTATTCACTTCTACTATACACCACGACTGATTTAATTATATTGTCCTTTTGTCAATTTAATATTTTCGTTATTTTGGTCATACATCTATTTTTATCTGATAGATAAATTTATTTAATAAATACTCATCTGTTTTTTCATACAATTATTTTTATTTACATGCGTTGTTAGAGTTACAAAATGTGATGTAATGTTGAGCGTTGCTGTTGCTGTCGAGCTCAATTTATACAAATTAATTAAAAACTATGGAAACATAGAACCGAATCGACTAATTACTCGAGTCTTCAACGCGAGCTGAGAGCCCTCGCACAGGCACCTTTAGAAAGGAAGAAGAGGACGGAAATCTGACCGACGTGTTGGGGCTGCAGTGACTGCTCCCCCCTTACCCCATTCTCGCGCGTTTTCTCACATTTTGAACAACCTCAGCGTTCCTTCTGTTTGTCGTTCACCCTTTTGCCTATCAGTGTCGAGCTGGCTGTTCGTCCAAATCCCGTAGGTATTCTGCCGGTGGTTTCTTCTTTGTTCTGGTTTGTTTAGCTCTGCGGTTTACCAGCGTGCTACGTTTCTCCTCTGGATGCTGAACTTCTATTGCTGATTTCATAGAACAGCGCATATAGTACGGTATTGCTGATATCCGCTGTTGTTGGTGATGTTATCGAGAAAAGGAAGGAGATATACAAAAGGGGCTGAGGCAGATGAGCGTGCGAGAGAGACAGAGAGAGAGAGAGAGAGAGAGAGAGAGAGAGCGAGAGAGGGAGCGAGAGGAGGGGAGGAGAGAGAGAGAGAGAGAGAGAGAAATTGTGAGAGTGGGGTGGGTTGAGGGACAGAGATCGACGGATAGAGAAAGCATGAGAATGGCTGAAAGGGGGTCGCCAGAGGAGAGAGACGAAGAACTTTTAGGCCACCACCGAGACAACCTGGGCTAAACAGCCATCTAAATGCATCCGAGGTGGCGCTCACTGCCATTACGGCTGATGGACGCTTATTGACGCACGCCCTTCCAGCCAAGCCAGAGCACACCAGAGCCATGGAAGAGCCAGAGCTCTTCTCCCTCTGTCCTCAGTCTCCCTGTGACCCCCCTTCCCCTCCCCCCACCCCCCTCCGTTAGACGATCCAAGACTGCCGTTACCCCCTAGCTTCGCTTCAACATTTTACCAGTCTGTGTCACCCCCGTACTTCTACGACCAACAACCCTCTGGAGCCACTGAGATACAACGAGGACGCGAGCGCGAAGCGAATCGAGAAAATGTCGCCGTTTCGTGAGATGCTCGAGCTACCAAAGCAGCCCTGCCGATTTTAACGAAAGATTCCATGGGAAAATAAATAAACGGAGCATTCTGAGCAACTGAAAATCGATGAACATTTATATACGATTTTTATAATACCTACGTTACGATTATTATAATACCCACATGGATTACAATCTGAACAATTATTTTTTAAATATTCAAATGGCACCTTTGAATGATTAAAAAAAAAATTGAAATCATAAATTTGCACGTAAATTTTTATATAAATTGAAACACAATTTAAATAGCTTGATTGTTACTATCCCATACTGTTATGGTTGCCAGTATAATGAATAATGCAATTCTCATTGTCATCAGTTTTCAAGTTATTAAAATTACGTAAAATCCTCCTATATGTAACATTCCTCCTAGCTGTAGGATTATTTTTTAAATATCCAAATAGAGCCCTTAAATGATTTTTGAAAAATTCTGCAAACCATATAGCACATTTCTCTCTCACGTAGCCGTAAAATGGAATGCGTATAAATTGAAACATAATTTAATAATTTAAATAGCTTGATTGTGGATATCTCATACTGCTATGGTTTCCATTACAATGAATACCGCAGCCCTCATTGTCCTCAATATTCCTCCTAGCTGTAGGATTATTTTTTAAATATCCAAATGGAGCCTTTGAATGATTTTTTTTTAATGCTGCAAATTTTAAGTTTCCATTACAATAAATACTGCAGTCCTGATTGTCATCAGTTTTCAAGTTATTGAAATTACGTTAAATTATCTATGAAATATTTTACATCTTATCTTCTTATTTGGAATTGTAGGGCAGGTAGTGAGATATAGGGGGTGAAAATTTTCATTCTTCTTTGCTCTCAATGTACGCTCTCGATATCGATGCTGTTTGAAATACAGTGGCTTCGATTAGGGGTAGGGGTGAGGAGGATAAGGAGAAGGAGTAGGAGGAGGGGGGTTAGGAGTTCCCGCAGTGCACGGTACGAAGGAAATATTAGACAGGAGGTCCGCGCGGGCTACCATCCAGGTATTGGATCGGTCAGTAGCCGCTCGTGCTCACCCCACTTTTCCTTCCGCCACGCTGGATATACAACACAAAGTTGCACCGGTTCTTCGATGATTTAGTCTTGGCCTTAATGGAGCTATAAATAGTAGCTATTCGATAGTGGCGAAGAGGGGTAAAAGAAGAGGAATACTTCCCTTCCGTCATGTTTCTTCGTCCACTTCCCTTTCTATATTCTCTCCCACTCGATAAATTACCTCATGGATCCAAAACTTTCAAATTTTCTAATCCAAAAAAATGTCGCAGAAATTTGGGCTATACTTTTATTTCTTTATATACTCAAATAATTTACGACAAAAATGCAATGAAGCTTTTATGATAAATGACATGAGCGATGTTTCTTCGTCCACTTCCCTTTCTATATTCTCTCCCACTCGATAAATTACCTCATGGATCCAAAACTTTCAAATTTTCTAATCCAAAAAAATGTCGCAGAAATTTGTGCTATACGCACTTTTATTTCTTTATATACTCAAATAATTTACGACAAAAATGCATTGAAGCTTTTATGATAAATGACATGAGCGATGTTTCTTCGTCCACTTCCCTTTCTATATTCTCTCCCACTCGATAAATTACCTCATGGATCCAAAACTTTCAAATTTTCTAATCCAAAAAAATGTCGCAGAAATTTGTGCTATACGCACTTTTATTTCTTTATATACTCAAATAATTTACGACAAAAATGCAATGAAGCTTTTATGATAAATGACATGAGCGATCAGAGTATGCAATTGACAAGACTGAAACGTTCGATCCAGAATGAATACATAAACGAATCAACGCAACGAATTTCCAGATTCTAGAATAGTCGTCAAGAATAATCGTTTAATTAAAAAAAAAAAAAAGTAACATTGATAGGTAAACGTTAAGGGTAACAGAAGGCAAAAAAACGATCGATGTCGCGTTGTGCGGAACTTGGGAGTAAAATGGAAAAATCCCCCTGCAAACCGATCGTACATTTTTCTTTCTTCCTATCTCATTTTACCCCTCCAGTTATTTTCCCTCCGTCTTCTTTGTGTATATAAAAACGGAGAGGAACTTCGTCTGGGCGCCAATACTCGCACTTATCTCGACGTCCGTAAATATTGCTCATAGAATATTATGGTGCCGTACATCTCAACGGGCCAAACACTCTGATTTTACGTTTCTTTCCCTTCATCGCCATATTTATATCGTTCTTTACCAATGGTTTGGATCCATTATCGAATAAATGGCCTGCATAATCATCGTGCTATCTTCCCGCGTTAAAGTATCATCGCTTTTGCACCGGTGAGTCTCGATTCGATTCTGATCATCGAGCTCGACTCTCTTGTCTTATTTTTGTTTTTTGTCTTGTCTTATTCTTGTTTTTTGTCCAGATGCAATATACCGAAAAATTTTATTTACCTATTAAATAATATTATGGTTTACTTATTTAATTTTATCGTATATTTTTTACTTTTGCCAAACATGACTAAGAAATTAGCGAATAGAAATAGCGAATTTCATTTATTTTTCCACGTCTTGGCTGATGTGCAATTTACATGGGGTAGCCTGTCCTGTATGCGTAGGGGTGGGCAAGAGAAATCTGATACAGGATATTGGAAATTCTTACAGTTGTTAACTTAATTATTGCAAGCTCGATGAATTTTTATTGATGCTGTTTACTATTCACTGATACAGAAAAGTTCTCATATAACATTTTATTTACCATATTCATGTCACCCAATATTTCGTTCATCACTGAATTGCATAGTATAATTATTTTTCTCCGCATATTATCATTTGATAGACATTTTTAATGAGTTCCCCTACTTGTATAATAATTTTATAATTTCTATTTGGCATTATAGCCAAGCTCATAAATTAAGTGAGTTGGGATAATTTTCTTCAATACACTCAATTATATAGCAATGGTTCTAATAATCATCATTTGTTGCGGTTAACCATTACGTGAGATGGCCATCAGTTTCCTGTTCACAATAAATTTATCCATTAAATTTTATAGCAATACTCTCACTGATCCCAATCTTCGATCATGGATTCATAATTATAATTATAACGTATGGCATTGGCCTCATATAAATATTATTTTATATAGAATAGTTAAAATTCTTAATTAAAAAAAAAAAATCCAATCGATATATCCCGCAATCTATCATTGATACGGGAAAAATCCCGGATTCTTCTCTGTAGAGGACAGACAAAAAATTATACATTTTTTGTTTCGCGAAAAAATTCGTTCAAAGTTTATTTTTATTAAAAATAAAAATATTAATAAAAAAAAAGCCAAGAGGTCAAACTTTTAAAAATACGCAAAAAATATGTTCTTGTTTCTTGAGCTCCTCTTGATTTTTGTGATTTTTTTCAATAACCAAATTATTACAACTGTCGAGAAAATAAACATTGAATAAGTTGTTCACCCCATGCTGACTGCTTCCCGTGAATGACTTTTGCAGAAATTTTTGCAGACATGTGCAAAAGTTACCGATATGTGAAGCTGGATAATTGAACGAGTTCTTTTTTAACCGAACATGTGACTATGAAAAAAATTGTTTACAGAAATAATGTTGGTAAACTGAAATCTCGATACTTTCTCGAAATTTTCTCCTTGACTCTAATCTTAAAAATAATAAATAAACGATTTTAAAATCTGCAGAAATTTCAACTGTCAATCAAACTGAAATATTTGCATTATTTTATAGACCTCTGGTAGTTTAAATGGCAGACGTTGAAAATGTGTTAAAAAAATATACCACAGTGAAATATGGAAGCAGATAATAGAAGCAGATAAAAATTCGTTCAAAGTTTATTTTAATTAAAAATAATAAATAAACGACTTCAAAATCTTCAGATATTTGAACTGCCAATTAACCTGAAGTATTTGCATTATTCTATAGTCCTCTGGTAGTTTAAATGCAAACGTTGAAAATGTCTTAAAAAAATATAGCACAGTAAAATATGAAAGTAGATAATAGTTATATATCTCGTGTTATCGTCTGCAATGGAAACATCATGGAGTTATTATCATGCTATACAGATGGGAAGTGAATGAATTCCGTGCACGAGGGGTATAAGAACGATCTGTGTTCCAGCCGGCTTCGCAAGTTCTATTTAGCTGCACGTCAGTGGCCGGTGAGTTATGGGAGGGACGCTGTGATTTGTGACGAGCTCACTCCTTTATTAATTACCATGCAGCATCTTTCTTAGCCCTTACCTTTTGCCTCACGTGTTATGGAGGTACCAACAGTTAGGTAGTCGACACCGAGATTGGCTCACACTTGGTCGACTTGGTTGGTTCGTTCACCTGTAATATATCATCGTACGAAATTCATTTGCAGGTTATATGAAAAGTCGTCTTACTTTTGTGCACTTCTGATTCCCACTCACACGATATTTTCGTTCAAATTTTTTTTTTTAAATTTATGTAAAAGAGTAAAACAATTGGTTTTTTTTTTAATTTTCCCACTGTGCAGAGACAGGATGAGCTTGAGTCAGAATAACATTCTCGTGTCTATTATTAATGTTATAAATATTTAGTTACTGCCTAGGGGCTACTGTATAAATATTATACAGCAAAGTTGCGATCTTGTTATCCGACGACCAGATTGACCTATTTGCAAAGGGAATCATTATCCATTATTAATAATAACGACCAGTTTACTGATGCCAGCAACGTTCGAGTGTAAAAGTGACACGGATTTATAATTTATAATGCGTATCAGAAGCTATTGAAACGATTTCATCATTCGTCTTTTGCGGCCAATAGCGCGGTATCCCTCGTGCAGAGCTTTGAACCAACTTCATGCCAGTTTGTGATATAGTGAACTATATAGTTATGCACTGCATTCTATTGGAACCAATATACGGCTCTCTCGGAGAGATAGAAAGATAGAGAGCTAGAGGGAGAGCTAGAGGGAGAGCTAGAGGGAGAGAGAGAGAGGGAGAGAGAGAGGGAGAGAGAGAGGGAGAGAGAGAGAGAGAGAGAGAGAGAGAGAGAGAGAGAGAGAGAGAGAGAGAGAGAGAGAGAGAGAGAGAGAGAGAGAGAGAGAGAGGGAGAGAGAGAGAGAGAGAGAGAGGTGAGAGGAGGATAGTAGAGCGAGTTCTCGCCATATAATAATGCTGCAGAATGGTGCACCCATTAATTTCAATCATGTATTTTATATACACGTTATCGAAACTAATACTCGGCCATACTGCATAGGGCCATAGGGCATCGGACCTTCCGATCTATATCTTATCGAACAAAAACTTTGATAAAATTCACTTGCAATATATTGAATCTCAAAAAAAAGTCACTATACGATCACTATGGTCTCCCCTTAATACCATTGTAATCGGGATGCAATATTTAAGATTTGTAATTGGATTTTATGATTTCTTAATTATGTCTATCCATATCGAGTAATGATGATCTGCTCCTGTATCATGCCTGATATATTTTTATTAAAAAAAAAACGAGGGTGATTTCACTCCAGCGAAATTCAGCGAATTTTACTAAAATGATAAAATATTCGACCAATTGGTATCTTGCAATCATTCAACTTTATGATCAACAGGAACTCAGGCTTGTGTGAAAACTACTACGATCACTATGGTCCATTACCAATACCATTAACCCCACCCCCACCCCACCTTAATACCATTGTAATCGGGATGCAATATTTAAGATTTGTAATTGGATTTTATGCCTTCTTAATTATGTCTATCAATTTCGAGTAATGATGATCTGCTCCTGTATCATGCCTGATATATTTTTATTTAAAAAAAAAACGAGGGTGATTTCACCCCAGCGAAATTCAACAAATTTTACTAAAATGATAAAATATTTGATCAATTGGTATCTTGTAATGATGATCTGCTCCTGTATCGTGTCTGATATATTTTTATTTAAAAAAAAAACGAGGGTGATTTCACTCCAGCAAAATTCATAAAATGATAAAATATTCGACGAATCGGTATCTTGCAATCGTTCAACTTGATTATCAACAGAAACTCAGACTTGTATTCGTGCGCCTGAAAAATAATGTTATCGAGTCGTACTATATTCTTCTCATCCTATAAATACGACCGTCCATTGAAGATCTATCAGTCCCATCCCATTGAAGATCTATGGTTACGTTAGTCCTGACTGCGCGATAGCCGGAACTGCGAGGAACATGGACAATAGAGAATAAGTCGAGTCTCTGAATCCTTGTAGGCGTGCTATAACGCCGACCGATGTGAGATAGCTTGAGGTCCCGCCCGACACGCATCCATCCACCAAGTCTATGTAATTATCAACATCCTGTAGATCGTCTATGCTATGCTATTAGAGTACATATATAGATGAGAATGACTCCATGCCGACATACATACATATATATATATATGTATATATATATATATATATATATATATATATATATATGAACGTACGTACGCATACATTCCTGACCACTATTAATTCCTCCAATAGAAACAAAATCGTTTCACCTCTCAGTAGTAATGCATGTGCGTATAAATATTACATTTCTGCCCACCTCACCCCAAAAGCTTCCCACAACGTATGCACTGATATTTTATAAAAAAGTACATTTTATTAATGACTGTTCAATCATTCTATTTTTGAACCCTGACTGAAAAAGAGTTAAGCAAATGTTGTAGAATATTCTCCAAATTTTATAACTAAAAATCACGTCTCAATCTTTCAAAAAAATAAACACTGATTTTTTTTTATTCATAAATTTTTTTTGTACGATGAATAGTGTTTGAGTTATAATTTATTGAAACTTGAAAAGGTTTTTGAATTTTTTTCCTGGTAATTTTTAAGGGCTTACGAATAAAAAACTGAGAAAAATCATACATGTTTAGTGACTAGCATTTATTTTTGTTGAAATTTGATAAGTGGAATATCTCAGATGGACATTACGATAACATTAAAAATCAGCAGAATTTTATGAATAACAAATATTTGACCAGTTTTATAATTATTCATTAAAAACTGAACGTTGACAAGTCGGATTTTAATATTTAATTTCTAATATTTAATTGGATTGAAAAATTCGGAGTGTCTGAATTATTCAATGAAATTTATATCGTGCGATAGATATGTGTGTGTGTACGAAAAAAAAAAAAATAATGTTGACAGACATGAAATATCGCTAAACTGGAAATAATATTTTTACACTGAGACGATTAGAATTTAGAGCCCTCAAACTGGCCCAACACCATTGCTGGAGCGCGATAGCCAAAATATGTTCTTCGAGTATTCTCTCTCACGAGTAAACCTGAATAACCAAAAATAAAATAAATTTACGATTTCAGAATTTATAAAAAATTTAGGCTACATAGAAGTGAGAGTGCCCTGCGATTTCGTTAAAAGTAGCTCACAAGGCCCAAAATGTTGAAATTTATTCGCCATAAACTTTACTCGAGCATTTCTCTCTGTAACTTCTTTTCGTTTCTCGAGGCTAATAACTATTTACGAATTAATAAATATTTTTTATCCAGATTAACTTTGGTGGACATAAAAACGATTTAATGACGATCTCCGATGACCTCAGTATACATTGAATGGTCAAAGAGGCGGAGGGAAATGGTGGCAGGAAAAAATTGTTAGTGGCGTTGGCAGCATGCGTGGAGGAGAAAATCGGCTAAGCAGATCGACGAGAACTGCAAAAGAGTGAAAAAAAAATGTAAAAAAAAAAAAAAACGGGTAAAAGTAGAGAAAGAGTAAAAGAGGAACTCGGGGACGTGGCCGATCAACGATCAATCGTAAAACGATCGCGATTATTTCACGTCAGTTTAATTAGCACGCGGCGCCGGTACGCCCGATAAAACTCAGCGGAGAGAGAGTCAGCTAGTCCCGACTATCTCACGGGAATCTGATTTATGGCAAGTGAGTGTATACATATGTATATGCGTTATAGGAATACGTATATATACGCACATTACACTGGGTGTCATGCACTCAGGTAGAAATGTATTTGTGCTGCTCTCAGAGAGAGGGGTGAGAGAGAGAGAGAGAGAGAGAAAGAGAAAGAGAGAGAGAGAGCGTGTGTGTGTGTGTGAGAGAGAGAGAGAGAGGGAGAGAGAGAGAGAGAGAGAGAGAGAGAGAGAGAGAGAGAGAGAGAGAGCAAGCCAGAGCTTTGCCAGCATCATCCAACGTATTAGTGGATATATCTATAATTACTGTAGTGTGGACCATGAAGTCGTTCGCTACACACTTGCCTGACATTACTAACTCAAGATATAGAGCTTTCCATTCACCGTGTGCCGCAATCCTCGTGTGTTTCATATATAACAACGACGAGATCAATTGCACAGCAAATTGGACGAATATGGTGGAATGAGTGACGATGCAAGTGATAGGTGGGTTTGAGTACTTATCATCGCACTCTATGAACCCTACAAATATCTCTATAATATTATTGCATTATGAATAATTTTCTATCCTCAAGTTTGAACGATTGTGCGTTAATTTTTTTTTCAAATATTCACATCTGCTCAGATTTTTTGACGATGTATCGTCGAGAAGTACACACATTGCACATTTTGTAAAGTGTGCAATGAATGCTCGGCGATGAAACGGTGATGAAACGATTGAAACGAACACGAACTCAAATATGTCCTATATATAACATTTAAATTAAAATCTACGCAGTTTCCACAATAATTAAAGTCAGTGACCTCACGTTGCACTTTCTTTCATTTTTTTGTTCCCAAGTTTGTCCAGTCAAGCATTCGTCATTGTCTGCAATTTCGATTTTTTAAACGGGCATGCGTTTTATTCGATCTGTTCGTTTTGAGGTCAATTTATCGTCGTGGCATTTCACCTTCAAGATCAGACAATATGGGAATTATTTAAGAAAATCGCATAACATTTAAATTAAAATCTACGCAGTTTCGACAATAATTAAAAAGTCAGTGACCTCACGCTGCACTTTCTTTCATTTTTTAGTTCCCAAATTTGTCCAGTCAAGCATTAGTCATTGTCTGCAATTTCGTCTTTATAAACGGGCCTGCGTTTCATTCGATCTATTTGTTTCGAGGTCAATTTATTGTCGTGACATTTCACCTTCAAGATCAGACAATGTGGGAATTATTTAAGAAAATCGCCTATAACACTCAAATTGAAACGAACACGAACTCAAATATGTCCTATACATAACATTTAAATTAAAATCTACGCAGTTTCGACAAAAATTAAAAAGTCAGTGACCTCACGTTGCACTTTCTTTCATTTTTTTGTTCCCAAATTTGTCCAGTCAAGCATTAGTCATTGTCTGCAATTTCGACTTTTTAAACGGGCCTGCGTTTCATTCGATCTGTTCGTTTTGAGGTCAATTTATCGTCGTGGCATTTCACCTTCAAGATCAGACAATATGGGAATTATTTAAGAAAGAATATATAACATTTAAATTAAATACTACGCAGTTTCGACAGAAATTAAAAATTCAGTGACCTCTAGTTGCACTTTCTTCCAATTTCTTTTTGTTCCCAAACTTTGTTCACTTTGCCTATACAGGAATGGTTCAGCTATGGTATGGAGGATGGCGGATTTGAGAGGCCACAGAAGGCATGCTGGCATTCTCTGAGGAAGTCCTTAGCCCGAGTGACTGAGACATCAAACCCCCCACCCTTGACTGGTAACGTGCCACGTAAACTTCCCGTGTACCTCTCCATCCGTGCGAGGTTTCCGAACGAAACTGCCGAGCCCGAAGCAGGCTCGACTATTGAAGGAGAAAGCGAGATGAACAGAGAGAGAGAGACAGAGAGGGAAGAAGCGAGAGAGAGAGAGAGAGAGAGAGAGGAGAGAGAGAGAGAGAGAGAGAGAGAGAGAGAGAGAGAGAGAGAGAGAGAGAAGTGACGAGTGAAGAGGTAATTTGTCCGTGAACGGGGCGATGCGATGCGTATCTTACGCAGCGCCTCAGTCTACGACCTACGTAATGCTCTCTCATCCCTCATCCTTACACAACGGACCACAGTGCGTGCTGCTCTTCTTCTCTTCTTTGCCTGTGTTCCGTTAGCAAGGTACCTGCGAACTTGTGCTCTTTTTTTACGTTTCGATTAGTTTTACGTACGAAACTCCGTCTAGTCGCGTGTCTCAATCTAATATTTTTCTATGAAATTATCAACTTTTTTTTCGCGATCTAAGAAACCTAATTTTTATACCAAACACAGTCGGTGGATATTTTCAAAATTTAGCGAACAAATAAAATCAAAATTGGTTCAAGTACAAGTCGATTAAAAAATGTCCTTTTTCTCAATAATGTATTGGACATGATTAAAATTTGACATAGAAAGAAAGAAAATGAAAATTTTGTGAAAAATGACGTTGAATGACAAAATGGAAATTGGAAAAGAATGAAATAATTCATAGTAGGATGAAAAATATTTATTTATTTATTATTATATATCGCATCAACAGCATCAGTAAGATTAAACTGATCTATCGATCCTTGTAATTTAACACATTTATATAATCCGTGAAATTTTTGCAATACATCTGTAAGGATAAGGATGAAGGATAAGGATTTAATGTCAGAATTAATGAACGCGAAGAAAAATATTTAAAATAAATTATTGGCATGTGCAATCTATGGAGATAATTAAGGCAATGTATAATTTTTCAACTGCCAATAATCAGGCAGTGATCGATATGGATTCCCTCTCCAATTCACTTCTTTATACGATATATATGTATATATATATATATATATATATATATATATATATATATGCTCGGCATATTTCGCAGGATAATGGACGAGGGCCTTGGAAATATAAACAGCATAATCATACTCGACACAATTCTCTCGTTTTCATTTACCAAAAAGATCATAAATTTGATCCTCCATCAGGATAACTCCTGGAGGAATCTCGAGAGTCTGCTGGTACTATACTCTCTATAACACTGAAATTTACAAAACTTTTAGCGAGCATACGAATAAGATGAAATAAATAAGGAGTGAATTAAAAAAGGGAAGAAATCCGCAGAGCTGGATTATTGTGTAGAAAGAAAAAGACAGGATGACTATACGGAGCGGCTATATTTCGTATCGGAGGAATAGGAGGAGGGTAAGAGGACGTTGGAGGGACAAAAAACGAAGACGCGATGGGGCTGTCAAACGCGACCGCGTGAGCTTGGTGACCGGTCGCGTTTGGATATAATAAAGATGGCGATATAGGAGTCATAATCTAGTGGTGTGCGGGATCTTTGTCGTCCTCCCCGCGTCCACGATCTCTTGAGCATCTCCTTCTCCTTCTTATCCTCGTGGCTGTCGTTGCGGGGTGTGCGGTGAGATGCACACCGATCCACCAGGCTCTGCAATGCTCTCTCTCTCTCTCTCTCTTTCTCTATCCCTCTCTCTCGCTCTCCCTCTCCCCTGCCCCTCTCTCTCTCTCACACACACTCTCTCTCTCCCTCTTCTCGAATGCTGCATCAGTGACGGCGGTTTGCATTCCGGCGCTCCCACGAGCGAAGACTGTCTCCGTCAGCCTCTCACTCACGCTCGGTCGCGAGACAAGCCCTTACTAATGGAGGAAATAAATTTCGGATTAAATCGTAGCCGGCTACTTTATAAGGCTGCTGCTGTCTTTTCACCCTCTCTTCGTCTGTTCTATATCCCTCTTCACTCTTGGATATACTTCGCTTCACGACTCTCAAAGTGATTTGCTGCTGATTTTCGACCATTCTCTCTACTCTGCTAGTCTGCAGCACATCACATTGGACTGTGTATGTGAGAGAACACCAACTCAATTGGCGATCTTTTATCGATATTTTTTGTAACTTGAGGACACGTCGAGGAATCATAATCTTTGTTAATTATCGATATTAATAGTCATCCATTTCGTTTAAATATCTCCTGAAATGTTTTTCCCTTTCACGAAAGAAGGATGAAGCTGATTATTTTGCTTCACAATATCATTAAATAATTTTACAGCAAGTATGTTGGTACTTTTATGTATTTTAAGTGCTTGAAAACTATAATTTAAAATACTCATTGATATTGACTGTAAATCTTGTGGTTTGTGGGCAACAATTAAACTTATTTGGATTCGTTTAAGTTAGCTACAAATCAACCAACTGAAATTCTTCCTCTTCGTCTGTTTTATATTTCACTTCACTCTTGGATATACTTCGCTTCTCGACTCTCAAAGTGATTTGCTTCTGATTTTCGACCATTCTCTCTACTCTGCTAGTCACATCACATTGGAGTGTGTATATTTCTCGATATTTTTTGTAACTTGAGGACACGTCGACGAATTATAATCTTTGTTAATTATCGATATTAATAGTCGTCCAATTCGTTTAAATATTTTCTGAAATATTTTTCTCTTTCACGAAAGAAGGATGAGGCTGATTATTTTGCTTCACAATATCATTAAATAATTTTACAGCAAGTATATTGGTACTTGTGTATACTTTTATGTATTTTAAGTGCTTGAAAACTATAATTTAAAATACTCATTGATATTCACTGTAAATCTTGTGGTTTATGGGCAACAATTAAACTTATTTGGATTTGTTTAAGTTCGCTAAAAAATCCACCAACTGAAATTCAACTAAAAATGGTCGATTGGTATGTTGAAATTGGTCATTGACGACCGATTATTAAATGATTTGGGCTGCGAGGAAAGAACGGAGTGAGAAAAAAAATCTGTACAGATATTGTTTTGCTGGAGAATTTTTGAATATAAACAATTGTAAAGCAAGAATATTGTAATTGAAAAGTAATACAATATGAGAAAAATATTCCGTACAGACATTATTTTGCTGGAGAATTTTTAATCATTGAAACGCTTGATCCGTAGATAAAATAAAAATAATTTCAAAATCAGAATATTGCATTTGAGAAGTAAAAATATACTGTATATATCGTACATTAATTTAAAAAATATATATATATATGATGGATGGAAAACGCATTCATTAGATGTCTGGCTAACAAAAGTCTTTAAGACTTTTCCCAAATCATTGATTTTTTTGGTCAAATTTCCTTATTTTGATTTCACAATTTGGCAGAAAAAATCATTACATTAATTAAAAACATAAATAGGGGAGACCAGAGTTACTTGGCAAATTTTTCAGACGAGAATTTATCATTTTATTAATGTAAGTATGGCATTGATCGATAGTTTTTCTAATTATTTCAGACTTTTATGCTGCATACCAACAGAGATATAGCAAATAGAAGTAATCCCAGACGCCAAATAATCCTGTTCTCCCCTTAAGCAATTAATTTTTTTAAATTGCGAAAAATTATTTTTCCAAAGAAATTGATCGTTTGCAAACAAATGGAATTTCCAGTGCACACTCATTGTCAGTCATACCACCACCGTTTTTTAAGAGTGTTGCGCAATGGGCCGCGGCAGGATTCGGTGAATATCTGCTCGACCATCGAGACCACCCCGTTTGATCGAGAGGCTCGTCAAACACGGAAATCCAAAGACCATCGTCGAATTTGTTGTGCACACCGAGCCATGCAATATCAACTGATTTTTCCTTCATAATTTGCAGAACAGTTTTTTCTTCCTCGTCTGTTCTGATAACTGCTAAATGACCTTAAAAGAGAAAAATAATTTTATAAAATGAATAAACGTTATTTACCGTTCAATAAGCGACCAAAAATAACTTTATGGAGTTTTTCATCGGATATTTTTACATTCGAAAAAATTTGCCAGTGGGTTAGGAATTAGCGATAAAAAAATATACGGATGTAAGCAAAAGAATTTTAAAACTCCGATTTTTTTTTCCACATTCTCTACAACTGAGTAAATTTACCAGAATGGGCATAACTTTATTCCCCGTTGGAGTAAAAATTCGAAAAAACGTATGATCGATTTTTTACATTTTTTGTACAGCTTTAATTTGTTTTTAGTAATTTTCAACGTGCGCTCATCGTCATTAAAATAAAGATATCGGCGTTAATTTTATAGAATTAAATAGAATTGAATGGAATTCTGTGAGCTCCCATTTACGATTAAAAAATAATAAACCGTGATGAAAAATTGCCAAATGGCATCAAAGTTTCGTTCATTCCGATTTCGACATTTATAAATTTTTAACCGGTGAGAGAAAAAAATGGAAATACATTTTTAACACCTTTTTCTACTTTTTCAAATCCCAACCCTTCTGAAATTTCTTCCTGATGAATGGTGAAAACTTTTTGTCGAAAACTTGAAAATTCCATGTGACAAAGGAAAAAAATTGTAAAATATTCTACATCAGTGTAAGAATTAGTGAGCGACTGTGAGTATCGATGAGACATCCGAGGACTCGGGTTGCGTAATATCAAGTATATTTTTTAATAAAAATAAATAAACGATAAATAATTTTAGGTAATTCATACCTCCCTCCTCAACACAAATTTTCCGTGCTTGATCCCACGTGCTTGCTTGAAGATGAAGTTTCAATAATGTCGCACGAGCATGAATTCCTGCTCTCTCCTCGCAGTCATAAAATATATGTTTGCTGCTCGGATCCAATGAAATTTTACAAGCCGAAGGTCCATTTAAGTAAAACGTTTGATGTGTTGCGTGAAAATGATTATCCCCATTAATGTTAATACCTGAATTGTACAAATTTTCATCATAAATATTTTCATTAATAAAAATATTCGTCATCGATGAGTTTTTAATGCATTTCACTTTTATTTTATTTTTTATAAACTCACCCTGAAGTTTAGAATCGTTGGGGTTCGATACTGGAATCAAAGGCAATAACGTCACCGTTGTATCGACCACGCTATCTGTCGGCTTGCACGAAATTTCATCAATTTTATGCCACAAAAGTACACAGGGAATCAAAAACTTCCACATATTCAACAATTCAATGTTGAACCCAGAAAAAAATGGATCTATATAAATTTATTTCTCGAGTTTTTTTAATATATATATATATAATGCCCTCGAGATCTGAAATGCAACTGCCAGGATAGTTCGCAACGTTCTGACAAACATCCACGAGTTCTAGAAGATTTTATATGCGATGTCATAATTCGAGAATACAATGAAATCATTGTTCACTATTAAATATTAAAATACATATTTGTATTATATACATACACATATATGTATATATATATATATATATATATATATATATATATATACGTATAAACACACGTATGTAAATGTCTATATGGATATTTCGATGTACAACACACTTTGCATCATCGTATCATTATCATTTCTTTGTTTATCGGTGACGGGCGAGATAACGTCATAAAGTGCGCTTAAACTCCACATAAGCTACATAGAATTCAGTAAAACTTTATTTCATTAACTGTGAAAGTAAATTAAATGAAAGTCGTCTTATGGACTAATTGAGAGTATTATAATAAATTGTTTGAAATGCTTTAAGCACACGAGTTCTTTTTTTGTACATTTTGCATGAAAAACCACAAATTTCCATTCTTTACACGTATAAATAATACGCGAAATATATATAATAGGCGCGAAAGGGGAACTCAGTATCGCCGAATAATGATGATATCCATTTCCTCCACCGAACAATGGCTCTTATTCATTCCTCTCGTCGCAAACGTAGCCTGAACGACGTGATATGTGCATTATAACGTACACGTTGTATCTATATACATTTATAACACTCTCAAAGCGAAAAAAGGTGATCGTCAAATTTTTTATTTGTCAAAACATGCAAATAACAATTTCCACATCGCGAGTCTCAGCCTTGTTTTTATGATAATTGGCACTTCATGTGAACTCTTTGTGAACTCCGTGTGAACTCTTTGATTTTTAGACTTTCTACCACTGATGATTTGAGAAAAATTAGGGTCAATTTTTTAAGCGTCTACTACGTTATAGACAATAATGTGCAAAGTCAATTTTAGGGGAGGCAGCTGGTTCCGATCTTCCATTTGGTGTGGAAGAAATTTGAAATTAAAAATTCGATTGGGCCTTGAAATCCTCAGGATTCAGACAGATGGTTATTGACACCCCATTGAGTAGCCTCGATGAAATATATTTGAAAAAAATATATATATACAAGTACACTCAATGACTAGCATTGCTCGATGTCAAATTTTTTATTTGTCTTTCTACCACTGATGATGATTTGAGGGCCAGTTGAGGTTTTGAAGGTGTTCTAGGCTTTCAAAAAATCGGATAAAAATTAGGTTTAATTCTTTAAGCGTCTACTACGTTATAGACAATGTGCAAAGTCAATTTTAGGGGAGGCAGCTGATTCCGATCTTCCATTCGGTTCGGAAGAAATTTGAAATTCAAAATTCGATTGGGCCTTGAAATCCTCAGGATTCAGACAGATGGTTAATGACACCCCATTGAGTAGCCTCGATGAAATATATTTGAAGAAAAAAAAAAATACAAATACACCCAATCACTAGCATTGCTCGAATACGAATGAAACAGCTTATTTTATGACCTGCCCTTCTGACAGAGAGGACCTCGATGTCTCTCGTAAGAAATGGCCAGGCATGGGGAGGAGATGGTAGGAGAGAAAAGATGCGACAGAAGAATTCACCGAGGAACATTAATCGGAGGTGAATACACTGTTGGTGATAAAGGTCTTCCATTTTTGATACATGTCCACGTAGAATTTATTATACATTGCGCGTGTATCAGGAGACTCGGTAGATCAAGTATGTTATTTGTGCACGAAGCCTGAACCCAAATGTGTATATATATATATTATAGTTGGAAAGAGGCGAGGGAGAGGGGTAGTGTGAGAGCGCGAAATGAAAAATCAGAGGAAGGATGGGCCGTATAACAAAATCATATCGGAAACATAAATGAGAGAGAGAGAGAGAGAGAGAGAAAGAGAGACGGGAGGGGGGGGGGGAGACAAGATGCAAGTGGTCCATGGCTGGCTATATGTAGACGTATGAAGACGAGAAGAACAAGAAAAAGAGGGGCTGAAGGAGTTGGGCTGGAGGGATGGTACTACGGCGAGGAGGGAGAGGGTGGAGGAACATCAGACTACTGCCGCCAGGGGCCAAGAGGGGAAAGCAGAACGGGGGACAGCACGCTGTGCTGTCCTCCATAAATCTATCAGCCGCGGTTGTATAAATACGACTCAATGAGGCGACCGTGAATCACCCTGACGTGCTTCATAAGTCCCGGGAGTTTATTAAACCGGCGGGCATTTCTCATGTCGGGGATAAGATCAATACGGCCATGAGCTCGGCCACACTTGGTCCTAACCCCGCCTTCCTCCTTCACCTCCTCCTTCACCTCCACCTCCTCCTCCTCCTCCTCCTCCTCCTCCTTCGTCTTTACTCATTGCCCATCCGCTTTCGATCTTTTCTCTCATCCAGAGACACTGATGCAGCGGCCCGAAATCATAAGGTAAATAACATAAAATAATCGGTGGATATCACGAAAGATTTTTCATTTCTTTTTCCTTCGAGAATCGTTTTGAATCTGCGAGTGGTCAATCTGGCATACTGAAAATCTGTGATACTCATGTTGCATTCACCAGTAGCCATTGACCATCTCCACCAAGTGACCATTGGCAGCAAGTTAACTCTGGTTTAACGGCAGGTGCTTTTCGAACCTTCGTCAGGCATCATAAAGACACGTTGGATGTGGAAGGAGGAGGCAAATCATACACTACAAGTATATATATATATATATATATATATATATATATATATATATATATATCTCGTGTCAGGAGAATGCAATAGAGGAAGAGACCAGGATCATGAATGCTCCTGTTGTGGCAAACTACTCGTTCGATTTGATGAATCTATATATACGGAATATTCCATGAATTCGTCTCACTTTTTATAGCCTCAAGTCTTTTGATTGAACTGGACCTTTCTTAGAAATGAGTATATGCATTAAACCATATTGGGAATAATTCAAGAATTTTTTTTCAACATTAATTTCATCACACTGTGCCTTTGTACTTGTATACATATGTATGTTTTTTGCAAAGTATTTATAACCTGAATGAACTTATGAGAATATTTAAAATATTAAAAAAATACGTAAACTGTTTTTTATGGATTAAAAAGATTTAATAAAAACTATCATTGTTCCATTTCGAGGTGATGTGATTAAAATGACATTTATTTTTATAGAAAAAAGGTACAAATTCAAAGGGCAAAATCCCTTCTTTTGCCCTAGGGTCAATCCAGAGTTAAAAATATGCAAAAATATTTTTTATTGATGATAATTCTCTACAATAATTTCCTACAATAATCTCATCACAAGTTTCACTACACTATTTCACTATTTCACTATAGACTCTTGAAAAATTGACTTGTAATTTTCACTTTGAACGTTATGGGGAAAATGAGCGGATAAAAAAAAAAATACAAGTCACACTCTTAGTTAAAATTCACAGAATGTTTCTTGCCTGACTTGTGACAGGAAGAATAGTAGCCAAAAGAAAATCATGAACTCAGTACAAGAATAGCAGATACGTGCACGTGTGTATGAGTAACTTTGATGTACGATGAGCATAGGGAATGTTACTCTCTTACGCTCCTCCGATTTTACCAGTTCACCTTCTCTCCTTGTCTCCCAATCGATACTATTGGATCTCGCTATATTATCTGGCAAAACGAGAGAGATGGTACTGGGAGCTCTATGGAACTTTTATCGTGGTGTGATATATATATCACACTACGATCAAATTTATATATATATATATATGTATATATATATATATACACACACTATAGATGGCTCAACTCGTATTCCCACTGCGTGGAATCATAGGTATTAGGAATATAGTAGATATAGTAGATATAGTACTTGGTTATAACCAATACTACTATATTCTATTCTATATGGTATATGAAGGTATAACTTCATATGCTATATACCTACATGTGTCCCTCCCCCTTTCTAGAATTCGTGGCATAGCCTTTAATTAGTGAGCAATAAATTTAAACGCTGGCCTGCCTCGTGCGTTTGCCCACAGGTTACCCCTCCTCATCCATGGGTTTATCCTCTGTATTGGCATGTCAGTAGATATTGGTTCGTTTAGCTTTTAACTTAGTCGTTGAAATAATTTGTTTTACGAGAATACAACTAATTTTTCCCTCCACGAACACCAAAAAGGGCTATTCGATCCACAAATTCGAATTGCACTGGTTCAATTAATTTTTCACGGATGGTGCCAGCTCGACATATTCTGGCTAGACAACGTGCCAATTGAATTGTCCAATAGATTTTTTTTCGACTCAGCTATCAAGTGGTTATCGTGTCAACTGAAAATTATGCTTGAACTTGGATTTTTCCCTCCTCATCCATGGGTTTATTCTCTGTATTGGCATGTCAGTAGATATTGGTTAGTTTAGCTTTTAACTTAGTCGTTGAAATAATTTGTTTTACGAGAATGCAACTAATTTTTCCCTCTACGAACACCAAAAAGGGCTATTCGATCCACAAATTCGAATTGCACTCGTTCAATTAATTTTTCACGGATGGTGCCAGCTCGACATATTCTGGCTAGACAAGGTGCCAATTGAATTGTCCAATAGATTTTTTTTCGACTCAGCTATCAAGTGGTTATCGTGTCAACTGAAAATTATGCTTGAACTTGGATTTTTCCCTCCTCATCCATGGGTTTATTCTCTGTATTGGCATGTCAGTAGATATTGGTTAGTTTAGTTTTTAACTTAGTCGTTGAAATAATTTGTTTTACGAGAATGCAACTAATTTTTCCCTCTACGAACACCAAAAAGGGCTATTCGATCCACAAATTCGAATTGCACTCGTTCAATTAATTTTTCGAGGATGGTGCCAGCTCGACATATTCTGGCTAGACAAGGTGCCAATTAAATTGTCCAATAGATTTTTTTTCCACTCAGCTATCAAGTGGTTATCGTGTCAAGTGAACATTGCTTGAACCTGGATTTTTATCATGTTGACAAAATTTGAGAATCTGTAGTCGTCGAGCATATTGTCGTGCCAATTGCCAATGGGCTGAATCAGCTCAAGTCGATATCATATCAATTGAAATTTGCGTTATTTCTTCCCTTTTAGGAAAAGTTGAAATTCAAAAAAACTGGTTTATCGATGTATACATTTGACTATATAGATATTGACATTTCAGGAAATGAGTGGCCATTCTTCTTTGGATTCCGAGTTATAGTTCTCGTCACAATCATCTTCAAACAAATGCTGCTGTTTTTCATAGCACACGAAATATTTGAAAAATCTTAAATGATATTTTTCTAAAACTTTAAGCGAAATGAAAAGGATTAAAACTAATATACGTGAATTGGCATAACTATAAATGGCAGAGTATCGAATTAAAAAGAACAAGGTTTGCTTAACCGTTTACTGCCCGCTCATTACTCGATAATACTCGCCTGCTCATATCGATTTCTCGATTCCGGTTGAATTTCACTGCTCTCGTGCTTCGCACAAAGTTCGTTTGTTTGCGTTGTGCACAGAGATTTGTGTAGCTTGTATACAGTAACACTGATTGCAGGGGCGTCGTTGGTCCTGGGTGGAGGTAAAACGAGGAGCGTGGATAGGAATTGAGCGAGGGGGTAAAAGAGTCGGAGGGAACAGGGGTTGGAGGAGGATATGGCGTGGCATATACAGTTGTTTTGGGGGGCCCCCGAGATTATCTACTCGGCAGCATCGGCAAAGTTGTGATTTAGTATTTTCCACACCGTTAATTTATTGCCAAGCCTACCACGTTACGGTTAAACATAGTTCATTACCACTGAGGCTGCAATTAAAGCATATAATAATGAGTCGTGGCCCTCCAGGCCCGCCGGTCTTGTAAATCTTTGTGGCCGACATCAACGAGTTCCCACTGGATTCGAATTCTCACTCGTCTGGGTTTTCTGACCTTTCTCTCTCTCTCTCCCTACTCTTTTTTTGTTGCTTGCCAATCTTACTGATTCGCTCTGTACGAGCTGTGAATAAGAAGAAGAAATCGGTGCAACCGATCGAGTACAATAAAAAATAGTCGCACACTGATAAAATGCGTTCTTTTTGTCCTTGAATATGCCACTGACACTCTGAAATTTTTTACAGGTACTCGTCGATACTCACCCAAAAATCAACCCAAAAAATGAACAAATAAAAAATGTGAAAAATAATGGAAAGACGGGAGGTTATGACACGACTGATGCATTACAGGACAATTCAAATATGTAATACACAGGGAGAAAGATCGAGCAAGTAAAGTACCAAATTAAAAAATTTCATGCTCAGCTTCTTCCTACCCATCAGATCTCAATGAATTCTTGTGTTTAATCAACACTAGGGAGTAACAAATAGCAATTCGTATCTTCATCGAACGTATCGTGCAAAAGTGTTTCCCAGGAAATTTCAAAATTTTGCGAGCTCAGGAGAAATAAAAGAATCTCCAATTTCGAGGTCACTCTAGTATCCGTGGAGGTTTTACCATCAAATGTTACAGTGATGGGGTATAGGTGAGAAGGTGGCGGGTCCAAAAAGCGCGAGAGAAAGTAGAGGGGAGTGTGGAGCTTTGGAGAAGATGACTCGGTTCAGAGTGGAGTGGGCGAGGAGTAGATAGAGCTTCAATGTTTCTTCTAGGTGCTCGCGCGTACGATTTATGGAGCAAAGTGAAGGGAGGTGTTTATTGTGCAGCATCTGTTACATTACTCCAGCTCTGCTGCTTATCTCACTTCCTCTCTTTTTATCAACCGACCTTTTTCAATGGTCGTATCTCCCTCGCACTACCATCCTCTTTCACGTTCCTTCATTTCGTTCTCAGCGAGCTCATGCAGCTTCACGTCAGACCCGCCACCACTGCCGGCGCCGCCGTCATACATACAACAGACGCCCTCGATTTATAGTTTTGAATTAGACAGGAGGAATAAAATAAGTCGTGCGTGTTATCTCGAACCAGGCTCGAGATGCCTGGCTAAATTTTAGCTCAAACTTCGCCAGCGGCATTTCCAAAAGCAATTTTCGTAACTCGGGTTACTCGATCTCATCATCTATTTGCCATCGCTGAATGCATTCATTTTTTTCGACTTCTCTTTTGATCCATCATTCGCTATTTACTATAAATAGTACGAAGAGTATTCAAAATTTCCGCTAATACTGCCATGGGGGGGGGGTGACTACCCTCTCACAGAGTACTCTTCACATCTCACCACCCCTATAGGGTGATCTCGCCTATCCCCATCCGGAGGCAACGAAACAGCTTCTTCCAAGGCCATTGATAGTTGTAATTCAACTTTCAACCTTTTTATTCTATCACGATAAATATTGAACTGCGTTTGGTATCTTCCGTTGCTCTTTGCAATTTTTGTAGCTCGGGTTACTCGACCTCATCATCCATTTGCCATCGCTGAATGCATTTCCGAAATTTTCATCATTCATTTTTTTCGATTTCTCTTTTGATCCATCATTCGCTATTTACTATAAATAGTACGAAGAGTGTTCGAAATTTCCGTTAATACTGCCATGAGGGGTGGGGGGGTGACTACCCTCTCACAGAGTACGCTTCACATCTTACCACCCCTATAGGGCGATCTCGTCTATCCCCACCCGGAAGCAACGAAACAGCTTCTTCCAAGGCCATTGATAGTTGTAATTCAACTTTCAACCTTTTTATTCTATCACGATAAATATTGATCTGCGTTTGGTATCTTGGGCTGCTCTTTGCATTTTTAACATTTATCAAATTTAAATTTATCTTATTGCGATAAGTATTGCGATGAGTCGCGCGGTTAGCATCTACGCTGCTCTTTGCACTAGTGAGGGAGAAGATTGTGCGGTATGCAAGCCGAGGAAGCGTGTCATAAGCAACGCGTCAAATGCAGACCATCATGTCAGCGACAGCCAACAAAGAGCGTGCAGTTTCCGCATACGCACGAGAGAGAGAGAGATCGCGAGAAAGTACGAGAGGAAATGAAAAATCAAACAAGTCAGGATGGTACACGGAGCAAGATGGATAATCTGAGGACATTGTAGAACTGGAAATTTAACAGGAGTGTGACGAAAGACAGACACCGATCAACAGTGAGAAGTGTGAGTGCTGGTGATGCCAAGGAAGTAGCGATAACTCCGCGGCGTATCAGTGGAAGGAGAAGGGGAAGGGAGCGAAGGAGCTTGCAGCTTGCGCGAGGAGGAATAGCGAGAGAGAGAGAGAGAGAGAGAGAGAGAGAGAGAGAGAGAGAGAGAGAGAGAGAGAGAGAGAGAGAGAGAGAGAGAGAGAGAGAGAGAGAGAGAGGGGAAAGAGAGAGAGAGAGAGAGAGGGGGGGAGAGGGAGGGAGGGAGGGAGGGAGAGAGAGAGAGAGAGAGAGGGAGAAGGGAGTTTAGGATGAGAAGGGAGGAGAAGGGGAAGCGAACTTGCGAGAACGAGGTCCCAGGCACCAGCAGCAAGAGGCAGGGAGACGTGTCACTCACTCGCTCCGTGTCACTTACACAAACAGACGTACATCACGAGCAGAGAGGCAGCACCGGCAGCGGCGAGCTAGCTACGTGTTCCCTTTTATGTTCCCACACGCGCGCTCCCATAAACCTGTCAGTCTCGTGTCACGTGCAGCGCAGTCATTCACTGTCGCTGGCAGCACACCAGTTGCAGTCACTGTCGAGGAGAGAAATAGAGAGAGAGAGAGAGCGAGAGAGATGGAACTATAGAGAGCGGGGTAGCGCGAGGGAGAGATGAATCGAGAGAGACAGAGAGAGAGCGAAAAATAGAGAGAGAGAGAGAGAGAGAGAGCGAGGGAGATAGAAATATAGAGAGCGGGGGAGCGTGAGGGAGAGAAGAATCGAGGGAGAGAGAGAAAGAGAAGAAAGAGAGAGAGAGAGAGAGAGAGAGAGAGAGAGAGAGAGAGAGAGAGAGAGAGAGAGCGAGAGAGAGAGAGAGAGAGAGAGAGAGAGAGCGAGAGAGAGCACAGTGTCACTATGTCGTTGTTCCATGCGCGCCGAAACCAGACATTGCCTGGACGAAAGAGTTTGTGGCATGGTGGGAGAGAATGATCGACCAACGACAGTATAAAAATTCATCAAGTCTTATTAGAAGTAGTGTAGAATTATCATGGCTAATTGTGAATCTTCTCTGATGATCACGACATGATGCAGATCTGCTCAATACATTTATGTGCACAGGTCCTTCCATGGACCTTTGTACCCTTGAAACATAAAGCATAGAAATAAAAGATGTATCGGAAAACTCGGATTTATTTTTCATATTTATCTGCAACAACAAAATAAGAAGTTGAATGCAAATTCGTCACACTCTGTATATTTATTCGTAATTATTCTTGGCTCATCACATAGGGTTGAAGAAAGTTTATGCAGATTAAATTCAAAATTGTTTCACCGGATAATAAAATGTGATGTGCACGTAAGGTTGTGCCGTGAGGTAGAAATTTTAGCTCATTTTCCCCTGTTGGCTGTTTATGACAACATTTACACTATCATTCTAGTCATTGTAATGTGTGGCGAAAAAAAAAAAAACTTAGAACTCATTAACGATCATGGAACAAAAAATAAATTTAGAGACTCCACTATGAGAAGGGATTTTTCGAAATTCAACCCCTAAGGGGATAAAAATTGAATACAACTATAAGTCAACTATAACTTTTGTATGAACTTTAATATAAGTCAACCATAACTTTTGTATGAACTTTAATATAAGTCAACCATAACTTTTGTATGAACTTTAATACAACTCAACCATAACTTTTGTATGAACTTTAATACAACTCAACTATAACTTTTGTATGAACTTTAATATAAGTCAACCATAACTTTTGTATGAACTTTAATATAAGTCAACCATAACTTTTGTATGAACTTTAATACAACTCAACCATAACTTTTGTATGAACTTTAATACAACTCAACTATAACTTTTGTATGAACTTTAATATAAGTCAACCATAACTTTTGTATGAACTTTAATATAAGTCAACCATAACTTTTGTATGAACTTTAATATAACTCAACTATAACTTTTGTATGAACTTTAATATAAGTCAACCATAACTTTTGTATGAGAAGTATTTTAGACTATTTATAAGAGAAAGCGAATGAAATAAACTTGTAAAACGATTGATAATTTGCCTGCTTAACATGTGAATGTCATTTTACAAGTGCAAAAAATCTTTGAGAGTACTTTTACTGGATTGTAGTGACGGTGGGGTGAGAGGCGGGGGGGGGGGGGGACATCGTCAAGTGGAGGGGAACGTACAAGCGGATTATACGCTCACACTGGCGGATGTGCAGCCCGAAGAGTCTCGAAGGTTTTATGAGATATGAAAATGAGGACGGCCATAATAAAAGTGATGTAGGGGGCTCCTCAGAGTCGTTCCTGAAGGCGCCACGAATCACTGGTCAGGTTTATGCGAAGACTTCCATCATCCGAGTGACAGGCTTCATTGCCTCCTGGAGGCGAAGCGCTCCGATTCCACGCTTCTCCGGTTCCTGTACGTCCGTCTACTTTCCTTCACTCCGTTTCACGTCCTTTCCAGCTCCATTAAATTTTTTCGTCGTTTCTTCCTTATACACGTTCTGTGTCTGGATCTTCCGAATCATTGTGACGCGTGCTCAGAGCAAGAATGAAGAATGAGTGACGAAAAATAAAAAATAATCCAAGACATTGTGAATTTGCGAATTTTGCGTCGTTTCTTCCTTATACTCGTTCGGTGTCTGGATCTTCCGAATCATTGTGACGCGTGCTCAGAGCAAGAATGAAGAATGAGTGACGAAAAATAAAAAATAATCCAAGACATTGTGAATTTGCGAATTTTGCGTCGTTTCTTCCTTATACTCGTTCGGTGTCTGGATCTTCCGAATCATTGTGACGCGTGCTCAGAACAAGAATGAAGAATGAGTGACGAAAAATAAAAAATAATCCAAGACATTATATGAATTTGCGAAAGCTTCACCATGCACTCTACTATCCCTGCATCGCATCTCTGCTCTGGTACCCATTCAGTGAAACGTCTTCGGCAAAGTAACGCCGACGCCACCCGCTGCCTTGAGCGCGGTAAACGTTGAGTGATGTCCAATTTTATTTGGTCGACGCGAATGCAAATTTAAAGTGTTTGTCCGCGGGCTTGTGTACTGTAATCTGTACCATCTATGAGAGAGAAAAAAACGTTAAATGTGTATAACTAGTCCGTTATAGTCTTGTGGTAAAAGCCATTTATTTATTAATGAACTTCGATACTGCCGTATAATAATTTGACATAGAATGTTATAACGGTGATTTTTCTTTTTTTTTTCCAAAGGTACAAAAAAATACCCCAATTATAAAAATATACCAGCTTAATGTGATAACGACGATTTTTCTTTTCTTTTCAAAAGTACAATAACATATCCCAATTATAAAAGTATTGCAGCTTAATGTGATAAATCCATTTATTTGTTATAATGGAACTTTGATATTGCCGTATAATAATTTGACATAAAATGTGATAACAGTAATTTTTTTTTCTATTCAAAAGTACAAAAACATACCCCAATTATAAAAATATACCGTATCATATTAAAATAATCATACCAAATAAATCATACGGTGTCATATTTAAAATTTTAAGTTTCTTCTCCTCAGAAATATTACTATAGCCCTTGAGGAGTGTGTTGATTTTTTTGAAAATTGATGCAATTAACTAACGCATTTAATAACGTCTTGATAACTGAATATCAATTAAAAAGTTTCAGCTTGCACGTTAAAGATTTGTGACGTAACGTCTCACGCTGTGGAATGAAAATTATTGTGTAAATTTCAAATTCATTTTCGCTCCACGGGTTATCATTTCGTACCGATGTAATATTTGATGTCAGAAAGATTTATACGATACACATCGTAATAATATAGAGCTCGCGTGACTGCTCCTCGACATTGACGGAGCTGAGGGCAGGACAAGATCAATGTCCGCCTACGGAACAATACAAAAAAAAAATGAGAAACCCTTAATTTTATTTCTGCGATATTTCACGACTGAATGGATTTTTATCAGAGCGATCGCGTTTGAAAGCTGATACTAATATTATGTAGTATGAAAGTAAGTTTAGATCTCGTACGAAGATGATCATTTCGAAGAGCCACTGATGAAAAAACCACCTTGAATTTATTTTTCGAATTAATTTTTTTTTTGCTGTAAAAAATTTCGTTCTAAAAAAAAGTGAGATATTTTTTTGTTCAAAAAGAGGAGAAAAAACAAGTCATGAATCATCAAAACCGCAAGTCCAATGATTATTGAAACAAATTATTAAAAATGCGCCATCGTTAAGTTGTCAGTCCCAGTCAATGATTTTGTCTAGACAAATCCAATTATATTTGCCATCAGACATTTTTTGCTAATAGGAAAAGATCTCGAGAAAGGACACTCGTTGAATGAGGGCGAATAAAATGAGAAGTCAGAGCAGCAGTAGAAAGTGACGAAGACAGAGGGCCCCAGCTGCAATTATATGAGGCATAAAGTTATCATCGGATGCTTTTAACACCGGAGAAGAGTAATCATCATCATCAAGCGAGTCGTGACACACTTAGTGGCCCGAAACTGAACTCATGTCATTACTTTGTGAACTGTGATATCAGTAAAGAGAAATTACGGGTCATCTATTTTCTTCTATAAACTCGAATTTTTATCAGCTTTATCTTTAGGTGCAATAAATTTTGACCACTCTCACATTATTTGACCACGAACGATTTTATCAATCTTTAACTTTTGACTACAGACCGGAAACAAGGCAAGTAGCTATAGCTATGAAACGTTAAGTGACTAACATTATTATTATGCTTCTTTTTCGAGCGAAAACACAAATTGCAATTATGTACTTTTATAAATGATTCGGAAAAGACGAATTTGCCTTTGGAACAAACACGAATTTTTCTCAGCTTTGTCTTTAGGTGCAATAAGTTTTGACCACTCTCACATTATTTGACCACGAACGATTTTATCAATCTTTAACTTTTGACTACAGACCGGAAACAAGGCAAGTAGCTATAGCTATGAAACGTTAAGTGATTAACATTATTATTATGTTTCTTTTTCGAGCGAAAACACAAATTGCAATTATGTACTTTTATAAATGATTCGGAAAAGACGAATTTGCCTTTGGAACAAACACGAATTTTTATCAGCTTTGTCTTTAGGTGCAATAAGTTTTGACCACTTTCAGATTAGTTCACCACGAACGATTTTGTCAATCTTTAACTTTTGACTACAGACCGGAAATAAGGCAAGTAGCTATAGCTATGAAACGTTAAGTGATTAACATTATTATTATGTTTCTTTTTCGAGCGAAAACACAAATTGCAATTACGGACTTTTATAAATGATTCGGAAAAGACGAATTTGCCTTTGGAACAAACACGAATTTTTATCAGCTTTGTCTTTAAGTGCAATAAGTTTTGACCACTCTCACATTATTTGACCACGAACGATTTTATCAATCTTTAACTTTTGACTACAGACCGGAAATAAAGCAAGTAGTTATAGCTATGAAACGTTAAATGACTTTTAACATTATTATTAAGTTTCTTTTTCGCGCGAAAAAAGATTTATCTCACGTTTTTCGCGTCAGGCAAGTTGCAAATTGAAGAAAAATGGCCAATTATTTTCCTTTCGATAAATTCCTTTGAATTTTCTTGAATGCGTATAAATTGTTTACAGTTTTGACGTTCTTCATCCATTTTCTTATAATTTTGTTTCTGTTAATTATGACGTCTCATTTGCATTCCTTCGTCTTATCGTCCACACGCTGCTTTATTTTTTTTTCTTTACGTCACGCTGTCTTTTTGGGTCGAGTTGGTTTCTCCGGTATATTTTACTGCCTCATGTTGCCGAGTGCATCTTGTTTGTATCACACCGTGACTCGCGCCCGCCACTCTTTCTCGAGACTCACTCACTCGCTTCCTTTGCTTCTCGCCCTCCGAAACTGTCGCGGCATGAGGACGATTTATGTTTCCTCCCGCGAGCGGATTGATCCCTTTTTGTTGTCAGATATGCTGTGTGCTGGCGCTCACGCCAGCTTCCTTACATCTTTCTTTTTCATTTTCAACCAGATCGCGGTGGGATGTATCTCTTGCAGCTTCGCACATGGCACACCTCATTCGTCACACGTGAATGTAACATTTTCGTGCCAGCCTAGAATTCTCATGCTTTGTCAGTCTGTCTGTCGTCCTATCACTTTTTCCTTTAATTTTTTACGATTTCTGCCTTTCATTCTAACCAAAACCGTGAAAACGTTCTCTCTTTCTCTCATCTCGTCGTCTTTCCGGACCTCCATGGGTCACTTCATGGATGTGTGCAGGATGTTCAAAATTTTATGTCACAAATTATATATAAATAACTTTTTTTTTGAGAAAAACTTTTTTATTTTCATCCACACGAATCAACATTCTTACTCGCCATCAGGGAAAAGGACAGCTAGTCCCTTATTATAGAAGGGAAATCATTTTTGACATACACGTTTGGACAGACTGCGTATAGGCAGTTATGAAGAAATACAAACGATTATATATAATCGTTTGTATTTCTTCTGTAGTTATGAATTTCTGTAGTTATGAATTTCTGTAGTTATGAATTTCTGTAGTTATGAATTTCTGTAGTTATGAATTTCTGTAGTTATGAATTTCTATAGTTATGAATTTCTTCATAACAAGAGACTTTGAAACGTTGTACAAACTGAAACTTCATACGATCATTTGACTATAATCGGTACGACGTTCAAAAGAAAATAGTCGTTAAGATTGGTACTTCTTTTAGAATTAAGTTTTGCAATGTCTGTTGAATCTCTTGGCAATACGCATTACTTTTCCTTCAAGTTTTACTAGAGGACAAAATAAATAATTATCAACCACATCTTTCTCTCTCTTTCTCCCTCTCTCTCTCTTGCTCGCTCCCTCGCTCTCTCTCTCTCTCTCTCCCTCTCTCTCTCTGCAAAACTGCGTATCTCTCAACGCTGACTGTTCTCAGAGATTCTCTGTAATTTATGTTTCCTTCCAAGCTGGGAACGATCTTTAGACATTACCCGCGTCTTTCTCATCGTCGTCTCAGGAATCGCCGCTCAGTAAAGATGAGAAGACACATATTTTTTCGACGAAGCTGCAAATCTTCTCTCACATTGTAAAAATAAAAAATCAATATTATCAGTATCTTCAATATGATTGATTAATTTAGATTTTTATCCTTTCGCAAAGTACTTAAAATCCTCATCAGAGCAACTTTTTAATTGGAAATTTATAGGTGAAATACCGATAAGTATAGGAGTAAGTTAGTACTCGACTGAGTATTTTCCATTAACTTGACAGCTTGCGATTTAACGACGTGCCCTAAGAAAGGATGTTATGTAAATAGAGAAACGAGTGCAGCCCAAAAAGAAAGCATCGCCATATAGGCAAAGAAGAAACCTCGAAGTATCTTACGATGCGATTTGCCCATTGGCTATGCCTCACCGCATGCACCTGCTTTCCAAGCTCTTTGGGACGAGTGGAGGAACGAGAGCGAGTAAGAGCAGGCGCATTTGTAAATGCAGCACGTACGGCTTTTAAACTTATCTGCATGACACGCAGCTATATAGCTAGGAGCTCTGCACTTTCAAGTTACGCCGATCTCGCGAGCTCCGTTCCGATAAATGCTAAACATCGTGAGCTTTCTCCGTCGTGTACACTTTATTGCTCCTATGATCTCACCTGTTAGCGATGGAAGGGATTTACCCTGTATTTTTTATAGCTCGGCTGGTAAGTACTAAACAAAAATTACTCAACAGAAATAATTTTGCATGAGAATTCCACCATCAAAATATGCAAAAGAAAACAATATCATGTCAATCCAACATTTTCGTGTCAGTAGAATTATGATCACGTCAGAGAATGGAATTGCCACTGTTCTCATCCATCTCTCTCGTGTTTCTTCAACAATTTCAATTTCAGTTTCACCTCTTAACGGTGATAGGGATTCGCCCTGTATTTTTTATAGCTCGGCTAGTAAGTACTAAAAAAAAAATACTCAACAGTCCAAATGAACATACGCTAAATGGTATTCACGCCCTGTATCAGAAATACGTTCGGGTCGTCTTGCTTGAATTCCCCCAATTTATCTCGATCATTGTAAAATAATTTTGCACAAGAATTCCACCATCAAAATATGCAAAAGAAAACAATATCATGTCAATCCAACTTTTGCATGTCAGTAGAATTATGACCATGACAGTTCGTAATTAAAAAAAAAATACTCAACATTCCACATGAACATAGGCTAAATGGTATTCGCGCCCTGTACCAGAAATACGTTCGGGTCGTCCTGCTTCAATTCTCCCAATTTATCTCGATCATTGTAAAATAATTTTGCACAAGAATTCCACCATCAAAATATGCAAACGAAAACAATATCATGTCAATCCAACATTTTCGTGTCAGTAGAATTATGATCATGTCAGAGAATGGAATTGCCATGGTTCTCATTCAACTCTCTCGTGTTTTTTCAACAATTTCCGTTTCAACGTTTTCCAAATTGCAATAAGATTTTGGGTTACCTCGACTTTGGGAACGTTTGTTAGTCACGGTCGTTTCACGATTCTGCGACAATGACAGAATTATTATCATGGAACGTCATAAAAGTCAACTTTCAGACCGTAGATGCGTGCTCGCAAATAGCAAAAGACAGAGATGAGAATTGCGAGAAGAGGATATTCGAGAAGCGAGAGGCGGTCAAAAGTTTGCGAGAGTGTGAGGGAGACAGAGTAATAGTTTATAGTATGCTCAACGCATCAGTCGGAGAAGGTCTTGGAGCCGAGAGTCATCTGTAAATATCACGAGACCGCCGTCGGTAAATCAATCGTCGTCGTCGTCGGTTTGTGAGCTCTCATCGAGTCGACAAGCAAACAGCGCGTCTTTCCATGAAAGCTCACGAGTACGAGCTCTGCGTGTACCGTTCACCGCACGAGACCAGCTCCTAGAAGCTCTTCGACGCTTTTCAGTACTCGTCCGCAGTCCCTGCACACTTTTCAAATGATCACACGAAATGAAATTTACTGGACAATTCCGGCGCCGTATAAATTTATTACTGATAATCTTTATGATCTCGGAAGATTAAATAAATTTCATCATTTTATCACAGAATTTTTTGATTTTTTTTTTCATTATTATAAATAAAAGGTAAATAAATATAAAAAAAGTAAATTATGAATAATAATTCCACGATTTATTGCCATCTTGAGATTCCAGACGAATCTTATGACTAGTCATAGAAATTTTTCAACTGAGAATTTCTCATTTATAATACAAAAATTAGAAGAGTTTTATCACGCACTTTCCGTTCCATAATTCCTACCATCGGCTATTTCTAGTCTCCTTGTTATAATTTGTTAAAGTTCCACTTAGACAATTCACTTGATATTATTTCTTGACCGTTATCCTTCCGAAGATATTTCAAGCACAAGTACTTTCAGCCGAGAGTTACTTCGATCAATTGCAAAAGTTACATATCGGATTATTTAATTATTTTTTTCATTATAATAAATAAAAGATAAATAAATATAAAAGGAGTAAATTATCAATTCTTCCAAGTACTAAAAATCTGATATCTGATACTAAATGTAATATTTGATACTATTGAAATAATTAATTCCACGATTTATTGCCGTTCTAAAATTCCTACCATCGTCTGTCCCTGGTCTCTTTGTTATAATTTGTTAAAGTTCCACTTAGAGAATTCACTTCATATTATTTCGTGACCGTTATTCTTTCGAGGATATTTCATTCCTGACTGACTGAGCACAAGTACTTCCAGCCGAGCGTTACTTCGATCAATTGCCACAGTTAGAATAAGAAGAGTGAACGGAACGTTTAAGGATTTGTGAAGTGGTGGGTCCAGGACATGACATAGCGGACCATTGAGTTTTGGATGCGATGGCGTCCCTTCGCGTCGGACACTCGACTTGCAAGACACGTCCGACGAAGAGTTGACCCATCTCTCAGCCCCTACGGACATTTCGCACGTCTGGTCTACGGTTCCTACGATTTCTACGACCGCCATCTCCGCGTTACTTTGGCTTCAACAACAATTCAACGTTGTACGGTTAACCCGTTATTCCGTTAGTGTCTTAGTGGCAATGGCAGGAGGTTACGCCGAGCAGATTGTATAGAACGTGGGTTAGTAGACGTCGTCCGACAGATACGCGGAGACTGAAAAGTCAGATAGAAAGGGGAACTGGGATGAAGTAAAGGGTGGGGGAGGACAAGGACATCGTTCGAGGGCGACGTGCTGGACCGGGTGGCTGGGTGACTGGACATGCCTGCTCTTCTCCTCGGACTCATCTATACATATATATGTATACGGTCATTTCACTGCTTTCAGGGAAAAGCTCTCCACCCCTTCCTTGGCTTGTATAGCCCCGTACGTTTCACTTTGGGGGCCAGTAATTAAACAGCCACGAAGGGGGAAAATTGAATCAGTCGAAAAGACAAGGGAGCGTCGACGCAGAGGTGACGGCCAACTAGCCGCAACTATCGGGTCTATAGTGTGAGAAAATGGAGGATGAGGTGTTTGCTCGAACCTATTGTGATGACCGAGGTGAGAGAAGGCTGGGTAAGGAAAGCTGGAGAATATATACAGGCGGTGGCTGGACTCCAGCAATGCTCAGCTATACGTATTGTGACGGTGCTGAAAGTATGTGTGCACATGGATTAGTGTGTGTGTGTGTGTGTTCATTTGAGTACGGATCGTGCGGTCCTCATGGTTGGGAGAGATACGCGAAGGGCGAAACCCACCCCCATTTGCTACACCCCTCGATGCACCATCCTGTTGTAGTACTCCGGGCTAGATGGCGCAATGCTGGTAAGTTTCGACTATGGGACACGATGGTCACCACCAGCACTATTACCACTTTCACTACCACAACTATCAAAACTGCCACTAGCTTGGCCAGCCAAAACGACGACGACCACTATCAACGCCAAGAGGAAAGTCTAACATTGGCACCCAACATCAATTCGTAACTGGTGTATTCATGCATCTTCACTACTATCTCAATGCATAATACACTGATGCAGTATACAAACACAGTATGTCAAGTCCAGATGTACACTCATCTATATTGACTGAAATCTGCATTCACAAATCCCTAACATATCTCTACTAACGCCACATTCACTCTCCCTGCCCCTTAAGTGGCAAGTTTTCTGAAAATTTCATAATTCCTACGCATTGTGAGTACTTTGAGGAGTGGAGAATGGCTCCCAACATCAATTCGTAACTGGTGTATTCATGCATCTTCACTACTATCTCAATGCATAATACACTGATGCAGTATACAAACACAGTATGTCAAGTCCAGATGTACACTCATCTATATTGACTGAAATCTGCATTCACAAATCCCTAACATATCTCTACTAACGCCACATTCACTCTCCCTGCCCCTTAAGTGGCAAGTTTTCTGAAAAATTCATAATTCCTATGCATTGTGAGTACTTTGAGGAGTGGAGAATGGCTGACGACCTGGCATGCATACATTTTCACTGCCCCCTTAATACACAATACACTCAGCATATCTCTACTCACGCCACGTTCGCTCTCCCTGCCCCTTAAGTGGCAAGTTTTCTGAAAATTTCATAATTCCTATGCATTGTGAGTACTTTGAAGAGTGGAGAATGGCTGATGACATCGTATGTGTACATTTTCACTGTCACCTTAATACATAATACACTGATGCAGTAGACGAGCACAGTACATCAGATGTACTTACACTCATGTATCTTGACTGAAATCTGCATTCACAAATCCCTAACATATCTCTACTAACGCCACATTCACTCTCCCTGCCCCTTAAATGGCAAGTTTTCTGAAAATTTCATAATGCCTATGAATTGTGAGTACTTTGAAGAGTGGAGAATGGCTGACGATATGGCATGTGTACATTTTCACTGCCACCTTAATACATAATACACTCAGCATATCTCCACTAACGCCACATTCACTCTCCCTGCCCCTTAAGTGCCAAGTTTTCTGAAAAATTCATAATGCCTATGCATTGTGAGTACTTTGAAGAGTGGAGAATGACTGTAAAAATTTCATAATGCCTATTGTCAGATATCGATCTCGCTAGTGCTGATATCACGTTGGCTCTGAAACAACTTAACGACTTAGAAGACAATTTAACGTTTTAGGAGAGATAAGCTGTCATTAGAGGTTGATTTTTTTATGAGTATTGTAAAGAGTGGAGAATGGCTGGCGAGTGATGAGTGAGAAAGTGACCATGGACGTATCCTCCATCCGAATGATGGATAGTTATTGACTGCATTACCTGCGAGATCGCTGCAAGAGTTTCTGGGAGATTCCCGCGGATGAAGAAGTTAAAACGGAGGAGCTTCGAGAATAGAAGAGTTCGAGCAGACCAAAGATCTCATGACAAGGGTAAAACGCCACCAGCAGGACTCCCAAGCCCTATTCACGACCACAGCAGATTTTTCGCTCTAAAATATTTTCGCTTTGCCCGAAAGGCTCAGCTTCACCGCATATTCACGAGTCTCGGCAAACTTTCACACCAAGTACATTTAGGCACGTGACTCGTAGAGTCCCAACCATCGAACATCCCCATTTTTCTTTCTAATAATACTGAAAAGATGTGCGTCATGCGACTGAATTGAGACCTCAAATTAATTACATATTTCAATTATTTGTTTTTAAACGTAATCAAGATAAGCTCAATCGTCTTTGTTGGACTACATGATTTTTTTTTTAAGCGTTAAAATGAATAAGTTGATAAGTGTAAGTAAAGAATGGGGGCGTCAATTTTCCCAAAAAGTTAAGAGGAATGAAACGATGAACGCTCCAATTATTTTTTCTTTGCATTTATTTATTTTTCGTATATTGATAATTTTTTTATATATTATTGGGACGTCTATAGTAGAAAATATTTTACATTAATCATCGCCGAAAATGAACTTGACGATTTTGACTAATTTTATTCACGTTTTTGTGTGGAAACGTGATTAACGCAGAGAGAATATATTCCCACTCCTTATCGGCCAAAATGATTATTAGTTTCCATTAAAGGGGAGGAAATCAGTCAAATCAATATCTTAAAGGGCTGCAAGCTATTGTCTCGCCACACCGGCGATACTGATGTGTGGGTTATTTGATCCATTCAAGATATTTTAAGGTAAATATTAAGTAAATTACCATTTCAATTTTGAGTGAAATGTCTCTTCTTTCACACAATAAAAAAAATAAAAAAATAAAGCACGACTGAAATAATAGAAATATCGGCGAGCATGACAGCCAAAATCTTACTCAATGCAATATTTAAAAAAAGAGTTTTACTATCCATGAATTGTAAAAACTGAGCAAGACTCAGTTTTACCAATCCAACTCAACATTACACGATTAAGATTAAGAAAATTACCATTTCAATTTTAAGTGAAATGTCTCTTCTTTCACACAATTAAAAAAAATAAAGCACGACTGAAATAATAGAAATATCGGCGAGCATGACACCCAAAATCTTACTCAATGCAATATTTAAAAAATGAGTTTTACTATCCATGAATTATAAAAACTGAGCAAGACTCAGTTTTTCCAATTCAACTCAAGATTACACGATTATAAGATCCACATGGAGCGATATTTCGCTCGAGCGTGGTAGTTATGAGGGTAGTAGAGGGTTTATTACTAAAATCATCTTTCAAAATGGGGGAAGTTCTGCTGGGTACGGAAGCGCATCAGGGTGCAAAAGGGACGAGTATATCGCGATATAGTTTGAGGCAAAGAGGTGGGGGTGCAAACGGAAAACGCGTGAAGCATCGACTTTTCGCTCGGTGGCACTTTTACGAGCTCCAGAGTGAGCACGAGGGGTTGAACGCTTCAATGAAGAACATCACCAGCGTTCCTCCAGGCTCAGCATTCATGACTCGCCCACCATTCTCCAGGATTCATCGAAGACTCCCTTCATTAAAGAAAAGAGGGGATGGGGTCAATGCGAGTTGATGGGTCGAAGCTTGAGTGGGTGGCAGAAAAGTCGGGTGAGGGTGGTAGGATAGGTCGGTGGCCTAATGAAAATATAACAGTTTCTATGCCGCTTGGAGTTTGTCTGTTAGCGGCTTTCTGGCGCATCAACCTGACACATAAACTCTTATTATGCTATACGTTACGGTGAGTGAGAGAGAACGACTGGGGGGCGCTAATGGAGCCACAAGTCAGAGCTGGGCGTATCGCACGGTGAGCTTCGCTTCTCCTTCTGGTCCTCATCCTCCTCATAAGCTGCTCCTCCTTCGACCCTCTCTTCTCTTCCTGCTACAACACCCGTCTACTTATTTTATATTTAACCGTCGTAAAGAAAAAGCTATTTACCTGACCCGTGGAAATATTCAATAATAAATTCCATACATTCGCTCAGTTTGGTTCGTGCGAGTGAGCGCGTATACGAGGGAGATGCAGCCTCGCTAAGATTCAATTCTTTGGGATTATTTTTCCTGCGCAAGCTCGAATAAGCGAAGTCACCCTTTTCTACGATGAACAATTGAACTTTGATGCGTTTCCACAGATTTTTTGCCACGATTGACAGGCAGCGCTGACAGTGGAAAAATTATTCGGCGTGGCACGTTTATTGTAAAAATTCATTTGTCCGATTGGAAATTCATCAAATGCTGAAGTTTCGAATATTCATGGTTTGGTGATTTAGTGAAATTATTCCCTTGGAAAAAATATACATGAACAATGTCTCCACGTGGCAAAATATCTGCAATAAAAACATCACATGGGCCAAATATATCCAATTCAGACTCTTGGCAGATTTTCAATCCGATGACTTGAATCTACGAGGAGGATCCTTTTATGCCCATCAGAGAGACTTGACGTATGCCGATAGCACGATTGCTATTTTTTTACTTTTATTATCGTTTTTGCGAAAAATTCTTGACATAAATGATGTAAAATTCATGAATAATTTATTGGAATGCTTCGTATTATTATTATTGCTTGTAGCTGTAAAGTACACGCGGCCCTCATCAAGTTGTGGACTCGATCACTACTTTGTCGCTCACCAAACTTATAAAGAGACGTAAAAAAATAATATATATAATTAAAATTGTACAAAAGTATTCATTCGTTTCGGAAAGTATTGAGAGCTCATAGTTTATCATCTCCCATGCCTTATAAAATTATCTTCGTGCAGGCATAAAAATATTTTTCAAGTGGATATTCATGTGAACGAAATTTTGAAAATATTTTCAAAATATTCAAGGGGATATTCATGTGCACGACATTTTAAGATGATCGTATACAAACCGTTTCCTCCGTGAATTATTTTTTCGATGAAGGAAAACAATTCCAAGTAATTAAATGTGGACAAGAGGAGCTTTAGAAATAATATAAAGCTTGATATGAAAAGTTAATCAAAATGTAATTCTCATAAGGTGCTCGAATTCATCGAATTTCGCGGTACGTATGAATTGTTGAATATATGACTGGACGAAATTATATCTTTGCGCCATGTGCATTTGCAATGTCTGCGCCATATTTGAAAAGCATACTGAGCTAAATCTAAATAATAAATAAATATATTACATGCTATATATAGTCGATGGATTCCAATGACCCAAAGTGCACTTTGTTCAATTACACGATCAGACTCAACGTTGTCAACCGTCGCCCATATTTACCTGCTTTTGCTTTTGAAACGATCGTTCGTCGTCGATGCGATTGCCATTCAACCTGAAAACCAAAAAGCAAAAAAAAAAAAAAGAAAACCGATAGATTTCTCCGTGGTGGAATTCTGCGGGATTGCAAGAGAGGGTGAAGGTGGTCATTCGTATTCACATAAATTGGCGTGGTCGCTGGTCCACCGTGTAACTCGAGCAAGGGTTGAAGTGGAAGCTGGAGAAGGGGGCGCGTATGAAAATTACAAAGCTATTAATTATGACCGCGATAAATTAAGCAGCCGAGGCCATTATAGAGCGTGAGCGGGCGCGCGAACCCCGGTGAATTGTTGGTAAACTTGGTTCAAGTACGCAACATGGTGCGAGTGCGGCGTTAGAAGGGTGGAGAGAGAGTGAGAGAGTGTGAGGGGTGGGGCGGATGGGGGTATAGCTCGGGCGAACGTGGCGGCGATGGTGGTGGCTCACCAGCAGCATATAATAATGGTTGGTTAGAATGCTAATATATGTCCGGACAAGGGTGGCACTGGGGGACCTTGCATCATCAGAGGGACCCAACTGGGCACTCGCTCGCCCATTCCCTCCTTCCTTCTGGTATCCTCGAGCTCGAACGTTCTTCTCTTCCTAGTCGAGCAGTTCTAGTTGTGCGCACGGGCACGCTTGCCGGACACCGTATAATCTACACCGCGAGACGTTATTACTCCCCGAGACACTAAAACCCTGGGCGAACAGGACCGCCTAGCACTGCCACCCGGTCCCATAACACAACAACATCCACCTAACCGCACTGGAGGCACCGATGCCACTATGCTGCTGCTATTTCCAGACCCTACTCTGTGTCTGTTCGACGTACTTCGCGTATGCTGTGACGATACTCGAGCAAAGCTTCGCTCTGCGAATCTCTTCGGGCCACCTTCGAGACCGGCGTTCCCGAAGACCCTGGAGACTAATTGCACTGGACGAAATGTTACTCCGAGCTTTCAAAACCACCAAGTTTTCGGACGATGCTGCGGGACCTCCTCTGATACTGTATGGGATTTATCGAGGCTCATAGATGCTGTCCTCTATATTAACTTTCCACTCTCTGTAACTTGATGAAACTTTTATTGTCATATTTTGTTCATTGGCACTCGTCATAAATGACAACGTTGGATTTGCACTGGACGAAATGTTACTACGAGCTTTCAAAACCATCAAGTTTTCGGACGATGCTGCGGGACCTGCTCTGATACTGTATGGGATTTATCGAGGCTCATAGATGCTGTCCTCTATATTACCTTTCCACTCTCTGTAACTTGATGAAACTTTTATCGTCATATTTTGTCCATTGACACTCGTCATAAATGACAACGTTGGCAAAGAGCAAAGATTTTTATTTATTTTTTATTTATCTTATTTTTTCTCACGTGTCTGTCGAACACTGAACTGTACCTTTGCACCTATACATCCGGCATAAAGTCAGTCGTACATTAAACAAAACTATGCCTGTCAATATATAAAGTTTCACTAATGCGATTAATACTTATTAGACTTTTCAATCCAGAAATCCACGATGATACTTGACCAGTTTACGTGCATTTGCCCTGGAAGATTCTTCCTATGATTTTGGAACTGCTCAAAGAGAAGGTTTTATTTCTCCACAGACAGATTGGAAGCATCAAAAACTCAAGATCTTGAAACTTGGCATGTCCCCTTAAGGCTGGTTGTCTGGTGAAAGCTTAAGAGCCGGAGCCAGAAGGGCAGTAGTACTGGACAGCCGCTCGGCTGGCAGATCAGACGGACATTGCAGACGAGAGTTTTGCCTAAGATCGTCTTACATTTCACGAATTACAAGAACACTCCCACTCACCTACTTCTGCAGCTACTCCCTAATACAGTGCATGCGGATTTTGCATGCCCATGCAACGGCGACCACAACTGGGGCTATCTAAGATGATGATGGTTTTGGTGGTTAGTAGGTGAGGCGATAATGACTGGTCCTTCTCTACTTGTTGGCTATAGCCTGGCTGATCCTTCTCTACTTGTTGGCTTATAGCCTGGCTGGTCCATCTCTACTTGTTGGCTATAGCCTGGCTGGTCCTTCTCTACGTGTTTGCTATAGCCTGGCTGGTCCTTCTCTACTTGTTGGCTAAAGCCTGGCTGGTCCTTCTCTACTTGTTGGCTACAGCCTGGCTGGTCCTTCTCGACTTGTTGGCTATAGCCTGGCTGGTCCTTCTCTACTTGTTGGCTATAGCCTGGCTGGTCCATCTCTACTTGTTGGCTATAGCCTGGCTGGTCCTTCTCTACGTGTTTGCTATAGCCTGGCTGGTCCTTCTCTACTTGTTGGCTAAAGCCTGGCTGGTACTTCTCTACTTGTTGGCTATAGCCTGGCTGGCCCTTCTCGACTTGTTGGCTATAGCCTGGCTGGTCCTTCTCTACGTGTTTGCTATAGCCTGGCTGGTCCTTCTCTACTTGTTGGCTATACCCTGGCTGGTCCTTCTCTACTTGTTGGCTATAGCCTGGCTGGTCCTCCTCTAAGTGTTGGCTATAGCCTGGCTGGTCCTTCTCTACTTGTTGGCTAAAGCCTGGCTGGTACTTCTCTACTTGTTGGCTATAGCCTGGCTGGCCCTTCTCGACTTGTTGGCTATAGCCTGGCTGGTCCTTCTCTACGTGTTTGCTATAGCCTGGCTGGTCCTTCTCTACTTGTTGGCTATACCCTGGCTGGTCCTTCTCTACTTGTTGGCTATAGCCTGGCTGGTCCTCCTCTAAGTGTTGGCTATAGCCTGGCTGGTCCTTCTCTACGTGTCGGCTATAGCCTGGCTGGTCCTTCTCTACTCATTGGCTATAGCCTGGCTGGTCCTTCTCAACTCGTTGGCTATAGCCTGGCTGCTCCTTCCCTACTTGTTGGCCATCAAGCCAGCCTGGCTGGCTTGATGGTTGTGGCTCAAGATATACCGAAATGAGAACACAATGCCGGCCACGGGAGGCCACGCCAGCCCTCTAACGATCATTCACCGGACGATCCAGAACAGCGAGCGGACTTAACAACGACCGTCAGACCGACCAGTCAGCGAGCAAGGAAGATGCTTTGTACTGTACGCCTGTCAAGAGCCAGCAGATGTTCTTAGGACTTCCAACAAACAAACAAATACCATCTCAGTAAGCCCGTTGTACTCTGACTGACGCTCTCATGCTAAAATACTCTTTTTCCTATATTTCCGACCATTAGTTACTAATGTGAACTCTGTGATAGATCGTGACTTTATCTGAGAGAAATTTTACTATACTAAACTTGACTAAATTTGAATGGGATGGCACGAATGAAGAAAAGCTCCCAAAGAATGTGAGACAATTTTTATTCATCATATCGTGGACGAGGTTCCATCGAAAAAATGCTTTGGGCCTTAGAAATTGATCTCGTTATTGTGAACAAACGAAAACCCGAAAGTACTTTTACCAAAATTTTCTTGATTCCTTTCCAAGGCAATTCTAGAAATTAAATGCTCTTTTTCCTAATCTTCTAAATTACTTATAAACTTTTAAAGAGCATCGATTACAGAAATTAGATAATTTTTTATAATTCGTTTTCGAAACTATATGGAAATTAAAAAAAAAAAAATTTGAAACTATCAATGAGGTGAAATTTGGCAAGTAAATACATCTCAAATATCCTCTAAAAAATTCAATTCTCTATCTCAATTTCAAGATTGGAGCAAAACTTGTTGAACTGAGGCGACTTGGTTTGAATTACTTATTCGAGTTTCTAGAGCCGTTGCCGTAAAGTAGAGCCTTAAAGTTTACTTTCAATATGTTATGGTTTATGTCGAGTTCTTTTACCGAGCACATATGGAGTTCTGGAAGTCTTAAGGTCCTAAATTTATGTATGAATGGGCCGCAGAAAAGTTTGAGTATTGTCAAAATATTTTCCATCTTGCTGTGATGACAGAACTGTGAAGAATCACTGAAAGCAGAGTTGGCGGGATCGTTAAATTTGTTGCGTGCAGGGTCGCGAGATGGTACCAGGCATACCGATTTTACACAAAGTCCGCCGCTACAACGCATAATATAACGGACGTGCATAAATCCGCGTGCCAGTCAACAATGTGCATAAATACTGGCCCCTTGTAATGTGGTCTCGGTGTATGGGGGGGTGGTTAGGTGGTACCGGGTGCTTAGAGTCTCTTGCTCCATGGAGGGGCTTTTCGAGGGTTGACTCTTCCGTCCCGTACCCCTCACCGTCCTTACGAACGTCTCACCCTCTCACCAGTAACACCAGACTCGCGCTACAACTATGCGGTGTCGCAGTCCCTCACTCCAACGAGACAACTTGCGGTTATGCTCGTCCGGAACCGAGACTTGGGGACCTTCTACTCTATATATGTATACTGCGCGCTGCTTCTCTCCGTTCACTCAGGACAAAGCAAACTCTACATTGAACCATCTACCCGCCAACGCAAATTTTACCCAAGTTATGAATCGACGTTTCAATCGAATTTCCTGGCAACACCAGTGACTATGTTCAACCGTGCACTTAAAGATAATCTAACCTATGATCTGTTAACCAGTTTTCCATATGAAAAATCCCATTAATTATCATCGAAAAAAAAAACGCAACTGAAAACGCTGTAATTGGATTTTTTTTTATAGTTTTGAATACCGAAGTATTTGGATGGATAAAATTCTACGTATTTAGACCGAAAAAAATGAACAATTCCCACAATCTCGTAAAATCATTTCTATTAAATTAGATTTTGCTCAAGAGAACCTCCCAGCATCGTTTTATGTATTTAGTTTGAGGCCTCCAATGTTGAGGTAAAAAAATATCGTATGGGAAACTGAGTAACAGATCATGGGTTAAATCATCTTTAAGTGCACGGTTAAGCAACTCGAATTCTTTTTATAGTTTTGAATACCGAAGTATTTGAATGTATAAAGCCCTACGTATTCAGACCGAGTAAAATGAAACATTCGCAAACATGTACATGTACATGTACGGATTCAGTCTGCGCAAATATTTAATAGTTATATATATATTTCAATCTCCTCCGTAATCCCGGATATGCGACATGGAATTACAAAAGTTTGCTTTGCCCCTTCATCACGTAACTCCTTTAGCAAGCTTATAGCAGCATTCTTTTTCACACTCTGTCTCCGTTTCGCATTTTCTTTTTTCATTATTTCAACTATCTGCAGATCGTCCTTCTTCTTCCTTTTTTTTTATTTTTTTATGTTGCGTACTTTTGTGTTCTTAGTACTTTCTTGAACACAATCTCGGCTCCGAGCTAACGCACATTGTACAACTCTAAATCTCCCTTGTACACAGTGATCTCCCGAAACTGTCGACGGCTTTCCAGTCATTACCACCGGGTGAAAAGCAGGAGCTACGATCGCGATATTTCGGACTCGGCAGAAGGTGACGGTGTTGGTCGGTCCGATGGTGGTAGCAATACCTTCTAAGCTTCGTTGGGAAGTCAGAATGTAGAGGACACTGGGGACTTTGGATTGGCTACGATACTGGTTTTGTCGTAATGTTTGTACCATTCTGGTCAGTGATATATCGATTCTCCCTCCACTTCTCGTATATTCTATTTATCGATTACGCTTTCGTACTTCTTCCTCTTGGAGTCTTTTTTTTTCCTTATCTTTCCCTCACTAATTTATTAAACATTCAATCATAATTTATTGCAAACCAAGTCTAATGTGTACACATGTCAGTGAACATATCTATGACTTACACTCATATGGGCGTATGAGCTATGCTTAGGAATTGCCTATATGCACGGGAAAAAATTGTTTCTTCTCTCACGATTTTAGCCAATAAATTCTAACCCAAACGATCTCTCAAAAACTACTTGTGCTTTCATTGCATTTATTTATAAATCTTTACGTATCCTGATTATTGCGTATGGCAAATAAGTGTGAGAAAATTCAGACTCGTGAGTAGATATCTTGCCACCAGTCTCAACGCCGCTGGCAACATTCAAATAAAATTTCCTAGCTTAGCAAATGGTTTATTAGCTATCACTATATGAGCAGATTTTTTTTTTTTGCTATAATAGTAAAATTTTTGCTAGCTCAAACATTTCTCTCCGTGTGCCTTTCTGACATAACTATTGCATCCCTCAAAAACTACTCGTGCTTTCATTGCATTTATTTATAAATCTTTCTCATACTGCAATTTGGATGAATAACCAAATTAGTGGGAGAAAATTCAGACTCGTAAGTATCGATATGTTGCGATCAGTTTCAACGCCTCGGGCAAATATTGCATTGGAGACTCGTCATAAAGTTTTCATCAGCTTTCGACAACGATATCTATTCACTAGTAGTACGATCGAAGATAACTCGGACAAACTCCCTTCCAGTTACCACACATGGATTATATATGGATTGTCTCGATGTACCGCGGAGGTCAAGCAGCAGAAACACGACGAGAAAACTGTATAATATGTATATTATCCCAACAGGACACTCCGAGTAACAGGGAGATGATTGCAATCCTGTTCATATATCTTCGGTTATACGGCCATGGTCTGAGTCTCTACGCGACACTTGGGACGTATCAAAAGTGCTTGGTTACCGCAGTCTGACCACAGCATACCACTGAGGTCAACTTGTACCAGTGACGACGAGACTATCATAATATTTTTCGATAAACCAACGACTTTCGCACTACCCTGTGGGGTGTTACTTCTATTGCCACTGGGCAAACAACCCTTTCCTACTTTTATCTACGTGAAAATGCAATCTCGCTCTGACTCCGAGCAAATTTTCCTTTATTCGGTATTATACGATGGACTTGAGAAATGTTCAAGCGATAAATGCTATATGTGATCGAACAAGATTTTGTAAACTTTGACAGATGATACTCACCTAAAAATTATCCATCGTATAAATTATCGATCGTATAAATTATCGGTCGTATAAATTATCGACTGTATTAATATTGAAATGATCAATTATCACTACTGGAATATAAAATTTATACATAATATCTTAACTCTCATTACGTGAAAAATTTATTTTGCATGCCTATAAATGCCTGTATTGGCATTTTTTTATCGATTCAACAGATTGACGTGAAAATTAGGAAATGAGAATTTTTCACAGAAAGGGTAATAATACTAAGACACGCCTTGGCTATGCTGCAGATTCGCGACCATATTAATATTGAAATGATCAATTATCACAACTGGAAGATAAAATTTAAAATATGTATACGGAATATCTTTACTCTCATTAGGGGAGAAACTTGTTTTGCATGTCAATAAACGCTGATGACAGTAACGAAATTATACGCTGTCAATGCAATTTGAGTTTAATTACTAAAGAATATTTTGATTAATTCTCGTATTGGCGTTTATTTTATAATTTTAACAGATTGACGTAGACACGTCCATAAGATTGGTAACAAATTAGAAAATGAGAGTTTTTTCCAAGAAGGGTAATAATACTAAGACATGCTTTGGGTATGCCACAGATTTGCGACCACGCAGCGCGTCTTGGGTAGAAAGTGGCGCGACCGAGGGGGGGTTGAAAGCATTCCTAATGGAAAGGGGTGAGACAGAGGCCAGTGCTACTCCTGGGAAAGTAAATGAGGCGAAGTCAGTCGTTTCATTGCATCAATAGTCGTAGCCCCGGAGTTATACCAACTTTCTTGATAAATTCCGGGCTTACTTTGCGCCATAACATAACTTTACAGAATCGGAACCACAGCCATGGAAGAATTGCGATTTGTAACTTTAGATGAGATCTCCCACTTCTCCTCCACCACTACTACCACCACATCAACATCATCACTAATATTACACCAGCGGCAGAGCCATCGCGAGACACCAACAGCAGTAACGCAGCTTCTCTTTGATAATCTGTCAATTTTATACGCTGATATTTTTTCTTAAGAATATGGAAAAGTCTGTAGTTCGATATCAATATATTTTAATCAATTATGAGGTTATAATTTTATTGACTTGTGGAATATAAATAAATTCTATCAAAGAATTCACGTTATCTTTCCCACATTATTCTGATGATAGATTCTTCCTCACTGCTATCACTTCCTTCATATAATTCATATTGACATGGCAGTGAGAAGAATATTTTTTCGAGGCACCCTTCGCTAAGTTCAGATCCCTACCAGTGGAGAATTTTAAAGAGCCATTAGTAGCATTAGGTATGAAATAATTAATGAAATGATTTGAAAAAAAAAAAATGATTACTTACTGTGATCACAGGAAAATGTTCGTGGAATTGAAAAAATAATGATTTTTGACTCTGATCACAGGGAAATGTTCGTGCAAAAAGGGATGAAGACTATTTTATAAAATGAACCTTGCCACTTTTTTGCTTCTTTAATGCTCGTGAATTTTAGCAGCAAGGAAAGGAGATGCTCAGTTACACACAAAATATATTCACGTGACAACTTTTTTGTTTTAAGTAGTGAAAAACTAATTCGTGGCAAGGCTGTAGAGGTGGCGAGAAACGTTATTCCCAAAAATCTATATAAAAGCATTACAACCCTTAATGGATTCCTGAAGGAAGCATCAACAGATGATCTGGTGACACGATCGAGTTGATCGAGTCCCTGCACACATTTCCTTCTCACTTACGAAAGGTCTGGCGTGACCGTAATCGTACTCTGACGATTTAACAAATTGGCATTCTTCCATTGACAGTGCCGAGCATAAGGATGAAGTATAAGCGGAAGAGCAAAAGAGCCAGAGTTTGACGTTTGATTCGGCCCTTTGAATAAAATGAAACGGGGGTGGAGCAGTTACGAGTGTGCAGCTCCGTCTGATGCCTCGACCAGCTTGGGTTCTTTTGCTTTCCATCCTACTCTCATCCACTTGGCCATTTCTCTTGGCATTGTGGGCGACTAATTATTCGAAGTGCCAGATCCCAGAGGCTATAACGGCTTTAATTAACATTCTTCGTTCGTAGAATGGTACCCGAAGAATTAGCAGCAATGGGATCAACCACGACAGCATCACTGAAACCATCATCGTGCTGCTGGTCCCATCGTGGTTTTCGTTGCTTCTTCTACTATTTGAATTGACGTCACTCGCTCGCCATTGCATTTGACGACTTGTCATCTTCACTCCGGTGCCAAAAGTCCAAACATGGAATTCATTATTATAGAGGAAGATCAACTCGACAATCTTTGTTAGATAAAGTACATAATTGGTTACAATTTTTTTCGTTTTTTCTGAAGACCACCTAAGTTTTATAGCAACTTTATAATTTTCGCTTCCAGTTCGAAATGCATGGGCAGCGGTTTTTTTCCTTGCTGCCATGTTCTCCGAAAATTATGACGATTTATAGATTTTTATTTAAGTTAACAATTTTTTTCATCAAGGGGGATGGTAACAGCAAATAAAAGATAATACAAATTATATGTTTTTGGAATGGTCAGAGCTATTCTGTTCCTATTGGAGCATAAATATGTAACAAAGAGCTATTCTGCTACTGGAACACATATATGTAACGTAGAGCTATTCTGCTACTGGAACAAAAATATGTAACGTAGAGCTATTCTACTACCGGAACACAAATATGCAGCGTAGAGCTATTCTGCTACTGGAACACAAATATGCAACGTAGAGCTATTCTACTACCGGAACACAAATATGCAACGTAGAGCTATTCTGCTACTGGAACACAAATATGCAACGTAGAGCTATTCTGCTATTGGAACACAAATATCTAACGTACAGCTATTCTGCTACTGAAACAAAGATATCTAACGTAGAAATATTCTGCTATTGGAACACAAATATGCAACGTAGAGCTATTCTGCTACTGGAACACAAATATGTAACGTAGAGCTATTCTGCTACTGGAACACAAATATGTAACGTAGAGCTATTCTGCTATTGGAATACAAATATCTAACGTAGAGCTATTCTGCTACTGAAACAAAGATATCTAACGTAGAAATATTCTGCTATTGGAACACAAATATGCAACGTAGAGCTATTCTGCTATTGGAACAAAAATATGTAACGTAGAGCTATTCTGCTACTGGAACACAAATATGTAACGTAGAGCTATTCTGCTATTGGAATACAAATATCTAACGTAGAGCTATTCTGCTACTGAAACAAAGATATCTAACGTAGAAATATTCTGCTATTGGAACACAAATATGCAACGTAGAGCTAGTCTGCTACTGGAACACAAATATGTAACGTAGAGCTATTCTGCTACTGGAACACAAATATGTAACGTAGAGCTATTCTGCTATTGGAATACAAATATCTAACGTAGAGCTATTCTGCTACTGAAACAAAGATATCTAACGTAGAAATATTCTGCTATTGGAACACAAATATGCAACGTAGAGCTAGTCTGCTATTGGAACAAAAATATGTAACGTAGAGCTATTCTACTACTGGAACACAAATATGCAACGTAGAGCCATTCTGCTATTGGAATACAAATATCTAACGTACAGCTATTCTGCTATTGGAATACAAATATCTAACGTAGAGCTATTCTGCTACTGAAACAAAGATATCTAACGTAGAACTATTCTGCTATTGGAGCACAAATATCTAACGTAGAGCTATTCTGTTATTGGAACACAAACATGTAACGTAGAGTTGTTCTACCATTTGAACACAAATATCTAACGTAAGTAAACGTAACATGTATTTGTACGTGTCTCTTTGTCGTTAATGAAATTTTCGTATAGATCGTGGTGAGACGTAATACGTAGCACCACGCAGATAGCGAACAGATAGGCTATAGTTTGAATGAATTGAATAGTTTGCCTGGATATGGTCAGCAGTGCCTCCAACTCGCGTTATCCACCTTCAACTAATACTCGATATAGTAGATGTCTGGCCCTTGGAAAGTGCACACGTTCCGAACTAGAATTAATGGGCAACGACCAATCGTGTTGATCTGAAGGCGTTAATTAGCTCGAGAATAATTGGAGACCGGCTGATCGATTGTAGATACAGGGGTACTGAGAGGTGGCCACACCACCACGACCCATCTAAGTCAGTCGATTCATCTTCAGTAAAATACCCTACGGTGGGAATATCATCGATTTCTGTGGCGTTGGGACTAAGGAAAATTAAATGATGCAGACTGCGCTGAAGGAGAGTTATTTGTCACGGTAGTCGGAGCAAACTCGCACCTCTATCCTCTTCCCTTTCGCGCCTTCTACTTCCTCACTCAAGTCTTCTTCACCTTGCAGCTGGTTGAAATCGCTCTCTCTCTCTCTTCCCCTCTCTCTCTCTCTAGATATCAGTTTTCCCATCATTCGTACTCGCCCTCCAATTCGTGATTTGCCCTCAGCCAGCAACCCTCTAATCATCTTACCATTTTTGTCAAAAATTTCAATTAATCACTAAAATTTAAGGGTTTGTTAATTAATAACACAATGTCCACAATTTCCAATGTATTAATTTTTTTTAAAGCTCTCTTTATAAGGGGTTAAGGGTTAGGTTGGGTCAGACCGCTTATTGAAAGGCATACTCGATCAGCCGAATTAAAATTGTGATTGGTATTTTTGTCGGGGACGTTTTATAATCGCGTTAGCGTGGTTGCCAAATTCAATTTATTACGGAGTTTTGCATTCCGAGGTAGCGCACGAGAGTGGCTGAACTGTGAATAAATTCGTAATGAATATAATAATAAACAAGTTAAATTGAAGTTAAAAATTTCTTGCTACATTACATCGAGTACATCATATGTGACAATGAGTCAACGCTCGCGTTTTCAATCGAGGAATCAGTTTTAGTGGTGTCGAAAAAAAAAAAAAAACTAGGACAAGAACGAGCATTTCCGATAACACGATAAGGCAAGGTTAAAGCGATGTTTGGCGAGCAGGTCATAGGTTAAATGGTGAGCTAGAGGGGGTGCAACAGGTCGTGTGAACTTGGGTGAATTTTCTGTTTCAGGCCACGCGCGGTCTGGCATCTCGCCCCTGCCGCCGGTCTAGAGCTGTTCAGTCGCGGCTGCACGCTGGCGACGGGAGTAGAACCAGTGGTGGTGGCAGAGAGCGCGTACTGTTCACCCACCGAGCCATCATTAGTCAATGTCGAGGCTTGTAGCACGTGAAGCCCCACAGAATGCAGGGTCTGCTTGATAACCCCAGTTTGTCCTCCTTGTGCAAATCCCAGCCTCAAAGCTAGAGACTCGTCCACCACGTTATCTCGTCACCATTCTTGATACTCCCAAATTCATTGACGAACTTTGCATCCTCATTAGAAGCAACAGTAGAATTATATTCATCTCGTTTTGCTAATCGCAAAAATTCACTCTCAGCTTTTTTTTTATATCTGTTTACTTCCTCGTTGATATTTTAATTGACTTGATTTATTGATTGATTTTTTTTTTTTTTTTCTAGAAACGGAAATATATTTTTATTCAAAATTTACATTAATTCGACAACTTTAATTGAGAAGATAAATCAATTTTGAAAGAATTTCTTTTTTATTTTGAACATTCCGGTCTCTAAAATGTGTATAGGAGGCTATAATTATGGATGTAATCTGTCAGTGACCTGTGAACTTTGCACATGTCATGTAAAAAAATCATAACATTGAAGCAATTAGCATTCGATATGAAATTTGGAGGATAATCTCTACAGATAAAGCATCCTCACCCTCGATATTATTCAGACTCGTTCCAATTTTCCAATCCATAGCTGATACAAGCAGGGGCCTCAGTAATATCTGTCATTGTTAGTGTATTAATCTGAATATATTGTTATTATATTTGCCAGTAATAATTCCACTGACACCAAATGTTTCAACCGAGCGAGATAAACAACACAGATATTTTGTTTTGGTCCAGCTCTAATTGACACAAGATATTTTTGATTTCCCAATCGCACGTATTCTGTCATGTATCTTTAGGTTAATTTATTTCTCGATTCTCCATTCCTACGATAGTCATGAAGTTAAAAATTCTTTCCTTTAATTATTAATTACAATTTTTTATATTCTAATAATTATAACAATATCCATTTCATGCTTAATAATAATCAATTAAAATAATTAAAGAAAGTATTAGGAAAAGGCGTTTATTTGGTCAAAGCCTTAAAGCAATTTTATAGGCTTGGCTGACATTATATTTGGCAGTAATAATTCCAGTGACACCAAATGTTTCGACCGAGCGAGATAAACAACACAGATATTTTGTTTTGGTCCAGCTCTAATTGACACAAGATATTTTTGATTTCCCAATCGCACGTAATCTGTCATGTATCTTTAGGTTAATTTATTTCTTGATTCTCCATTCCTACGATAGTCATAAAGTTAAAAATTCTTTCCGTTAATTATTAATTACAAGTTTTTATATTATAATAATCATAACAATATCCATTTCATGCTTAATAATAATCAATTAAAATAATTAAAGAAAGTATTAGGAAAAGGCGTTTATTTGGTCCAAGCCATAAAGCAATTTTATAGGCTTGGATGACATTTGGATGAAAGGGACTGTTTCTACAATGAGGGAAGGTGAGCCAAGGCAAAAGTGGAACAGAAGTAGAGAGAAACGCGGCTCATTCAGGGGGTTATGGAAAAGGGGTGGAAAGGGCAGGCATTCGCAGCATTTAACCAGCCCTCGGAAGCTCCCGTCGATGAACAAAGCTTGATTTATTGTAATGAGTTTGCGCGAGTTAAGAGGAATCGTACCATTTCACTCTCCCTCTCTCTCTCTCTCTCTCTCGCTCCTCTATATTACTCGCTTTCTCTCACTCACTCTTGTATTAGCTCCAAGCGTATCGGGAGCCATTCTCGTTGCCTCATTTCCTCATTCATTGCTCCTCATGCTACCATAGCAGCGTGGTTCGATACTCAGTCTGGTGCGGTTTGATGCGGAATCCCTGGATCAGCCCTCGTCATAAACTCTTCTTAGCAGCGACTGAGTGCCCGCCAGCTTCTCCCGCTTTCCGCAAGCTCTATCTGAAATATTCATGAATCCCTTGCATATTGATTGCGTTATTTGTATCACCTATGAAAAGTTCCCACAAATTCAAGACGCGTATGGATTCATAAAATCTTTTTGGATTCCTACACTCAGTTCAAGGTTTCATTCAGATATAATTTCGAGCCAGTCTAGGCAATTATGGGAAATTAATCGTTCTCATAGTCGAATCTCTTTGGCAACCATCAAAAACTGATTTCTGATGCGAATTTTTGCTCTTTATATAAAAGAGAAAAAATTTCACGTCAACATTCTTCACGTGTAATCAATATCCTCCGCGTGTGAATGATTGCATACGATTATTTATATTCTTACCCAAACCCAATCGACTAGTCGTATGCAATCGTATGTAATCTTATTTGCAAATAGAGCAATAGGGTGGCAAACAACAAGAACAAACAACCCCTTCTCTCAAAGGATTCTTGTCAAACTTTCTTGCAGATTTCACAGATGTTGATGTATCCATTACACAAAGTCAAAAATACTGAATTAATTTTAACGTTTGTGCCTTATCTTCAAATTGGTCTTAAACACCCTCACACCCTCCTCAAAGCTCATGATACTTGAAGTAAAAATAGTTTAGGTCCATCTGATGTTTCGATCATAACTACAGGATGCTTTGATTGACCTTATTAAAAAGTCAGATATCATTTCGAGCCAGTCTAGGCAATTATGGGAAATTAATGGTTCTCAGAGTCGAATATCTTTGGCAACCATCAAAAACTGATTTTGATGCGAATTTTCGCTCTTTATATAAAAGAAAAAAAATTTCACGTCAACATTCTTCACGTGTAATCAATTTCCTCCACGTGTGAATGATTGCATACGATTATTTATATTCTTACCCAAACCCAATCGACTGGTCGTATGCAATCGTATGTAATCTTATTTGCAAATAGAGCAATAGGGTGGCAAACAACAACAACAAACAACCCATTCTCTCAAAGGATTCTTGTCAAACTTTCTTGCAGATTTCACAGATGTTGATGTATCCATTACACAAAGTCAAAAATACTGAATTAATTTTAACGTTTGTGTCTTATCTTTAAATTGGTCTTACACACCCTCACCCCCCCCCCCCCCCAAAGCTCATGATACTTGAAGTAAAAATAGTTTAGGTCCATCTGATGTTTCGATCATAACTATAGGATGCTTTGATTGACCTTATTAAAAAGTCGAGTTCAATAAACGTGTCTACTGTTTTGTTCGCTTGATAAAAAAGTTTTATTGCCGGGTTTTGAAAGTTTGAAATATAAATGGTCATAAAAGAGCTCACGCGTGATCAGCGACGAGCGTACCAGCTAGAAAGAAGCGGCGATTCACAGAGAAACAGATCAAGGGAGGCTGCGATAAAACAAACGATGGTGGGGAAGTTTGGGGTGGCGAGGGGGGAGGGGGAGGGGGGTGAAGCTCGTTGAAACGTATCGATTCGGCTCCCTGCCGAAAACGTTGAATTCATTGGGAATTGACGCGGGAGCCATAACTCCCATCTCGGTTTGACATTAATGCCTCCCCTACTTCGGGCCCTCGGCGTAGATATGCGAGGGGGTTAAGCTCACTGCGACATATTTATGGAGAAGGCGAGATGGTATCGCTGAACGAGCGAGCGAACAACGTGGACGACCGAGCTTGGTTCCCCTCCTCAACTCACCCCTCCACCCCATCACTCCCCCGAGCTGCTCTTTCTCATTCTCTTCCCCTCTCTGCAACACCCTTCCGACAATCTACTTCGCAATTATCGGACTCGACGTTAATATTTGACCCACGGCCATCATCGGGGCTCTGTCCTCATCCCCTCCCCTCCCCACCCCATCCCTCCCCCCATAATGGCACCATTTTCATCCAGACCATGAAAGTACAGTATGGTGGTTGTTAGTCAAAACACAACAAATTTCCCATAAAGGAGATGCTATCGTAAACAAAATGCAATGTTGTCATCTTGTCGCAATATAATTTATATCCTAAAAAAATCTATTTTCAAAAATCTAAACATTTTTTGCACATTTATTCGTCAGTTAAGTCGTTTCTTTTTTCAGTTTACCTTTTTTGTTAAAAAATATTGATCTAGGATGATATTGGGTCTGGTCTTAATAGCCTTCAGGCTTCAGCTATTATATATTTTCTATATTTGTCCTAAGAATCCATGCTGTATTTTTTCTAAGCTTCGCCCTCAACTTGACTTTTGCCATGGAGCGAAAGCATTTCTGTTGAGTTGGCCCTAGTCCAAGCTGGTGGCGAACTCTGACCTCAATTCACTTTTTTTCACTTCGGACTGCCCGCAGGATAAAAAGACAGAAATAATTCGTAATTCGGCTCTCACTGACTCATTGATATGGCCTTGCAGATAATTAGCCAACAATATAGACCCTTTTTTATACCCTTGGCTTAAAGTCATGCTGGAGTTCGACAAAAGATGTGGTGAAACTCGCAGAGTTGATCTAACATCGTGAGGCTGAGATTTGGGTCGCACAATGCGATGGTTCGATGGATAAAGATGGGAGGTAGTATGCTCCTTGGATTGACTCAAAGCCCTTCGTGTACGAACTTCTGATATATTATGATCCCCTGGATAAAATAGAAGATAGTCACCAACCAATAAAGCTTGGTGTGGTCAAAGGAAATACACACACGCTACATGTCTCTCTACATCTATATATTTATTTATATATATATATTTATTTATATATATATATTTATTTATATATATATATATAAGCGACGTAGACAATCGCTAAGAAAGGATTTTTCGAAATTCAACCCCTAACGGGGTAAAAATGGGTAAAATGTTTTTACACTGATTTAACACGTGCAAAGCCGCGAGCAACAGCTAGTTACACATATACGTATATATATATACACTGTATAAGGACGATCTGTCAAATCATTCTCGAGATAAAAGAATACCTGACACGCACATTTCTGGTTCATTTTGTTCCATGGTAGAGAGAGAAGCGCTTCGTCTAAATTCGGCAAGATGGCTCTCACCTGACATTTCTCTCAAGCAAATTATTGCTTGATCTTTCATATAGTCAAAAACATTGACCAACTCTCAAAAATTCCACGTCTTACCCTCATATACGATATTTTTTTATTAAATCCCACCGACCACAGAATCACGCGGTTATCAATGAATCCCTGGAGATCTCACTCGTTCCCTTGCAACTCACAGCATCGCCTATATCCAGTCCCTTGAGTCTGACTCGTTCACGTGTATCGTGCATTTTTTACGTGCTCTGATACATTTTTTACATCATCATTCGTTCTCTGTCTTTTTCACACGATCTTTCTCAAGTCTGCTGACAAAACTATATTGTAATCCTGAAATCGACAAGAAAAATGATTTTTTATCTCGAATATCAAGCTGAAGTGAATCTATGAGGCAATTGGATAAAAAAAAAAAAATCTCCAAGTTCAAAACGTGAATCGTTGCTTCCCTGAGAACCAAAAAAAATATCTCTACTCGAATAAATTTAATGTATTCAAAATATTGGAACGTTTTAATGCAAAATATAATAATCAACTGAACAAACGAATTTTAAATACTACCAGCCACTTCTAAAATCTCTGATAAATCCAGAGCAGAGTTTCTCTGAGGAGAAAAGAGGATCTCTATTTAAATAAATCAGATGTGCTCAATTATTGGAAAGTTCAAGAACGAAACACAAAAATCAGAAATCACAAAAATCAACCAAACAAATGAATTCCAAGTTCTGCCAACGACTCAATCATACTGATCCCATTCCGTCTAAATTTCCTCATCTATAGTGGAATTCAAATGTTTTGAAACCATCCTTAAAGTCTGTTACAGTTAAGTTAATTTTTCGAATAACACGCCAAATCATTCAGAGTTCATCCTTCAACATATAGAGAGTTGAGAGTTTTTGAATGAACTTTAGACGTGTCCATTGATGGCGAACAATATATTGCGTTGTGCGCGAAATTTAAAATTTTCTAAAAATTCGGTGATTAAACTTGACAATGGTGTGGAATATTTTGTCGCAGCTCACGTATAGTTCTGAAAGGTAAATTTTGCTTTGAATATTGCAAAGGTAGAAAGTTCGTATTATTTGTTGGAGAGGTGATTTTGTCGCTTCAGTAACCTCTCTAGGTGTATATTTGGTGCGTAAATTAAAGGCCTCATAGATTTGGTTGGTAGCCCGCAGGATCAAGCCTTAGATTTGCGTCCTCCAGATTACCCGGAGTGAAATGGGACAATGAACGTTAGTCTTGCCAACGGCGTATAAATAAGGATCCCGAGGAAGCTCCTGGGGGCTAGGCCAGCAACGTTACCAGTCGCCGGCAGCACATCGCACAGGCCCTACGTATGTGTATAAGGTTGGTAGCGCAGAGGTATTGGATGCTTGCCGTGTCGTAGCAACGGCAGCTTGCCGAGAAGTGGTGGTAGGAGCAGCTAGTGTGCTACTGAGACCGGTCGGCCGTCCATCTCGGCCGTCGCCGTACTGGTCCTTATCTGCACTCACAGCGCTTCTAGACATTCAGTGACCTAGGGCACACTCCCTCCAGCATCCGGAAGCTTGTGTGAGTGCAAGTGAAATATTTCTGTCTCACTCTATACCCCTTTTACCAGCATTGGTCTCTGCTTGGGCCAAACCTTCCTCCAGAACTACCCTCTCATCCCTTCTTTCGACTCCTTTATAGCTCTCTCTCTCTCTCAGTCCTTGCACCTTAATTACCGTGGCTAGTCGGCTGCTGACATTAACGTTTCATCTTCAACCCTGCAATCTTCATTTTCTTTTTCTATATGCTTTCATTTTCTTATATGATCGTTCGGTCAATGATCAACATCTCTCTGAAAACATCCAGTTTGTTTGATCGAAAGGCCAATTTCTTCTAAAGTCATGTTCAATTATGTGATAAAAAGCTGCAAAAAAACACGATCCTGAATGAATTTAGGGTAAATTTTTCCATAAGATGTTCTGATCTATGTAGATCAGAACAGCTCATTTAATCATAAAGTTGAATGCATTTTTCAAAGTCATTAACATCTGGTTTTTTTTAGTTCAACGTTCAATTCGTACATTTTTTCCTTAATTTTTTCTACACCATATAACAGCACCAATGGACTACAAGCTTGTCAACTATAATTTCATCATCTACCGTATTCTTCGTAAAAAAACCAGATATTAATGACTTTGAAATATGCATTCAACTTTATGATTAAATGAGCTCATGGAGGACAAAAGTAGTGCTTTGAAAATTCCGACAAAAATCCGCAAAAAAGGGTATCCTGAATGAATTTAGGGTGAATTTTTCCATAAGATGTTCTGATCTACCCTCGCCATTGAAGAATTTTTCTTCTACAAGAAATAAGTTAAGTCTTCAAGTCGCAAGCCAAGTGAGGGATACATTTCAGTTCATGCATGTGTTCCTTAATTTTTCCTACACCATATAACAGCACCAATGGACTGCAAACTTGTCAACCATACTTTCATCACATCACAATATCTACGACATTCTTCGTAAAAGAACCAGATGTTAACGACTTTCAAAAATGAATTGAACTTTATGATTAAATGAGCGCGCTGAGGAGAAAAGTATTACATTGAAAATCCTTCCAGGTGGCCATGCATCTGGGAATCGTGAAGAGGCTATTCGTTCGTCGTTAAATTTTCTTACTATTTCTCAGTTCATTCGGGACATGTAGATCGAGCCATGCAAGTATCCTCTGAATTTTGACCAGCCAAGCTCTTTAGCACTTTCAGCCAACGTGAGTTTCCGGAATCCTATGGCCTTGCATAGTAAAATGAAGTTGCCCGTACGTGCGCTCTTGGATACACGGCTACTACCAAACTATAGTCCTGAGGCCAAGACACTCTTCCCTTCCATTGGCCTGCTTACTCTTCTGGGTGCCGTAATGGAGTCTCGTCACACAGTTGTCTGTGCATACAGGATGCTTTGGGGGCTTGGGACAGCGTTAGTTCATGAAAGCTTAAGACGATACCACAAACACGCACAAGCCAAGAAGGTTTTGCCTGTGCTAAAGTCTACTTGTCTTATTCCCGGTCGCGATACATAAATGGCGTTTGCCAAAATAAAACACAGAATATAAAACAAATAATGGAACACAATAAGTAAGTTGGTGGATTGGTGGTAGGAAGAATGAGAATGAAGAAGAAAGACAAGACCTTGCAGTCAAGACAAGACAAAAGATTGCAGGGGTGCGAACCATCGAGATGCTGTGACAGCATTTCATGGTAATCCGGTTATGGTACACGAAAAAGCTACACAAGGAATGGTGTAAACCATGTGAAAAAGGAACGGGATGTTTCTTGTAAATATTAAAGATATACCACTGAGAGACGAGTCTTTTAGAAGGGTTGAAGACAGGGGATGGAAAAAGGAATAGCGAGTGTGAAGAATTGCATTGATATAGGCAAGTCTTTTGACTACTTTCGGAGCAAAGTCTCTGTGGGGATTGGTGAAAAGGGGTAGATGTGCTTCAAGTACTCGGAAATGGAATTGGAAGAGGTTAGAAGGATGGTGGAAGACTCCTGAGCGTGGTAAAAAGTGCGCGAGGGTGTATGAGGTGAAACGGCTTTCGGCAAGCAGCAGAAGAGGCAGACGCGGTAACAGAAAGAGAGCCAGGCAGGGGGTGGTATTCACGAGACGGGTAAACGACTCGGGAACAGTGAGGCGGTACGGATACACCAGGCAATTGAACTCCGTCCGTTTATTGCTTCTAATTAAACGACCAAGATATTTCTGCTACGTTTCATTAGCGTAGCCAAATGGACGGAACGGCCGACTAATGCATTATTTCTCTCTCACATTCTCTATATTCTCTTCATCTCTGTCTATATCGATGCTCATTCTCCCCATCACAGCCAGTTCCGTATTTTCGCTCTGAAATTGTTTCGGTCTGAAAATATCCAGACAAGTTGATCATCTCATCTCATTTTTAGATGTTTTCACAATTACTGATTAAAAGTCACAGAAAGTTATGGAATGGAAACGATTTTTTTTTCAAATATTAAAATTGGGATCATCAACTTTATTAGTCATTTTTTGAATATACGTATAAAATTACATTCACGAGTAAAAGACTGAGGATGGTGCGTACGATTCGTACCATTCGTACTTGAAGAGATTATATATGGCGTGAAGCTATAAGACTGGACCCGATTGTTCAATCTTACCAGACCTAAAATTATTATTCGAAATTACGAGAAAAAAAAAAACATATTACGAAGAAATATCGTTTCTGTTGATACGAAGAATGATCGGCCTTCCACCCTGGAAACAACCTTGAACGTGGGAACATTTTCATCTCACTTGGACGTTGTTCTCGCTTCTGGCACCTCACGCGCACTTGTTTATGATTTCGACTTAGTGCCCTGAGTATTAGATGCGAATCTCGTTTTATCTCACAAAAAAATTACAGTTGGAAAAGTTCTATATTGAGTTAGAAATTACATGAAATATGACATATGTCGTGTCTTTAATATTTTTTAAATCAATAAACTGAGTCAATTAGATCCTTTAGATAAGCTCCTCAATCGTGAAATCAAATTTCTGGAATTGCTCAGACAAAAATCTTCATTCTTCCTCTATGTATTATACAATGTAAGTCTACATACAGGATAGACATGTCTCGACGTTCTCTGGAGGCAGAACAACGGAACTTTGCGAAAAATCAATCCCTTCGTCGGCCCCACTCACAGAGCTCGGCCTGGGTGCAATTCATTTGCATGGGAATTGCACCCTACGGAGACGCGCGGCTGCACCCCGGTATCGATTTTAAGTGGACCGCCTGCCGCTGCTTCTGCTGCTGTCCCATCACCCGCCTGTCTCTCGCGTCTTCTCCTGGACAGAAGCTACTCAGTCTCACGCGCACGCGCTCGTCCAATTCTCTCCCTCAGCTTCTTCGAGGTCAAAGGAATCTAACGCTACATCGCCCCCATCCACTGCCCTATCCTGATCCCTTTATTATGGAAAATCAACAGAAATACGTTTCATCTCGGATTTACAGAATACAATTTTTAATCGGATATATATATATATATATATATATATATATATATATATATATATATATATATAATAATAATAATAATAATAATGGATATAATAATATATATGTATATATATATATATATATGCGTGTGTGTGTGTGTGTGTGTGTGACAACCCAAGGTAACTCCGGCACCGCACGACGAATGCCGAAAAAAAGTTGGTAAAACAATCGTGAAAATGCAGTTTTCCATTCTGAATTCTGGTAGGTGAAGTCTGGATTATAATTAGCCAGCGCTAAGTTTCGAGGTTTTACCAGTATTTGCGTGGTACGACGAATAACAGGAAAACCAAGTGGAATGAAGGGAAGGAAATGCAGACTTAGAAGATCATCCTCCCCCCCCCTCACTTTGCCTTTCGCCTTATTCCTTGTTGCCTTATCCCTTTTCGAGAGTCAGAGCATTCGTACATACCTATGTACTTGTACTTAAAGGTACAAATATACTTTCCTGCTACATCTACGAGGAATGGAGGACTCGCACGATTTCACATTGAAGCTAAGGATAAACCGAGACAGCGAGGAGAATGCACAGCACGTATCAAAATTTCATACCCTGTATACAAAACGATGGCGAAACCTCATTCTCTAACGAGCGAGCGTGTACGAAGCGTTTCGCTTATTCCGACTCAACGGGGTCGCGCGAAAGAGAAGAAAACGAACGTCGACTTGATATCTCTGCTCACGCCACTAATCTTCTTTTTTAGCAGTGTCTGTTTAATCCGGCTCTCCCGCACAGTGCTATGGCCCTGCTACGTAAGCGTAGGAGAAAAGTAGTAGGATTTCTGGAGTGCTCAGTGCTCGCCGAGATATTTGAATTCAGAATACACTTCGTCTAGTAAATTCCAAGTTTCTGGAGCAATTCATGTATTTGGGGTATGAAAGTGTCGGCGGTTAATCCGTGTAACTCTTGAGAGTTAGATACAAGGGAAGATCTTGCATTTTGGAGCAGAGAGGATTGTTGTTTTGAATGAGGTAGAACAACGTCAAAGTGGATTTTAGAATGGAAAAAAAAATACTATGGGAGAATTAAATAGACGAGGAAACTATATCCGTAATGCTAGCCGAAAAGAGCGGAAACAGTCACATTTTTTGTCAACTATTCGTTTAGAGTTCTCACTAGAAGAATTAAGCAGCAAAAACTCCTGGAATTACATTTGAAAAATTTAAATATCTAAAAGGAAATGACAATGTGAATGTAAAAGTCAGAAGGGGAAGAGATGTGAGTACAACGAGTGTTGATGTCCGAAGACACGATAAATGTCCCTGTAATTACATGTAAGTGTCCCTGTAAGTATATGTAAGTGTCGATGTAAGTACATGAGTAGTCATGAGTGTGAATCAAAGCCGAAAGGAGTCACGATAACCTGCTGGTGACGTAATAAAACAAAGATACTTTTTGTGAAATGATTTGCCGAATAAACTAACGAACGTTCTATCGTACAATTTACCATCATGGTAAGAGGATTTCAAGTGAGCGAAGACGTAAAATTGACACAAACGTTCTGAGAATTGAAAAAGGGATAAAGTCAAAGGAAGTAAAAGCGCTGGATTGGACGCTTATGTCGGATAAAGGGCTAGGGTAAGTTCTAGGGTTCGTATGTGGCTGAAGAGAGAGAGAGGAAGAGGACAGAGGTGGCAGCACCAACAGAGCTCACCCTCTGTCTCAGTTAATGCATCGCCTCTGGAATGGCCGATTAATTCCAACTACGGGAAGGAAGCGACTATAACTCGTCTCCGAGGAAGCATTCTTAATCCGGGCACTCTTTATTCCCAGTGTCCTACCTACTGCCACCCTCTCTTCCTTCCCGTCCTTTTACTTCCGCTTCCTTCTTTCGCATCTTCGTACGGCCGCGTCTTTGTCCCGTCCCTTCACTATATTTCCGCTATTCTGGACTGTGTATCACCTTCTTTCTCTTTGTTTCTATATCGCACCGTCTTGTATCTTTTCCTCTGTGTCCCATTTCATCCAAAAAGAAATCTCTTCTCAGTCCAGATGCTGTGCCGCCACCATCACCATCACCACCGCCGCCGCCTCCGCCGCCATTGCCGCCGCCATCGCCGCTTCTGCCATTGGTATACGGTGTGTGTATAGAAGTCTGCACGTTTTCAAGCTTCGACCGAGAAGAAAGCTGAGTAGAAAGAGACCGTTACAAAATGGCAGGACTCTGCTGCTTCTGCCAGTGGCAATGCACTTTCGTTTTTTTTTTTCTCTTCACCGAAGAGGAGGAAGGTCGCTATTTATGGCAGCTATACAGTTCTTATTACGATTCCACGGAGGCGGTTTATCGTGGCTTGGGTGCTCATCCCCGTCGCCTTGTTCTATGGCTTCTACCTTACTTTCAGCCATACCCTCAGAGCACGGTTTACCTCCATTTTCTTTCTTGTTTCAGCATTCAAGCTTCTTCTCTGTCGTATCCTTCTTCCGCGAATTGACTCGTAACGAGGGGTTGAAAGAGTCCATGAGGCTTTTCTGCCAAACAATCCCTTAACACGATGGCCCCGAATCACCCAACTTAGATTCGTTTGTCATGGTAATTATTCGTAATTTGAACGAACGGAAAAGCATGGAGTCGCCTCCCATGAATCGTCCGAGAGAAAAAAAATGTTCACTGTTCAATTACTATTCACGAAAAGGTGAGAAAATATTCATCCCCTCGCCACCGCTCGTGATACTCAGTCTCAATGCTGCATTCAAATTTCATACCAAATACTCCATCCCTTTCCTCACTATCTCGTTTTCTTTCTTCTCACCTCTTCCACTCGACTGGGTGAACTAACGAGCTCATCCGTACAGCCTCTGATACAATTCTTCAACTTTTTTTTCTTCACATTTCTTTATTTATTTCCGTCCATCTTTTCGCTACTTCAATCTGCATTAATTCGAATGAAAATTTAATATACAAACGATAACTCGTGTATTTTTCAAATCTTTGACATCTGCAGTGTCGGATGGATCGTATTTGAAGGACAAAGCTCAGAGTATTCTTCTTTTACTCTCTCTCTCGCTCTCTCTCTCTCTCTCTCTCTCTCTCTCTCTCTCTCTCACACACATTCTTTTTCTTCGTCGGATAGAGACGCGGTACGTGTAAAACATGAATGTCCGGAATTTAGGTAGACAATGAGAGAGTAGGTGAAGGCGAATCGCTAACCAGACGAAGAACAGATGGTGGGGTGAGGGGGGTGGGGGGGGGAGGGGTTGCGCACTATTTGTGCAAAGGGCTGCAACGTGTGCTGGTGGGTCTCACGTTGGTCGTCGGTGAATACGTTACGAAACGAATAGACGGTGGTGAAGTACCCTTTGCTAAAACACGTACGACCATTACGGTGGCCATTCGAGAAAACAGGAGCTTCTATCTCCTGGATTGTTATCTACACGTGTTGTTTATTGATTGTCTCGCTGTGTCTCGGCCGAGAGCTTGCTTGTTGGCCATGTAACGTTCGTTCGCTCGTGTACGTTTCTACGTTCATACGTTTCCCCTTCGGTATGGTTGAAGCACGGGTGGCGGTAATTTCTACTTGAAAAAGAGCCGCCCCCATGAAATGGACGTGCACCTTTTAGATGAGAAACTCGGACTCGAAAAAGACTTCACTTCTTTTGGCAATAGAAACCTTCCAGATATATGTATAAATATATAAATGATGCTGAACGATTGTCAATATTATTATTTAACTAAATTTAATCACGTTGTGTCATCAAGTATTTTCTCACCGAGCAAAATAATAAACGGATTTATTTTGTGCTAGCTATTGCCCGCGGCTTTGCACACGCGTTGAATCAACGAAAAAACATTTTACCCCCTTAAGGGTGGAATTTTGAAAAATCCCTTCTTAGTGGATGCCTACGTCATAGAAGGAATATTCTGACCAAATTTCATATTTATAGCTTCAGCGGTTTTTGCTCGGCGATGATGATTAAGTGACGACATGGTAGAGATTGAAGAAATGATATGAAAACTTCCAATCCAGCCTTTGACGCCACAGATTTTTTTTTTTACTTTTGCCAATTTGTAGAACTAGTCGAAAGTACTTTTTGTGCATTATCACAGAATTTCTAATCAAATTTAGAAAATGCTTTATTTCATTCAAGTTAATTTACGTTTAAATATACAGCACGTGGAAAAAAAAAATACTCGTCCTTTGCATTTGAATAAATATTGAACACGATAATCTGGCACGTCGTCCATGTGCTGGTTCACTGCTTAGGCAAACTCACAAAGATTCTCCTAGGCGTATCTACTACAACAAGGACGGATACTCATTAGGAGTGTCGGTGATAGTGTCAAGTGATTATCCACTTCGTTATTAAGCAAATCAAATAGTTTCACGTCTGAGAGTTGAATAAATTAAAAAATATGTCAAAGGTAAATGGGTCATGTAATCTTGAAATATAGTTCAAGACATTCTATTCGTTGAGGCGAATTTTGACATTTATCGTTTCGGTTGAATTATTTCATCAGTTTCAGTGTCATTATTATTTTATTTCGTTCAGATCTTCGACGCTAATCTTACAATAATATTGCTTTGTCCGACCCACTCCGTTCTTATGATTTCGTCGTAATGGTAGAAAATCTTCTCAATTGTGGAAGTCACTTTTTGATGTCTATACTCATGTAATTCCAACTAAAAACGAATAGGATCATGAACTGCGCGTAATGAATCGAGAGCAGAGTATGGACATGTGTCATGCACACACAAAATGTACTCAGCTAAATTCTCATCAGCTAGGTGTCTTTATAAACTCATCGGTAAATACGAGAAGATTCTCTTTTAACGATTCCCTTGAGGAATAATTCGAGGCAAAGGGTAATTGGATGTTGCTAGTACGAAACTCGAGTAGAGAAAGATGCAGAGAGATGGAGGCAGAGAGAGAGAGGGAGAGGGAGAGGGAGAGGGAGAGAGAGAGAGAGAGAGAGAGAGAGAGAGAGAGAGAGAGAGAGAGGGAGAGGGAGAGAGGGGGAGAGAGAGAGAGAGAGAGAGAGAGAGAGAGAGAGAGAGAGAGAGAGAGACAGGGAGAGAGAGAGAGAGAGAGAGAGAGAGAGAGAGAGAGAGAGAGAGAGAGAGGATCACGCATCGTCACTTTAATCGGTTGGACCGTCGTCTCGGGCCGATATATCAGGCTGGCGGCAACGACGACGCCAACGGCCAGGACGATGTTCCATAGAGACGACGCCTCTGGCTGCTGTGCGAACGAGAGCGAGAGTAGGCAGGGGTGCCTCGTCCCGCGTGTGTGATACCTCCACGTACATACGCTGTTAACGGGCTGCCATTTTCGATAAGCGAGCTGCAACGACGACAGTGATCGGGAGCGACGTATAGGCAAGCTGCTCGTAAAGTGTTTAGTTGAGGGGAAGCAGGTGGATGACTCGGTACGGATGAGGTGGCAGAGGGTGTGAGGGATGGGGGTGTGCACGAATGGAAGGGGGTGAGGAAATTGAGGAGTAGGAGGATGAAGAGGAGAAGGAGGAGGAGGAGGTTGAGCGTCGCGCGCTTCGTAAGAAGGAGTGCGAAGGCAATAGAGTGAGAGCCAGAGTATGAGTAAGCGAGGAAGTGAATAGCTAGCGGGGGTAGGAGCTGGGCGCCGGATGAGTTAAACTACACGAGTTCTGACGGTAATAATTGAGTGCCGCTCTGTCTAGTTAGCGCCCCTATCCCGTAACCTCTCCTTTCCACTCTCCTGACACTCATCACGTTGTCGACTCAATAACAGCGATGCGTGACAAATCCATCTTAATAAGACTCTCGCCTAGCACAGACGTATATTATCGATTATGGCGTGGGCCTCTCGCTCAAACTGGTGGGGAATGTACGGCCTATGTCGTACTAGCTTGCCTAGTCCCGTAACTCTGATACTCGATAAGGGATTCAAGTTATCGAGTGTGTACGCTCACGAGAAAATAATTATGCAATGGGCGGCGATGGGGAAGGGATAAAAGGGTAAGTCAATATTGAAAACTGTCACAGGACAGTCGAATATATCTTGCTGGCACGAATCGGTATGAAGTAGACCAAAAGTATCGGTAGATTGAAGGGACTCGCCGAAAAATAAAGGAATTACGATTGCCTAGTGACGTGCCTAGTCCGGTAACTCTGATACTCGATAAGGGATTCAAGTTATCGAAACTTTGACAAATTCAAATTTAAAGGTGGATCTACTTTGAGGCAATATTCTCTGCCTTTGGCGCTGTTCAATTTTATCTAATTTCCGAGATGGTATAACAGTAGCATTATCTATTTTGGGTTCTTTGCATTTATTGTATCTCTCATTTTTGTATAAGAAACAAGTCGACTAGAATTTAAGACGCTATGGAATAGAGAAAAAAGAGAATTAATTTGAAGAGGGAAGAATGACATGCGGAGAAGCCAAAAAAAAATCAGCGCAGAGCAATCCAATGCAATACTCGGCTCTCAAGTGAATAAATGAATTACGCAAGCGAGGAAATCCGTGCACGTGACTTCGCAGTAGGAAAGCTTGAATGGTCGATTTTTCGTGTTGGGAAGTCGGCCAATATTCGATTGATTGATTTCTTATGCCCAAGAAAACAAAAAGGAAATTGTTCGAATAATTGTACATGGAATTTAAAAAATTGCTCGATAGAAACCGAAACTTGAAGCTAAAAAACGAGCTAGAATTGAAGACGAGACTGAAAAAGTCTACTTTGCACCTTTTTTAAATTCTTTTTAACAAAAATTAATTTATGATAAAAACAAAAAAAAAACTCAAATTAATGACAAAATTCTGAACTTTATACTTCAGGCTATCCGACAAAAGTATCCAAATTATTTTTTCACCATTGATGATAGTTTAGTAGAAAATGATTTTCAAAAATAAACAGTACTAATTTTTATGATTTTTTAAATTTATTTTAATTTTGCAAATAATAATGGCTGCATAAATTTTTCAAAACTTTGTCATATTTTTGGGACATTACGGAGACAAAAAAATCCGGTATATATTGCCGAGGAGTAAGTTTGAAGAGTCATCAATCAAAAAGGATTAAAAATTTGTCTGCGTTAGAGTTCCACAAGTCAATAAACGTTTCGTAAAATTGTGAGTTACGTCATGATTTTTTGACTCCTAGAAATCAGCGCTGGCCCGTATAACATGCCAATTACGAAAATTCTAACGCTGGACCAGCGCACGCACTCCTGGCCATGTTTCCAAATTTACCAAGGAGTGAAAGCCACTAAATTAAAATGGAGAAGTGGGAACAGAAAGAAGCTTGACAAGCTTGACAAATACGAAGAAAAGGAAGAAAGTGTAAAGTACTAAAAGTGGAAAAAGCAAAAGGAGAGGAGAGCATGAAGCATCAGGAGAGCAGCAAGAGCTGGTAGGTGAATAAGAGAAGTAGAACTGATCGAGGAAAGAGGGGATCGCGCATTATGTGTATACATGTATATACAAAAAGTACACATACATATACACAAAGTAGACACACACATATATATATATATATATATATAATAAAAGAAGGGAAAAGACCCGCATTCTCGGAGATTATCGTGCTCGCCATCAGCGTATCACAGCGTCACAGGACAAGATTTATATGTAGAGTTTATTGTCGCTGAGTCCGCCCTACTGCGTTTTATGGATGTTTTTCAAAGGAGCCCTGCCGCCAGGTTGATCTATCGCATGGGCACCACCCCCGCCACTGATTCCCCTCCACGAAGGAACACTCTTCTTTGCTTTTCCTCTCGCTCTAACTGACGTATTCTATATAGCCTCGTAAGTGAACAGACTCACCCTTCTCTTTGGGGCACCCCGCACGACCTCACGTTCCACCCGGGTGCTATACCGCACTGTCGCTTCAGTTACGTTCCGACGAGGGTGGCTTTTGACGGCGAGTCCTCGTACTCGTGAAGAACGCGAGCCCAAAATGTTGAGGAAAAATAAATGGAAAGAATAAGAGAGATAGAGATAGATAGATAGATAGAGAGAGAGAGAGAGAGAGAGAGAGAGAGAATCCCTAATGAACGCCGGAGGCAAACGATGGATAAGAGAGAGTCAGACCAGCTTCTCTTATCTCGATTTTCGCCTCTGCACCTGGGAAATCGGCGTCCTGTATCACATCCTAGTTGCAAACGAGAGATCGAGTGACAGAGCAAACAGCACGAGGAGAAAGAGAGTGGGTGTGAGAAAAGAGAGGGGAGGGGGGGGGGTGGAGAGACGGAGGGAGAGAGAGAAAGAGAGAGAGAGAGAGAGAGAAAGGAAGGGGTGACAGCCCGTGGCTCGTTCTACACATTAACGCGAGATATACACCGCCGCATCCTGGGTGATATCGGATTTACATTTTTTGGCATCACTATAAAGCACGTAAAATCGTATATGCAGTAGTGACTGCACTACCAGCGCCCTCTATGCAAACAGTATTTCATGATCGGTTTCGTCCGGGATTTTATATCGCGTGGTTCGCCAATCCCAGATCACCACCATCGGGAGGAACAAAATCACCGCATGGTGTGCATTCCATTCTGGCATATACACTAAACTATAGTGCATATATACAGTATAATATACACTGGCAGGCGTTTACCAAATAAAGTAGAATGACCAAACGGTTTTTATAATCGTAAACTAACGCGTTCACGTCTCGAGAACCGATTGAACGATATTTCAAAGCTCTATTGGCATCGAGATATCCGCCATCAATATTGTAGAATTTGCCTTAAGTTGATTCGAAAAAATTGTATCTGACAGACCAGTTTGAACGTCCTAGATCCACTATAAAGAATAAAATAAACGTTCACGTTTTCCCGTAGATTTTTTTTACTTAATGGAATTTACGTATAAATAAATATTCTACATAATAATTAAGTACACACTCGAGGACGCGCTTATTTTGATATTCACAGACATGTCATAGACACAGTTCGTGATTCTGGCGAAAATCCACGAGCCACTGTAATAATCTACTAATTCATTTATAAAATAAATTCGAAATATCCCTTCTTAGTGAGTCTCCACATAAAAAAAAAAACTACTGACGAAATTTCAAGTTTATATAGTTGCTGATATTTCGTGATGAGTCAGTGATATTTTCGCTGATACATATACAGATTATTACGAGGGTATTTCTCGTCTGTTCCGATAATAAAAATCCGTAGACAGCATTAATTAACGAGGGCTGAAATTTGAAATGACATTTAGGATCTCGCGAAGATTATTTTCCTTCAGTTCAATGATAGACGCAGATAAAAAAAAAAAATTAGACACCAAATAATGGATGACTCGTTGAACAATTGTAAGGTAAATAAATTGTCACGAAATGTCCAATGTAGGGTTAGCAGATAAACAGAGGAAGAGGGAGGTATATGAAAGCAGAGTCCATAGTCGTCGAGTCGTCTCGCACGCGTCTCGTGGACGTGCGAAAGTGATAGCCGCGCGCGGTATATAGAACACAGGACGAGCAAGTGCGACGAGGCAGCCGTGGCGAGAGAGCGTGGGTGTAGGACACATAAACACGTGAACGGAGGAGAGATACATGGCTGCAGTATGTTACACGTGTTACCGGCCGCCACGTACGGGTTACGTCCGGCAGTCAATCGCTCTAATACTCGAGCGTTTGCTCACCAGCTAGCGGCGTGCTGGCGTTACCGCATCCTCCTCAACCCCTCGCCGACACCCCTTCTGTCTCGCGTCTCGTTGTTGACGGTCAGTTGGTTGTGTGCTCACTGTGTGGTACAATGGTCCAGTTCGTCCTCTTGCCAACAGCCTCTCTCTCTCTCTCTCTCTCTGTTCCTCGCTATTCTCCCCACCCTATTCCGTTCATCCTTCTCATTCTCCATTTCACTCACTTCCTCACCCTCTAACCCTAGCACCCTCCCCCACGTTCATCCTGCAGGCGCCTTGCGCACTTGCTCTCACCAACAATCCCTCGCATCCTCTTCTCTCGCACTTCCAACAGACTACATTGCCGAGTGATTACCTCCACCGTGTCCTGCCCCTCGCACGCACCCCCCGTCCCAGCTCACTCCATAACGTATATCCTCTGCAACCGTATAGCAATAATAGCAGCAACGTGGACGCCCTTGTGCACTTATGGTCTCGGCGTGTGTTAATGCTGGTCCTGTGCTACACATTGCTCTTCCATATTACCCACACAGTACGCATACATTCTCTCTGTTCCCAAAGTGTGTTGTGGCACCTCCGATTCACTCTGTCAACGATTATTATACATGGACTGCATCGATACACCCTGTGTCAGCCTACGTTATCGTTCATTCTATATTCCATAACTAAGATATAGGAATTTCATGCAAATTTCGTAATGATTTCAGCGATGTCAAATGTTACGTATTTTATTAAAAATATATATATTTTTTAAACTGACACTTTTGTGAATTTTAGATTTTTACCGTCTAATTGTGCCCAATTTTCTAGTTAGCAAAAATCTCTGCAAAAGGCTCGATAAAAATAATTTATAAAAAAAAAAAAGGTGGACAGTAAAATTAGCTTATTGCTTCATCGTATTTCTGAGTTTTAACAAAGCTTTTCCTCTTAAGGAAGCTGTCTCTCTGTTCCAAAGTATGTTGTGGCACCTCCGATTCACTCTGCCAACGATTATTATACGTGGACTGCATCGATACACCCTGTGTCAGCCTACGTTATCGTTCATTCTATATTCCATAACTAAGATATGGGAATTTCATGCAAATTTCGTAATGATTTCAGCGATGTCAAATGTTACGTATTTTATTAAAAATATATATTTTTTTTAAACTGACACTTTTGTGAATTTCAGATTTTTTTTTTGTGGCCTAACTTATGTGCAAAGTCAGCCAAGCAATATTGATCGGGTGGCAAGCCATCGATCAAGCCATTTTTGAAGTACAGTCATTTGTCTTTTTCCAGCTTATTTTTTCTGACAAATATTTTCAATACTCCTGCATTATAAACTCCATTTTTTTCTCACGAGAACAATTTCCTCTACTGGGAAAAAACTGTTTTCGTGAAAAAAAATAATTCTCGGACAGGTCAAGTTGAGTATTAAAACTTAACACGCGCAGATGCTGAATAAACATTAATTGGGATGGATTGTCGTTCAATGCATAACGACATGACCCAGGGAAGTTTTCAGAAGTGAAAAAATGGCAAGACATGTACTAGCCACCATTGGTCATGGCAATACCATAACAATGAGTGAAGTTCACAGCATTGCTTCCCAATGTAGCCCCAGCGTTGGGTTTGTTTGACCCAATCGTCAAACAAAGCTCTCTGATGTAAATGTGGAGGACACTAAGAAAGTTTGAACAGATCTTTGCATCTCACAGTTCTCGTACACTCGATGGAAGACAGGATCGCCCATTTTTATGTAAATCATAACGTAAGTCGGTTATTTAAAAAACGTCGGTCGATTTAAAAAACAATACGATAAAACACTAACAATATTTGATTATCAGAGCTCTTTCGTCTAATCAAGAGTCTTTTTCTCAAGAACAGCAAAAGTTTCAAGAGCTACGAGAGCCCAAGAGTTATCCAACCTTTTGGGCCAGCGTTATTATGTCTGTTTAACAAAGCTGAGCTGATTATATCAATAAATTAAGAAGAAGAGTCACCATGAGCGCATAAAATGGAAGAAGGGACCTCCCAGGGATCTGCTTGCACACCATACGCAATTGCTGTACGAACCGTCTCGTATAGAATCCGGTAGTCAAGCAGCCACGTGCTCATAAGGTCCGGTACATAGTGTGCCTAATATACTATATATATATATATATATATAGTCGCCATTCCCAACGCTCGTATAGTACAAGGAGCCGGCGAGCAGCTTTACCAAGGCGCGTACATCACGGATGTTCAGGTCGCTCCACCCTGAGTTATGCTCGACAATTATACGTATCTACCCCGCGGTGGGCGTTATTATCATATTATACCACGCTACTCCTCCTGCAGGACGCGTGTGTATTTCATCACATATATACATGTTTACAATACAAATGTGTAGAGCAATATACACAGCCAAATCCAGTAAAACAGACACATGTGTCTATGGTATATCTCGTTATATTCGATCGTTATATCCAGAATTTGGATGGTCATAGTTCATCTCTCCTTAAAGTCATTTCATCGTTATCATAATTCAATGATGGACTGGATTCGGTTGCGTTAGATTGAGGCTGGATGTGACTATTTCCAAAGATTGAACTCTCTCAAGTGGCTGGGACTTATCTCAAACTTATCACATATATATATATATGTTTACAATACAAGTGTGTTGACCAATATATAAAGGCAAATCCAGTAAAACAGACACATGTGTCTATGGTATATATCGTTATATACGATCGTCATATCCAGAATTTGGATGGTCATAGCTCATCTCTCCTTAAAGTCATTTCATCGTTATCATAATTCAATGATGGACTGCGTTCGGTTGGATTAGATTGAGGCTCGACGTGACTAAATCCAATTCGGAGAAGAGACATCAAAAAAACTCAACTGGTTTTCAGCAATATTTCCAAAGATTAAACTCTCTCAAGTGGCTGGAACTTATCTCAGACTTATCCCAAAATCTCTCAATCACAAGGGAAAAAAAATCGCTCATTTTGTTTTTTGTCTTTTTCATGCATCAAACGATAACAATTTTCTGTCTAAGGTTATCGAAAAAAATTTGCCTGGCAGTAAATTAAAATTTTCACCGACACGAATACTTTGATAAATCGGTGAAACGTTGAAGAGCTCGAGAAAGATCGATCGCGAGAATGAGTTGTGGAAGTTTGTCAGTAGTGTTGACTGGAATTTCCAGCTTTTCGTTAATCACGAGAGCGTAACCATCGGCAGGAATAACAATTTTCGGTGCGACCATTGTCGAGCAGTGCTGTGTGGAAGGCGCTGATTTGGTGGCGATACTCCTACCCTCTCCTATGCGGCATCGTGCCACTGAAAAATCCTTGAATTATGATAATGGCGGCGACATAATGCGATCGAATGAGGCAATCAAGGGCGGCGGGTGGTTGACGATATCGATATTCATGATGCGCTATCCTCTGCCTTCCTCGCTATATGTTAGTTCGCATACATAGTAGAACTCAACCCCCGTTCCGGCAAGTATTTATATATACAAATTCGTGTATTATATCGTATGGGGGTGTGGGCGCCGAACGTATACAATCAAAAGGGGTAATCGCTAATGGCGATTGTGTTGGTGGAGTCAACAGCTTTCCCACTCAATACCATCAGAGTTACGTATTCGGGATTCTCGTATTAGTGTTACTGCCGTTAGGTACAAACCGGAAGCAAGTGAGCACGGTGAGCGAATAGTTAGAGGAGTGCGCGGAGCACCAGATTGAACGAGCCAGCCTCGCCAACTACGTACCATCATCCATGTGCCGGACGATCCATATAGTGCTCCATAGTGGGGTATAATTGCTGTTGGTCGACCAGCAGACGTTACTCCAGGAGGCCCGTTTTCATCAATCAGCGACGTTAAATTCTAGCTCGCTTACTCACTCTGTGTCGAGTGAGCGACTGCCCCGTATACGTTGAGCTCGATCGTGCAATTGCCCGAACTCGCACGCGCTTCTCACACAACCTGATCGCGTATATTATGAGATCACTCGGGGATTTCGAAGATCGATCGGTCATCGGTCACATTAATAGTAACCGAATGGCTTTCCGTCTCTGCATTACGGCAATGGACTCGTTCGACACTTGCAGCTGGAATCGATTAGATAAGCGCACTGGCTGCTGCTTACGGCTTTGCACGCGTTCAATCAGTCCAAAAATATTTTACACCTTTTTAACCCCTTAGGGGTTGAATTTCGAAAAATCTCTTCTTAATGGATGCGACTACGTCATGGAAGAAATATACTCGCTAAATTTCTTGTTTCTGAGACCAGCGGGTTCGGCTTGGCGATGATGAATCAGTCAGTCAGGACATGTCGCCTTATATATACGCGAATTGATGCATAAGTTAACGAATAATCCTTTGATTATGGTCAATAAAAAATTGTGTGCAATTATGCGAACGCGCGTTATGCGTGTGCGTATTGTGCTGCTTTTTATAATACGCGAATTGATGCATAAGTTAACGAATATTCTTTTGATTATGGCCAATAAAAAAATGTGTGCAATTATGCGTAAGTACGTTACGCGTGTGCGTATTGTGTTGTTTTTTATAATACGCGAATTGATGCATCGTAAGTTAACGCATATTCTTTTGATTTTGGTGAATAAAAAATTGTATACAATTATGCGCACGCGCGTTATGCGTGTGCGTATTGTGCTGCTTTGTATAATACGCGAATTGATGCATAAGTTAACGAATAATCGTTTGATTTTCGTGAATAAAAAATTGTGTGCAATTAGACTCACGGGAGGAGCATTGAAACACCGAATATTTGAGATGCAAATAGAATTGTCCATGGACGTTTTTATTTATTTTTTTATTTTTTAAGTGTTCGTGTTGGCCAAATAGCATAGAATGATCGAAGCAGCAATTTTCTGTCTATACTTCTTCTATATTGCAAATTTCTTCTATACTTTACTTAAACTCTGGGAATAATATAGCACGGGGCCTGGTTCGCCTTCAATATACAGTACTGATGGGACAGGACACTGACAGAAGGAGAGTAGTTATAGGACCAGTGAGGATGTTAATGACCATAAACAAGCAATCACTGTAATCCGCCATGAGTCACTCCAGCTGTCCGCCTGGCTACATAGATACGAACAACCATATGCCTCGGTCCAAACGGCAACTCGGCTAACTATATGGTTTGGTCGTTGGCTAACTTGCTACGCATGGAGGACATACATACTCGATTGTGCATGGCAGCTACATATGCACATATATATATATACATATGTGCTTTCGCCAAAACTTCGAGCATCCCCTCGCTGCCTAAGTTACACTATGAAAATAATTATAATAATACTGAAAGTGTGCTAGCAAAATTATCCCAGCGAAATATTCGTCAATGAAAAAAAAGCTGTTAAAAACGCAATGTCCAAATTTTGCGTCCACTGGTTCCAAATGCGTTCCAAATGCGTCCACTGGTCATTTCTGCATTTTAAAAAATTTATGGAATATTTTTAGAACTTTTTCTTTATAAGTATATAACTGCACTAATTTTCTTCGCTTTACTTGCAAAGATTCTTAGTTATATGATACAGATAATATTGAATGTACCGGAAATGCTATTCACAACAAGGCTAGAATGTTTATAGTAAAATTGATAAATAAATCTTCCTGTTCTTAGCAAAAAGAAATCATCCAAATTATTTAATTGCTTCATTAGTCTACAATTGCGACATTAAATAACCTCGTAAATCTTACTTTCGATTATAACATTTTTTATTCAATGTCATATATACATGGGGCTGTGCAATGGATGCATAAGAAAAATTGATTCTCTGTTACAATTTTTTCCTGCTTTATCCTTATATTTGCTGCTTCTTGAAGAAATTCTTTTTCCATGCTGAAATCGAATCCATGGAAATATCATCATCACGAGATCGTGCATTAAGGTGAAGGGTTCGCGAGCAATTTCGAAAATCGTGAATTTACGTCTGAGTCCCGAAATCACGCACCTTTTTTTCCCGGAAAAAGGTCGGCATGAGCGCACACCAGTGCTGTAGGAGGAGGATGAGAATAAGTGGAGAAAGAGGGGGAGAGAGAGAGAGAGAGAGAGGGAGAGAGAAAGATACTATGCAGAGATGCCCAAAAAAGAAAAAGACCGAAGAGGAAAGCCGAAGAGTATCGCTATCCATACCGAAACTCTTACGATCGAGGCTTACGAGGATCGTAAATAAGTTGGCGATACGGCCCTCGCTCGTTTGTTAAAGATACGACGAGAGAGTACAGCCGGACGATATAAGAAACAGGAGAGAGAGAAAGACGAACAGAGAGAGAGAGACAGACAGTCAGACAGACAAACAGGCAGACAGAGACAGAGAGAGAGAGAGAGAAAGAGAGAGAGAGAGAGAGAGAGAGAGTGATCGATCAAGGAGATGTGGAAGAAAGGCAACGAGGCAGAGGAGAGAAGTGATGCTGGAGAGACTGAGGAAAATGAATGAGACACAACCGTGACGAAATGTTTTACGAGTATCGATTGCCAATCGAACTCGAATTGGTCTTCTTCCTTCTTCCAATTGCTATACATACAGTATGACATCATATACTCAGCAATATCCATTGCAGAGGATTCCACATTCCTCCAGTAAAAGGATCTGGGCAAAGATGTTTGGTTTTTCATACGATAATGGTGTTTGGCATGTTTGCGAATAACCGTCAGAGTCTCTCTGCTGTCAGAATGGCAGATATCGAAAGAGCGCGTGCCATCTGAAGTCACAGAGACGTGTTAGATACAAAATCTTGACTAAAAAATCATTTATGAAAAAGTCGTCTTTGAATTAATGGATTTCAAAATAGTGAAATAATTCAGAGTATTAATTTTAACGTAATGATAATGTTTATGTACAATTACCCATCGAATGTCATAATACTGCAATAAAAAGATGGGCGTTATCGATGTATATATATGTATTATTAATGGTTTTCAAAATAGTGAAATAATTCGGAGTATTAATTTTAACTTAATGATAATGTTTATGTACAATTTCCCATCGAATGTCATAATACTGCAGTAAAAAGATGGGCGTTATCGATGTATATATATGTATTATTAATGGTTTTCAAAATAGTGAAATAATTCGGAGTATTAATTTTAACGTAATGATAATATTTATGTACAATTATCCTTCGAATATCATAATAGTGCAATTACTGCAGTAAAAAAGATGGGCACTGCAGATGGACGTTATCGATGTATATATATGTATTATTAATTGTTTTCAAAATTGTGAAATAATTCGGAGTATTAATTTTAACGTAATAATAATGTTTATGTACAATTATCCATCGAATGTCATAATAGTGCAGTATTGTGCAGTTGATGTACTGCAACATTATACTGCAGTAACAAAGATGGGCGTTATCGACGTATATATATGGATATATGCCCCAAGGGTCTTTCTGAGCTCTACTTTTTTCTATTTACATGTCCAGAGATCCATATAATATACATATATCGATATATGTATACCCAAACGCCCATCTTTTTCCCGAGGTGCAATCTGGAGTGACAAATAAATTTAAACTACACATAGAGCTTATTTTTTATTATTATTTTTAATTGTTATTCGTATTTCCTATTGCCATATTTGTCAGTGGAAAAGGATGCTGTCAACTCTGGTCTGGTTTAAAAATAAGGGAGCAAAAAATTTAAATTGGCTGGTGTTACTTACAATGCTGGTGAGGACGAAGGAGGCCTGTGTAGGGGCTGGGAAAGGGCGAGGAAACAGGCGCACACATTTAGAGAGCCGAGCAAAAGCAGGCATACCACGCAACACTGCTCCGGGCGAAAAGTTGGCGATGACGGTGGATGTTATTGGCAGGGAGGCCATTCGTCGCGATGATGGATGCCTGACAGCCACTTCTTGGTCGTTCGGTCTTTTGCTAGCATTCATCCCCTCCCCTCTCTCTCTTTCTCTCTCTCTCTCTCTCTCGCTCTCTCTCTCGCTCTCTCTCTCTCTTTCTCTCTCCTCCCCCCCTCCCTCCCTCACTCTCACGAACCGTTATAGTAAGTAATGGGCTCACTTCCGTCGCCATGGCTTCCTTGAATGCTCCACGCAGCCCGACTGCCTCACCATCTCACTCCTCACTCTTTGAGCATCTTACAGCCGGCTTGCTCTCGTTTCCTTCAATCTTTCTCTTTCTTCGTTTCATACAGCAGAGAACGAGTGAGACACAATAAAAGGCACGTGCACCGGAAGAGGTTCGTACACTTAATCAAAGATAAACATTGAAATGACACTAACGTGTAAGCATTTTAGCGAACCTGTCGAATGAATTGCTTACGCAATTATTCATTCAAAAATGAATATTTATCAGTTGTTACAATAATCGATGGTATATATATATATATATATATATATATATATATATATATCAACACATGATTTAAAAATTATTCAACTTCAAACAGGCAGCTCAAAACCTTATCAATTTATTTGACAATAATTTCATGTTTGGACAAATGCATCTTGCGATGATTACATCAATAATATAGATATAACATCTTGGGGTATTCGTAAAATATTACAAGGTCGCCTTTAAGGTGCACAAAATTTAATGTTAAGTTCTCCTGCTGAAATATGGAACATGAAATATTAAGTGTTAACGTTGATGGATTTTGAAAAATATGTTTAAATTGTAGTTAAATGATTCTAAAACGTAATTCGTCAACCCTCTTACTTTTCCCGTAACTTCATTCAACGTTCAACTCGTTTACGTATTTTTATATATTTTTTTCCTCATGTCCGAGAAGTCGTAGATTCCATGTGACTGACTGAGCAGAATAGCGTGAGCAGAGCATGGAGATATACAGTTAGACTCGTCTTGCTCACCCTTTCCACCATCCCCAGTCATCTACCCTTTGCTCTCCCCACTTCCCTCCACCTTAGCAAAAGCTACAACGATCCTACGCCAGTTACAGTCCGATGGGAGGGTGAGGATATTCTCCCGCCCGCTTTCGTAATAACTACAAATCTGTCACACATTAATTCTCGACCCAGCATAAATTCGGTCGTACACGTTCTTCTTGGCCAGAGGGATGGAAAAAGTAGAGAAAGAGAGAGGGAAGTTATCGTGCTCGAGAACGAGAACCGAAAAGAGTAGACTGGAGCTCCATGGTGGAGGAGGGTGGGGAGGGGGAGGGTCTCTTTCTCTCATCCAAACTCCTTCACCTTATTTTAGGTGCCAGGATAGCACAGTGGAACAGACAGAAGGGGAGAAAAAAGAATTTATGCAAAGAAGCAATATTATTGAGACGATATCGAATTTTGCTAAACACACAAAGAGTTTTGGAACTTCTTCATATCTAAAAAATCGGCCATATCTGAATCAAACTAATGCCATTCTCTGAGTCTGCTCGAGACGTTTCCAAAACCCCCCTTATAAATGTCAATCGGTCAAACGGTCGCAGAGATATCGCAATTTGAAAATTCGTAATTTTTTTTTTTTTTACCAAAAAAAGTTGATTCACAAAAATGGCTGTAACTTTGCCCCCTTAAGAGATAGCGACTTTTTTCTTTGCTTATTCTATTCGCAAGAGTTCAAGCTTTAAAATGGTGCTCGATTCGTTGAGCTGCGATTTTTTAAAATATTTTTTTAACATTTTTCAATTTGGACGAGTGATTTTTTTCATGGGTTTTGAATTGAAAAACTGTTGCCATTGCTAATTATGAATCAACAAAATGATTTATTTCTCGGTAAATCAAAATTATTTATCAAATGATTGACAACAAAATTACCTCGAACAACATAACCTCAGCAGTTTTCGGAAAATTTTAGTGAACTGTGTGAAAATTATTTTCATTTTTATACAATGTTTTAAATGGTACTCATGATTTTCAACGTTTTCACATATATATTTCCTTTTTCTTTTCATTCCGTCCGTCTTTTCATTCCAATCCGTTTAATAAGCTCCAGATGGAACAATTCCTGAGGGATAACGATTTTGAGGTTTTCTACTTAACCCGATCTGTTTGATTGGGAACACACTTAAATCTTATCACTGAGCGCTGTGTACATTGCATTTCTCGTCGTTGCGTTAAACGGAACTGTTTTAGCTCTAAGTAATATTTTTTAAATGTTTAAAACGAAAAAATATTCTCTCCAGTATTAAAAATACGGTTGTGTTTAGGGCAAAGTTAATTTTTGTGATTTTTTGTATTCGATAATTAGTATGATTTGAATGCAGTTTTCAAAAATTCATGCTTTTCATTGCAAAGCGTCCATGAGTATGGTCCACCCATTCTGTCATTGAAGGCTTAATATTCTGTATCGTTTGTTTAATTCCTTGTACTGTTTTGAGATTAAATAATTGGGTTAATATTCTGTTCCTTTTGTTAAATTCATAGTATTTTTTTGCTATTAGTTATATCAGAATATTTTTATGAAAAACTACGAAGAACACATAAAATCACATTACATTACTGACTAGTTAATACGACTTTTACAATCGCCATGACCGAAGCATCACCTCCCTATGTCCCTGCCGCCGGTAGTAACGGTAGAAATAGCAGCAACGGCTGCTGGGGTTATAGTGATGTGGATTATTCACTAATATGATTAACGACGTATTACTCTTCGGGCGCGAGGTATCTATATAGAAATCAGTACTAGCTGGTAGTCGTAGAGTATAGTACGTAATACTATATCCACGTGCCTGGACGACTCACAATGCACATAATGTGAGGCATAATTTATTAATTTTACTAATGGCTCCTGCCCATTATTATTGATTTTGGAACAGCACCTCGTTCAGACATGAGCTGATTTATCCCGCTCGTTATTGGGGGCGAGACCTACCCCCCCTCCACTCCCCTTTCCCTCTTCGTGTCCCATGCTTTAAATCGCTCCGCTCCGCCGCGGTACGAGACTCGTCGCTTCGACGAGAACAATGCGCCACACTTTTTTAACTACCCTCTCATTCTCTCCTCCCTCTGCTTCAGGAATTTGTCGGGTTATGTACCCGAGCGTACTAAAATTTTCGAATACTAAACCAACAATCTATGCGTGGCAAACGAATTTTGGTTGTTTCGTTGACTTTAAGAATAATAACACGACATGCTAAATTCAATTATGAAAATTAAATTTGCACTGATCATCCAAATATATTAATGATATTTCGATGCTGTACGAGATTTTTGCAAAAATTCATCCTCCAATTATTCGATCAACTTATTAACTTTTCGTGTATCAAGAACAAGAAAGTAAATGGCCATTTTTCATTATTGTTAAATCGAATATTTTCTGTAAAATTTATGCATGATTAGTAAGTTATTTAGGTCAAAGTGCGCTCGGTCGTTCTTTGGGTAAAAACATAGGAAATTTTTTTTACACGAACTCGAGCATCCATTGGACATCTCTTTTGATCCATCCGAGCAATTTTTACCCTGACACTCATTTATTCATCAATAGTTATCTACATGTATATATGTATATATATATATATATATATATATATAAGCGAAAATAACACTGACTCATCACGAAATCTCAGGAACTATAAAGCCTATAAACTTGAAATTTGGCCAGTAGATTCCTTCTACGACGTAGGCATCCACTAAAAAGGGATTTTTCTAAATTCAACCCCTAAAAGGGGGTAAAAAGGGATAAAATGTTTTTACACTGATTCAACTCGTGCGAAGTTGCGAGCAACAGCTATTTTACCATAAAACGTAAACTTAGACGCAAACGAATTTCAATGAGCTTGAAGACCAGTCAACCACTTTGACATGACTGGTGAGTAATTTGTCCGTGTAATTAACAAAATTCCGATTTCTATATGAGATTCACATATTTCAATTATTCTGTTATTATGAAGATACAAACTGAATATCTTCATTACAAGCAACCATTTGCTGATAGTTTTCTCCAACCAGATCGATAGTATACTTAAGATATTATTGAAAATCCTGATAAAGGACTTTTACAAAATGGCAAAAAGCTCGAGAATCTCAAATGCTTCCCGTATTATCAGACCAAGTAAATCCAGGCCATCCGACCATTCGGAAAAAGAGGGATAAAAATATTGCTGTGATATATATATATATATATATATATATATATATATATATATATATATATATATATATATATACGCTGAAGGAATTGGAAGGAAAAGAAAGCATCGTCGAAGACAGGGTGGAGGAGATGGTGAAATCCCCACGCGCTGTTTCGACGCCGTCTTGTCCAAACGACCACCACGACACGATATTAAAACATCAAAATAATATATTGTCGCGGTCAGATCACGTTATGGCTCAAGAGGGCAGAGAGGAAAAGAGATAACTGGCAGTTTCGCTAGCGCTTGACACACACTCCTTTTCGCCAATAATCCCATCCTCATCCCTTACTTCTCATTCTCTCTCTCTCTCTGTCAACCCTCCATGGCTTGTCGTTGTCGATCTTCGCTCCACAGCTTTTGCTCACTCATACACTGAGAATGCAACCGCAGCACGTCACGTCCGTTAACAAAACGCGTTCACTGCTCCTGAACTAGATTGACGCGTAAATGCTGTGAAGCTTTCAGATGATAGATATATATATACGACATACGAATATAGACAGATTTTTATCTACAAGCCATTATTCCATCATCTCGCCACTTTTTTTTTTTTTCATGGATCACGCACATAATTTTATAATTTTTAAATTTTTAGTAACAATTTGAAGCATATTTCGTGAATTATTTTTAATTTTTAATTCCCACGACCTCATGCAAAAATATTGCTCACTCAATTTAAGTATTAATTTTAAAATGCTCATAAAAAAATATAAAAAAATACCTACCTGTGAGTAATATTATATTTTAGTATAGCTATAGTATAATATATATTATATATAGTATAGTATATAGTATATATAGTCTATATAGTACAGCAATATTATATATAACGTAATATATGTCAAAAAGATTAAAGTCGAAGGATAATACCCACTGAAGTGTCCAATGCAACGAAAAAGTAATTTATTTGAGTAATCATGACAAGCAGACTTTTCATCAGAATTGAAATTTCGAGACTTAAATGTAAATTCTTTGATGAAAAAGTGTCGAAATTTGCTCTTTTGTATGAACTACGATCTAGATAAGTTATTTAAGTGGGGATATTAATTTTCCATAATATTTGTGTTCATTGTACACAATTATAGTGAGAAAATATGGTGTAATTATGAATGAAAAAGTGTCAGTGTAATTTAAGAGAGCACAGAGGAGTTGTATGTGTATACAAATGCTTGGATTATCTTTCGAGGGAATGTGAGACTTGGGTAACAAGGGGATTCAACTATTGTTCTCGGTCGATGTACCTTTGATGATTCCGTTTGAAGTAATACCTCGGCCACTCTGTCGTGAGTAAGAGGGGGTGAGATAGCTCTCTGTGAAGTAGCCTGGGCTGTCACCCTCGACTTGGCCCGCGAAGGGTGAGCTTTCACAGAGGGATTACTCGAACCTCTTGGCCATGGCTGCTCTCTACCTCCGTTAACCGCAAGCTGGACAGCCATTATTAGCTGGAAGTCCAGCGCGTTCTAACGTTGCCAGTGATGTTGCTTCTGCAGAGGCAAATGGGTCGTGGTATACATACTGCTGCAAGGGAGATCAACGGTGCGCTTCCTGAATAATTAGAAAGCACCAGCGGCTATATGAAACGGCTTTGTAAACTCTAAACAGATAAATGTCTACATCCTTTTCTTTATTCTTACTATATTCGCTGATACTCTGTATCAAGAAGAACATCAGACCCATATGTAAAGTAGCCATATTTCTGTGAAAAACAATATTATCCATGAAGTAAAAAAATACATCACTGAAACTGTAATCGAACTTAATGGTGAAATTGCTTCTGCAGAAGCAAATAGGTGCTCTGTATTATTATTGTTATTAATCTGTAGATAGATATAGTACGTATTTTGGGTATACGTCGAGCCACAGAAATTGCCCTTAAATATATGGTAAAATTCAAGCACGTTGAGTTTTTCCGTTAAGCATGATGAAAGCATCTTTGAGAGCTCGATAGTTAATTATATCAAAGCGATGCATGTTTGATATCGATGGAATGTTATGCTGTTATTTGCCATCAGATTGATCGGTTCATTTTAAGGGATGAAAAGATAGTCCGCCCGATGTATTAATGTCGTTATTAATCTGTAGATAGATATAGCACGTATTTTGATTAATCTGTAGATAGATATAGGTACGTATTTGGGGTATACGTCGAGCCCCAGAAATTGCCCTTAAATATATGGTAAAAGTCAAGCACGTTGAGTTTTTTCCTTAAGCATGATGAAAGCATCTTTGAGAGCTCGATAGTTAATTATATCAAAGCGATGCATGTTTGATATCGATGGAATGTTATGCTGTTATTTGCCATCGGATTGATCGGTTAATTTTAAGGGATGAAAAGGAAGTCCGCCCGGGGGTGCAGGGGCACACGCGCAAGCTAGCGACGGTGTTAATTGTAGGCTCGAGGGCTCGTGTCACTCCCTCTCCTATCGAAGCAAAGCACACACAACAGCATCGTCGAAAGCAAAGTCGCTCTGATCAAGCAACATGCCCCACACGGGGTGTACTCTGTTGTGTTCGACTCTTGCCGTTGGTGCCTTTCGTTCTACCAGACGCTTCGACAGCTCTTTCATCTTCGGATGATTACGGACTCCTCTGGCTCGAAGCCCGTCTAAACTGCCCGTGAAAAACCCACCTAAAAAATAATTAACGCGACACCAGTTCCCTTTTCTATCTCGTCGGTTCGTACCTTTTCCTTCAATATCACTTTTATACCACTAGTCATGTGCACATATATATATCTGAAAATGTAATATTTCCAAGCCTTGTAAAAAGGGATAACTCTTCCAGGGTAAAGGTTTCGTCTGCTCTACCATCAAGCACGGAATGAAAGGAAGAACGCAAACAGCTGCTAAGCAAAATCAGTGAAGTAAAATAAGGGTAGATTTTTTTTTACAAATTTCTCGTGTAAAAGATCAACTTATTTTTCGTCTTATTGGGAAACATTTTTTTCCGTTATCAATGACAAAAAATACACCATAAATGATGTGATTTTTCTATCGTTAAAAAAAGTTGACAAATAAATTATAATTATTTATAGCACAATTCATGAAGAGCATTTAGCTTATTATTTTTCATCAAACTCGGTGAGAATTCATGTTGAACGTGTAGAATATGATTATGACTATTTCTGCCAGCTAATTATTTTCCCTGGCTAAAATTCGTATTGCTTATAATCACGGCTGTGCTTTGGTAATTACAATCAAAGACATCAAAAATTATAACATATAACGATATTTATAAAACAAAAAAATATCTTTGTCAAAAAGAAGAATTTCTTTTAAAATAAAAGATCGGAATGGAAAATGATTCTCAGCTCTACATTTTCAATGATTTGAGAGGCAGAAGAAGAGAAACGAGGTTCTCGCGTTGCAAAGGACGAAAAAGGGGGAGACTCGGAGAGGGTATCGATCGTGATTATCGAGGCGCCGGACTTTCTGTCGCAAAGTAAGGAGAGCCCATATTTATGTGAGGATTAAGCGATACGGATTACGACGTCGCCCTTTCTCAGCTTTTTCTCTTTCGGTCCCCCTACAGAGGCCAAGACCATTCTGGACAAAGATTTTATGGGCCTCTCACCCTGTCTCCGGTTGCATCTCGCACGCTCTCATCGTCTGCATCTCAGTGAACTGGCTCTCGTTCTCGGAGACATTGCAGATTGAAAATGAAGAGGGGATGGTATCGGTGCACGCGACGTACGATTGCCTGCATTTTCTTACTTCGTCCCGCGGACTTAATCCCTTAGAGCTCATGAGCAAGATTTTTATCGATCGATCGATCGATCGACCACTTATCGTGATTTTTTTCATACAAATCATCGCAATGGCTTTACTCGCACAATACAAGAATAATACGAGCCTTACCGAGCGGCCTAAGTTCACACTGTGGACGTCTGATTACACATGCAACTATCCTGCCATGCGATAATGAATTGAACAAATTGTTTCACTTTATAAACATTTTTATTATTTTTTAAATTATTCATTTTTGTTATAATCTCGATTAATGCAGATTCTAATTAGCCGATTATGAATCATCCGAGTATGTGAATGTTGACTGAACATGAGAAGGAAACGAGAAAAAAGTAGGCTCCTGTTATTTGCACAATCATTATAAAAATAATTAAGAATTAATAACTATTTGAAATAAATTTAAAAGGCATGTCTATATAATCAATTCTACATAGTTGTCCAACTCTATCGTAGCATCCTATAATTAGAAAAATAATTACCAATAACTAATTGAAATAAATTAATAACTATTTGAAATAAATTTAAAAGGCATGTCTATATAACCAATTCTACATAGTTGTCCAACTCTATCATAGCATCCTACTGTTTTTTTTTTTTTTTAATTGGAACTCTATCATAGCATCCTACTTAAAAAAAAAAAAAACATTTTTTTTGTTTTTTTGTAATAAAAAGTCAATCTTTCTGTGCAGATCGAATTGCTGGGTAGGTGGAAGATTAATAAGACTCAGACTGTTTGCAATCACCCGGTCGTCTCTTATTCACTCGTCTCGTTCACGAACAGGAACTCCGACGGTATAACTGCCGGTTACCGGTTGCCTGTGCCTCGCCGTACTCGTTCTTGGCCTCCTCCTCCCCTAACCCTCTTCTCCCATAACATTAACGTCACTACGTTTCTCCTACGGACTCACAATTATGCGCAGGCGGAAATAACATTTACTTAGTCGTGAGTTGCGCGTATTGTGGACCTGACACATATCACCTCGGAGCAGAGCTCAACTTCTCTCCTACCTCCCTCCCTCTCTCTCTCTCTCTCTCTCTCTCTCTCTCTCTCTCTCTCCCCCTCTCTCTCTCTCTCTCTCTCTCCCTCTCTCTCTCTCTCCCTCTCCCTCTCTCTCTCTCTCTCTCTCTCTCTCTCTCTCTCTCTCTCTCTCTCTCTCTCTCTCTCTCTCTCTCTCTCTCTCTCTCTCTCTCTCTCTCTCTCTCTCTCTCTCTCTCTCTCTCTCTCTCTCTCTCTCTCTCTCTCTCTCTCTCTTCTCTCTCTCTCTCTATCTCTCTCTCTATCTCTCTATCCCTCTCGCTTGCCTTTCTCTCGCCATACCTTTCTGTATGTCTGAGACGGCAGTTTAACTTGACTTAAACTTCCTGTCACAGAAAGGACGTACACGCGTCACCCGTGTATGGACGACGTACAATATCATACACGAGAGATGCTGTGCGTACCTTTACGAGACAATGTGCAAGCCACAATTTTCTCCATACTGAGCTTCGAGCATTTTCTACTTTGTGCCCCAAAACTGAACCAACTTATGATTCCCCCAAAAGACAAATGACATCGATAACTAAACGAGATACGAGCCCAATAATAAATTACTCTGCACAAATATTCACGCTGATATAATTATGAGATTGAATAAATAAATGAATTTTATATCAAATTATTCGATTTTAGAATCTTCGGGGATGATACGGAGGGCTCAGCTTTCCGCCACTCTTTTACATAAAAATCAGGAAACTCGTGGTGCGACTTATGGGCCCTTTCGTGTTGTGTTGGGCATTGACACAATGAGCTGGAGCTCAAAATACAAAATTTCTTGTCATTTTTTGCTTATGCATGTCTTGGGCTGACCCATAAATTTTATCGATGCAAAACTTTCTACGACACTTTACGCATTTTGTGCCGTTTCATAAGTCGTGTAAAAAATATTTGCCATCTTGTTCTGCGAGTCATTAAATGTCACACATATATGCTTACGCTGATTTAAGGCGTGAGATTTTTTCATCCCGCATTATCATCAAAAGCGCGTTCATCAACGTTCCTCTTCAGTCAAAATGGAGAACCAGCGTCCTTAATTCACGATTGCCTGGGGATTTGAGAGCCTTCGGGGATGATACGGAGGGCCCAGCTTTCCGCCACTCTTTTACATAAAAATCAGGAAACTCGCGGTGCGACCTCTACAAATCATCGTCTGTCAGCCAAGAAACGAATAGCTGTCTGGGAATATTGCAGCGCCACCTCGACCGGCATCGGCGACGATGCTTGGGGGTCGCGCAGTGTGCGAGAGGCAGGCAGTGAGGAGAGAATCGGGGGGTTAACACAAGAGTTGTACGACGAATCTACATCATCCTGTCGACCCAATGGACCGGAAGATGCCCGGACACTTCGTCGCCACGTATACTTTTTGCCGGCGATGCCACGACGTCAAAGACTAGCTTTTCTCTCCTTTTTCCACCCTTTTTCCTTCTGCTTCTTTCCATTTTTGCTTATTCCCCCCTTCTGTAATATCCGTCTCGCGCTTTTCCGTCTTTATGCTATACGATTTGTTGCTCTTTCGACGAGGTTCGTCAGGTGGAGACAAACGCCCAGCAATATTTGACGTTTGTATTGCAAACTCTCACATGAGTCTGCCAAAACAAGATATTCCAAAACTTCCATCTGCATTAGGGTGGTTTTTATTTGGTAGACATTCCAATTTTTGTGATCCTCTTAAATTTGTTTGCATGGATGAAATTTTTTTTTTGTAGGAATTGAACACCTTCGAATAATATTAAGATGTCTCTGAAAGTTCTCTAAATGTAACTTAATTATTATTCAAATTAATTTAATTTAATTGTTATTTGAAATAATTTAATTTAATTGTTATTCAAAGTAATTTAATTTAATTGTTATTTAAATCGTTTTCGAATTCTTGAAATTATGAGTTTTCCTTCATTGACGAATTATAATACTTGGAATTTTCACCGGGATTTCTCTGATTTTAAGTCACTATTATGTCAAGGGTGCACCTGAGTGAGCAAAAATGGCAATTAATAAAAGCTCCTGTGACTGCAAAATTTTAAATTACGAAAAATGAGCTATTTTCCCAATTTCAATAGCTTTGTGGCTTTGTGTATAGAAAGAAATTACGACGAAGCAATATGTGCAAGTTTTGATTTACAAGCGTTCATTATAATGCATAATTATATTCAAACATTTAAATATCTATTATTTAATAGATTTAATAATATATTTTAAAATCGGAAGAAAGTGCAGTAGTTGGAGCAGCTCAGGTCGAAATTTATTTTATGCGAGAGAACCATTACAACTCTTTCTCTAGACAACGATATTTCTCGAATCCTCGTCGTTTTCATGGAATTCGAACAAGTGAAACGCCAACAAAGAGGATTCGAGCCCTCTGATAAAGCTACAATCGGGCAGATTCTTTCGTATCAAAGTCCACGAAAAGTGTTAAAGGCAGAAACGTTTAAGAGTTTAATTTTCTAATTGAACAGCCGAGGACTCCCGGTCTCCGGGGTATATTTAATACAATAAACTTGAAGACAATAAATCATGATGAGAATAAACGTTTAACAATTCTTCCAATGTTCTGTCCAAAACTGTTTTCGAAGCGCGTAAGTTTTTAACTTTAAAATAAACAAAACGATAAGAAAAACGATAAAGGGTCCCATCAGTGTTTTTACGTCGCATTCATTTCGTCGAGGATTACGACAAACGATTAAGGAAACGGGAAAGGACCATTTGGGTTACATTATGATTTCTAGACGTCAAAATCAAGGACCTACCGACGTTGAAATAATTAATTCATACATGTCCTGAGTGGAGTGAAATTAAAAAATTATGTTACGTGGAGTGCTCGCTTTGCCCAGTTGTGTTTAATTTAAAATTGCACGTCGGAGACAAAACGAATCCTAATGTCGAAATGTTCTCGAGATTACCGGAGATAAATAATATTTTCCGTGAAGCTCGAAAGCCAAAGATGTAGAAAATGTACCGGGAGGCGAAGGCAAACTTTTGTGAACGATTAAGGACCTTTTGGGTTACATTATAATTTTTAGACGTCAAAATCAAGGAACTACCGACGTTGAAATAATTAATTCATACATGTCCTGAGTGCAGCGAAATGAAAAAATTATGTTACGTGGAGTGCTCGCTTTGTCCAGTTGTGTTCAATTTCAAATTGCACGTCGGAGACAAAACGAATCCTAATGTCAAAATATTCTCGAGATTACCGGAGATAAATAATATTTTCCGTCAAGCTCGAAAGCCAAAGATGTAGGAAATGTACGGGAGAAGAGGTGAGACGAAAAAGGAATAAACATCATAATTCTGGGATAGCGAGCCAGTGAATGAGAATAGGACAACGAGATGGGGAATATTCAGGAGCACCAGAAGCAGCAACGCTCGGAAGTTTCCTCCTCAAATTAACCGGCCAGGGAGATGCCACGTAAACCCCGATTATTATAATCTCTCCGGGACCTGACTGCGGCAACATTAACGAAGAGATGCGCCCTTTGTTTCTCCCCGTGTTTCTTACGCGAATACATGTATACATATACATTGTTACGCAGTATAATATACTATAGCGCATGTTGTTGGCGCAGGGGTTATTGGAGTTTGGTCACAACTTTTCGATGTACAACCACCACTTGTTTCTGGCGCTGTGCGAGACTTGCACTTATTCTCTTTGCTTCTCTCTTTTCCTCTCTTTCTTCCTCTCTTCCTCTCTCTCTCTCTCTCTTCTCTCTCCTCTCTCTCCTCTCTCTCTCTCTCTCTTCCTCTCTCTCTTTCTCTCTTCTCTCTCTCTCTCTCTCTCTCTCTCTCTCTCTCTCTCTCTCTCTCTCTCTCTCTCTCTCTCTCTCTCTTTCTCTCTCGCTCTCTCTCTACCTACATCTTCTTTCCCTCACATTATCTCACACGTACGGGGAATGCGGATTAGAATGAAGGTTTGCGATAATGTTCCTCAACCAAGAATGTTACAGCGTGCCAAAAGTCCTCGAATCTACATAATAATAAAGTACACAGACTCGGTGGATACTCACACTATAGTACTTATGGATACTGACATGGTAATCGCGAGTTCTTACAGATACTCGCGCAGTGATACTCACGAACACTTCTATAGGGAAACACTTCGAGTGGATGCCCAACAAATTTTTGTACATATATAATCGAATTTGGTCGCAAAAACATTTTTTACGCGACTTTGCATGACAGTCTGATTGATTCTACTAATCAGCACAAAATACGAGTTTCGGTCAGCGCAAATGACTTAAATTTCCTGGCTTTTCACGTCGAAAATTGATGCTGCGAGCACTGCGTAAAGATTTCGCGTTACCGAAACATCGCGCGAGATAATTTTATCATCTGCCTCTGAGTTCGTAAACAAAATAAACGACACTCACACGCATTGCATGTAGAAACTCAGAGGGCTGACGAGATTTTTAATAATACTGGCAAGCATTTTCGAGGACAGTAAAAAATGTGCAAAGATACTCATTTTTAAACGATTGTTACGCCTCCATGGACAATAATCACATTTGCCCACAGACACATTTTTTGACTGATTTCGCGTTACCGAAACATCGCGCGAGATAATTTTATCATCTGCCTCTGAGTTTGTAAACAAAATAAGCGACACTCATACGCATTACATGCAGAAACTCAGAGGGCTCACGAGATTTTGAATAATACTGGCAAGCATTTTTATGGGCAGTTGAAAAATGTTCAGATACTCATTTTTAAACGATTGTTACGCCTCCATGGACAATAATCACATTTGCCCACAGAAACATTTTGTGACTGAATTCGCGTTACCGAAACATCGCACGAGATAATTTTATCATCTGCCTCTGAGTTCGTAAATAAAATAAGCGACACTCACACGCATTGCATGTAGAAACTCAGAGGGCTGACGAGATTTTTAATAATACTGGCAAGCATTTTCGAGGACAGTAAAAAATGTGCAAAGATACTCATTTTTAAACGATTGTTACGCCTCCATGGACAATAATCACATTTGCCCACAGACACATTTTTTGACTGATTTCGCGTTACCGAAACATCGCGCGAGATAATTTTATCATCTGCCTCTGAGTTTGTAAACAAAATAAGCGACACTCATACGCATTACATGCAGAAACTCAGAGGGCTCACGAGATTTTGAATAATACTGGCAAGCATTTTTATGGGCAGTTGAAAAATGTTCAGATACTCATTTTTAAACGATTGTTACGCCTCCATGGACAATAATCACATTTGCCCACAGAAACATTTTGTGACTGAATTCGCGTTACCGAAACATCGCACGAGATAATTTTATCATCTGCCTCTGAGTTCGTAAATAAAATAAGCGACACTCACACGCATTGCATGTAGAAACTCAGAGGGCTGACGAGATTTTTAATAATACTGGCAAGCATTTTCGAGGACAGTAAAAAATGTGCAAAGATACTCATTTTTAAACGATTGTTACGCCTCAATGGACAATAATCACACTTGCCCACAGAAACATTTTTTGACTGATTTCGCGTTACCGAAACATCGCACGAGATAATTTTATCATCTGCCTCTGAGTTTGTAAACAAAATAAGCGACACTCACACGCATTACATGCAGAAACTCAGAGGGCTCACGAGATTTTGAATAATACTGGCAAGCATTTTTATGGGCAGTTGAAAAATGTTCAAAGATACTCATTTTTAAACGATTGTTACGCCTCAATTGTTACTCATTTTTAAACGATTGTTACGCCTCAATGGACAGCATTAATAAAAATAAAAAACAGCATTAATAAAAATAAAAAAAATCGTGTTACCAGTTTACAATAATTATAGAAACGAATAATAAAAATTTTACATAATAAATAATAGAAGCGTCTTCTTTACGTATCCATAAATGTGGACAAAGCATTATTTTGAACTCTGTGGACATTACGAAACGACATAAAATTAAATTGCGGCACAAAAAAGTATTGTATGTTGAAGAGAGGAGTTTCACGATCTACATATATTGCGCATTCACGCCGATAAAACTAGTCCGAAACTCGAGAATTCGCGCATTGCACCTGTTCTCTCGATTTTACCTCTTTATTTTTTTTTCTCTCTCTCTCTCTCTCTCTCTCGTATGTCGAGCACGAAATACGCTCCACTTACTTTTTCTCCTTCTGCTCGTTCTCCTTTTTCCGGTCTCACTTCCTCTTTCCTATGCTATTCTATTCTCATCCTTTACGTTGTCCAGTCTCTCTCTCTCTCTCTCTTTCTCTCGATCCGCTTCCTCTCATTCGCTGTCTCTATGTTTCATGGGCATTCGCCCCATCGCGACTTAATCCCACGGTATTTATTCGCATAATAATACTAGCGTAGGAACGCTTTCGCGAAATATAGCTGTCCTTGCCTCCCACGATAAATGAGTGCGAAGGATTAGCTAAACAGTGGCTCAAAAATGTTATTATATAGCGTCATAAATATTCATGAACGACTGGCCTCGCTGCAGGGCTTTAAACGTTCATCTGTCCTTTTTTCTCGCAACCATATTTTTATTTTTTTTCCATTTTCGTCGGTGCATCTTCCCAACTGCAATGATTCTGCACTTACTTCTGGCTCTTTGTAGTAGCTAAAAAAAAAAAACAATTTTATAATTTGTCATACATTCGTATAGTAAAACTTGTCGATCTTATATGAATCAGACAATTAATTAGTAGATTATTGATGACTTCCGGTATCAATATTTTATTATCGTTATAATATAAATCAAATATCTCAAGTTTCAATCTGAAAATCTCATTGAAAACAAATTCGAAAATTTAAGGTACCAATTGGGGGATTAAAAAAAAATCTGTCTTCTCTGGAAAATCGAGCTTTTCTGAGGATTGAGATCGTTTTTCATTCGCTACGATCGCCCGATCTCTGCACTTACTTCCAACTGTTTGTAGTAGTTCAAAAAAAAAAACAATTTTCTAATTTGTCATACATTCGTACAGTAAAACTTGTCAATCTTATATGAATCAGACAATTAATTAGTAGATTATTGATGACTTCCGGTATCAATATTTTATTATCGTTATAATAAAAATCAAATATCTCAAGTTTCGATCTGAAAATCTCATTGAAATCAAATTGGAAAATTTAGGGTACCAATTGGGGGATTAAGAAAAAAATCTGTCTTCTCTGGACAATCTAACTTTCCTGAGAATTGAGATCGTGTTTCTCATTCGATCGTTACGATTAAATTTGATTGATTTCACAAGTCTGTAGAACAGTGCCGAGGTAATTGGCCAAATGAATCTTGGACTGTGAGGGATGGCCAATAAGGGAGGAAACGTCGAAGGAGTCACGCCTACGACGCACTGGCTAGTGCCACGGAATTAACTTCGTCAGCTGACATCTCTTCCTCTGACCTTGAACAGATAGTGACATCTAACAGTGTTTCTTGATGGGACTTAATGGGACTTACACGGTTTCACCTTAATTAACTGTTATTATTTAAAAAAAATATATTACCGAAGGTTCCACGGCTTAGTCTACAATCAGCTACTGTCGCTATAATACGCTGAAACGATGCTGAATTATGCTACGCTATGCTGTACCCGCTGAACTATGACCCAACGCAATATCGTGACGAAAGAATCGCTTGTGATGGTGGACAACAGAATAATGTCGATGAGCAATAAACACAAATAGAGCTCCGAAAAATTTCATCAAGAAATTTCCCTCCAAAAACGCCATTACTGGTGGGAAAAAGTTAAAAGACAGACATTTATGCAAATTGTAGCTTGGGTCGAGACGTTCTGGACTAGCGATTGGTTCCTTCTTTTTCGTTCTCTCTCTCTCTCTTGCTCCGTCTCTCTCAAAATGATCCTTGCAAACCAGCTAAAAGAAACCAAGAATGGACAGAAAGGCAATTGGGAACTCTCGAATTCTCGAGAATTGGGAAATTAAATTAAAAATTGGCATCGGTTCTCGTGAGGAAACTCGATAACTTTTTCTAATTCCCCCAAGTCGCTCATTTTCATTGACGTACAAATAATCGCAAACATTGTAAGACACAAGTAACAAAAGTGAAATAATTTTTCTTTGTCTACAATTTAATCTTCAAATTCTGGTTGTTTGTATACTTTGAACGTTCGTTGAGTTCAATTTGTTCAAATGTTCGTATACCAAGATTATTAGTAGATACAGGACACAATGCAATCCTAATTGAACCAACTTCTCCATTTTCTTCGTTTCACCGAATGCAAGCAAATATTAATATATTGATAAGTGTAATATTTTCCAATGCATCGCATAAACAGAGCATTTATCACCAAAATTCGAATGAGCAATGACGTGTGGAATATATATACGGTGGAGAGAAACATGGAGCATTCTTCTGGCTTTGCAATGCTGCCTAATCGAGAATGCAGTCATCGATGTTGGTGTAGTAACGAGCGTCTGTGGGAGGTACGATATTTCATGGGGAAAACCAACAAACAGGCCCCCTAATCGGCGTGCCAACGGCACCGATAACGAATGGAAGCCACTCATTGGGCTACGATTTATAATCCTTCACATATAGCCAGAGACCGGGCCAGAGTGAGACAGGACTTGTTGGCAGTACAGTGGAGAGGCATTGTATATTTATGTGTAAACGAGGGCATAAACAGAGACCGAATGCTGGACCAGCCGCGAGAAATGGCAAGCGAGAGAGTGAGACAAACAGAATGAGAATCAGTGGCGGTCGAGGCTTGCTTCTGTCCGCAGCTCGAGATAGGCGCTCGTACCAGCATCGACATTCCACATTAACCAAATTATGATTTAACGTCGCGCATAGTCGCGATGCGCGTGCCGATTGTTTACAACCAAATAGTTCTCATTCAGCCTCACATACTCTCTAACCTCCATATAAATTATAATATCCAAGCAATTATATTGACGCCAAATAGCGGTACACATAGAAACGTGAAAACCAAGACAGAGAATGGCAAACACTGAATAAGCCCAAGAGGAAAGATTTTATATTTAATCGGTAAACGTGGAGGAATTGGGTAGATTGTGAAGATCGAATGAAGACACGAAGCACTTGAAAGACGTTGCCATTATTATTCAATGTCCTCCTCTCCAGGCAATATTCTCATGGATCATTAAAAAATAATTAATAAACGACGAGTAAACCTTCGATATCTAAATATCAAATTTTCGGGATCAGCCATTTCTCTTTAGGAAGACGCTCGCCAGGTGTAAATTGCATGTTCCTAATTGTATCCTAGTGTGAGGAGAATTATTGATTGTTTCATACATGGCTGCCATTATCTGAAACCATTTTTTAAATGATCAAGCAATGTATACATGGCGACACATTCATTCAAGAGCCTACTCGAAGATTCGACGATCGTTGCATTATTAGAGTATGAGCTGCATGGAAATTTCCTCCTTGACCCTTGAAAATTGCAGAAGGCCCAAAACATTTTTTTTTATCACTTTCCTCCGTGTCTACCAGTAAAATTATAATTTACCACACAGTAAAGTATGCATGTCACATTTTGAAATTTTTGGATGGAACTATTTCCGGATAATAATAATTGCATTCAATTTTGTTCAAAGCTCACACATTCATTCAAGATCTCGCTGGAAGATTCAGTATTTTGGTTCAGATATCAATGCTCATCGTTGCATTATTGAAGTGTGAGCTGCATGGAAATTTCCTCCTCGACCCTTCAAAATTCCAGGAGGCCCAAAACACTTTTTTCATCACTTTCCTCTATGCCTACCAGTAAAATGATAATTTACTACACACTAAAGTATGCATGTCACATTTTGAAACTTTTGGTTGGAAGTATTTCCAGATAATAATAATTGCATTAAATTTTGTTCGAAGCTTACACATTCATTCAAGATATTAGAGTGTGACCTACATGGAAATTTCCTCCTCGACCCATGAAAATTCCAGAAGGCCCAAAACACTTTTTTCACTACTTTCCCTCGTGTCTACCAGTAAAATTATAATTTACTACACAGTATGTTGTATAAGTATACAGTATGTTTAAAGTATGCATGTCACATTTTGAAATTTTTGGATGGAAGTATTTCCGGGTTATAATAATTGCATTAAATTTTGTTCAAAGTGGGTCTGCAGCATTTTAATAATAACGATAATATCATGAATCATGAATTCCATTGAAGCCAGATATTCTTGAATATAAGATACTATATTCTATATTCGCGTAATATTTTTCCCCTCGAAATCGAGATGATAAGAGGGTGGGAGAAGTGGTGGTGGTGGTGGTAGTGGTAGTTGTGAAGAGGTTTTTCGAATTTTCTCTCTGCAGAATGGCGTGGGAGGGAACGCGGGACCGCAAATCCTTGGGAAATCTCCGGTTCTCGTTCGTGAGGGAATCACAAGCAGCCGAATGTGAGAAAGAGAAGGAGAGAGCGAGAGCGAGAGAACGGGCAGGCGGTTGGCAATAAAAGTGATCTACGGGTCTGCAACGGAGCGGTCGTAGTTGAAGACGGCCGTGGAGTCACTCGTCAGGTTTACGTCCGGAGCGTTCATCATCGGGTGACAGCCTTCATTGCCCGAGAACCCAGGCTACCAGCCATTTCCTCCCCTTGCGTCGTGCGTCCCCACTCCTGGTTTCAAGTGCGACCACGTCGTCCTCAAGGTGACCTCAGCCATCTACACTAGTTGGCTGGCTCTACCCCCACCCCCTATCATAGGGTGAAAACGTCGGAGGGGATGCTTCTGCTGTTACTGCTTCCCGTTAGAGCTTTCGGTGATGTACGATTTCGAACTCCATGGCAGCACCGCATTTTCGATGCTTCACCATCTTTCCAACCAATTTTATCGTCCAAGTTCTCTCGTTTTGCTGTTTCACTAAGGAAAAAGCCTAAATCATTGACGCACTGTTGAAATTCCCACAATGCTCCTTGATCGTTTGTACAAATTAATCAGTTATCACACATACCATTCGTGCAGAAATATACTCGGACAACCCTTATATCATAAAACACCAAATAGGGGTATCTTTCAGAAAATCCATGCCAATCTGGTGAAACTGGAAGTATAATGTGTATGGCTATTTTTGAAAAGTTGGTTTAATCCTTTTCCTGTGTGGCATTCCGTCATATACACTAGTGGCACGTATTTTTTCCCCATTAGTTAAGGGGTTAAGCAATTAAAGCACCACTCAGAGTCTTTGATAAAAATGGAAAAAAAACTAAGGGAAAAGCCTAAATCGTCGATGCACTGTCGAAATTCCCACAATGCTCCTTGATCGTTTGTACAAATTAATCAGTTATCACACATACCATTCGTGCAGAAATATACTCGGACAACCCTTATATCATAAAACACCAAATAGGGGTTTCTTTCAGAAAATCCATGCCAATCTGGAGAAACTGGAAGTATAATGTGTATGGCTATTTTTGCAAAGTTGGTTTAACCCCTTCGCTGTGTGGCATTCCCTCATACGCACTGGTGGCACGTATTTTTTCTGCGCAATATGCGTTGCACACCAGTTAAGGGGTTAATCAATTAAAGCACCCCTCAGAGTCTTTGATAAAAATGTTAAAAAAAACTTTCAAAATAATTTTTAACACAAGCAATTGTTAACATTCGTCTTTTTCTTAAATGGAAATTTAATGCGTTTTGATTGACAGCAGAGCTTTTTGAAATTATGTAAATTGGTATTTGTATGTCCATGTTAAAAAAGCCAATAATAAACTTGACAGCATTTCTGGCAAGTCTTGGGAGTAATTGTGTATTCGCGTATAGCGATCCGTATAGCTGAATCAGCGACAAAAACTCTCTAATGCAAAATACATTCAACTCCATTCAAATAAAAATTAGCCGTGTGAGTAACCAGAAAATTTCGTTCTATTGAAATAGTCCAAGTGTACATATAGAGGGATATCGGGTGAAATGTCTTTTCTGTAAGAGGGAGGAAAAACGTTTTCTAGACTAAGAATGAGAGAGAAGCAAAAAGCGAGCGATTTGTTCGGACCATGAAGCCGGGGTGTGTGCACAGTCATTGTAGAGCTTCGTGCTTTTCCAACCTCCCCCTCGTATCTACCAATGTCCTAGCCAGAGGTTATTCAAGCGACCAGATACTCTTTACGCTCACGAGAGCGCGGACTCGTAGCGTAATTAGTGAAAGTAGAGAGAAAAAAAAAAAGAGGATGAGATGGTGGCGAGCCCGTACCTCGAATGGGCGAGGATTCCGCGGCGCGGAAGGGAGACGCAAGGGCGGCATAGCAGTAGGAATGGAAGGGTGCCGCGGCAGAAGGGTAGCCATAAAAGTTTATGCTCTCCATATGTTGTAATATAGTCGGTAGCAAGCGGCAGGGTGCGCGGGGATCGGTAAAATATGCGGGCAATAAGTATGGATTGTTATTAACACGGGGCGGCACAGTGTCCGCTGCGCGTTTCTGAATCCATTACCTCCGCATGGTGGCTGAAATACCGGCCGATATATCCGAGAGCTCTGTATACATCGTGCACACCGATGTGCTGCTATTCTATACTGCTATGTTCCACCTCGCGAGTGGGAAAGAGACGCACATCTCGCGTCTCCCCTTCCAGCAATACCGGGAGAGCAGCGTATGAATGGATTAGCAGGTACGGTGGGCTGTGGTTGAAATTACGATCGGATTTCGTGTACGTCCGCCTCCGCACTGTTCCTACGTTCTTCTCGTGTATACCACTGCTTATGCTTATCCACTGTATTCCTCTATTATTGTAGGTATATAGGGGACAGCAAAATGTATGAAAGATATTTTCCATTTTCAAATCGGCTTATGCGACATAATGCCATTTAGGTGTTTCTCGATCTCTTTGAAAATTGCGTTCAATCGATGGGAATCGTTATTGAGATCAGTGGCGCACTCTATTATTTTTATCATTGATCCACGTCGTGTTGGCTCGATATTATTTAGACGTAAACTTTCGTAGAATTGTCTTGTTCCTCGTCCATCGAAGAGAGCTTTTCCTTAAATATCATTGATGAAGAATCAATTGCATAGATTTTATCTCCCTATTTTTCGAGCAGCACGAATGATAAAGAAAGAATAACAATATTAATCAATAAAATTTCGATGAATCATCAAAATTCGTGGCCTTCAAGTATAATTGACATTTGTTTACTCAATGCTGCAAGGAATTAACTGCTACGCTGAGTATAACAAAACTCTCTGCTAAAGTGCTCAACGATCAGAATCAATACATTAAGACGACTCGTTAAATTTAATTCGCTTTAAATTTATGTCCCAGTCAAAGTCTCAACAGCTTTGGGACTTTGACATGGATACTGTAAGATGGGAATGAGTTAAAGAACGTGACTGGAGGCAGGAAGTAGCGGATGGGTATAACTCAAAGGCGCAGTAACTCAAGGATCCAGTTGGAAGTAACTTCATGAAAATTCACGAGTTCAGAATCGCAGCTGAGATTTCCAGAAGCGCTGATTTTGTTGAGTCCTTTAATATCCATTCCGTCCAAGAGTATGGTCACCTTTAATAATTATCTTCGTACTGGCAGAATAAATCTGCCCGGACTTTTTGAAACTGTTTACGATCAACGCAACGTGGTCAAAGCTTCATTCTAAAATGTTTAGCATGGTTAAGCAGAGAGTTCTGACATTTTTCAACATTAAAGGAACGCTTAATTTTTATTGTGAGTCATCTTTTTATTCTTACTTCTCTTTTTATCACTCCTTTAATGAATAATTATCGTCGTACTGGCAGAATAAATCTGTCTGGACTTTTTGAAACTATTTACGATCAACGCAACGTGGTCAAGCTTCATTCTAAATTTTTTAGCATGGTTAAGGAGAGAGTACTGACATTTTTAAACATTAAAGGAACACTTAATTTTTATTGTGAGTCATCTTTTTATTCTTACTTCTATATTTATGATACCATCTTCATTTTGCGCTGCAGGCGTAAGTTCGATATGAACTACGTGAAAAATTTTGACAAAAAAATTTAGTATGTATGGAAGCGATCATGATACTCAATGGATGTTAACATAAATTAAATTTGCTAATAATGACAAAATCACTAATTTTGCTGACCTGAAACATTTCTTGTTCAATGTCGTAAAATGGGAAGACGAAGAATTTGGCGGTGAAGTGAGACGGGCAGGTGACTGATAGGCTTGGTGTGGCTCTAACTAGACACAATCAAGGGAACAACGGATAATAAAAGACTGGGGAATGCGCCAGCAGTAGTTTCGAGCCCGAGCATCGCTGGGTTAGAGGAGAAGAGGAATCAAGACTATCACTCGCGTCCCTTGGAGGCTAATAAGAAGTAATGATGCTATGGACCAATCTTCTCCTGTGAAGTCTGGCAAGCTATACTGATTTGATATTATCCTTGCGCCATTTGTGTGGCAAATGCATTCCAACTTTTTCGGCTTAATGACCAGCAATTTTTCGCCTCCATCGTGACGACCCTGTGACATCCTGACGGTGCTAAAATTGACTGTTTGCTGGTCATAAGTCTTCCAAAAAATGTAAATAATTACCTTGTTCAAAGTTGAATAATTCAAGTAACAAATACAGAATAATACAAGTAACAATGATAGGAAAAACAAAAAATTGTGCTGAAAACAATTATAGAAAAATATTAATATAATCCGAAAAAATAATGGATTTTCGAGGATGCGATTTATTTTCTTTGTGAGCTGGGCCTGGATATGATGTTTATTTTGCAAAAGAAAACATGTAATTAGTATACAAGATTAAATCATTATTACTATTAATTGACTTAATGAAAACACTTGTTCTCGAATTGGTGATTTTTTTTAACCCCAATCTCTTGTTTGGACCACATCAAAGTTCGATTTTCATGAGAAACTACTTTGGTTTAATTATTATTATTATTATTTTTTTGCTTCACTCTCTCAAGATTATATAATTTGTTTTTAATCCTAAAATAAACGAGGAGAGATAGTTCAGAAAGCGAACGTGAGAGAAGTCTTGTCAGCGGTGAGTGCGGTGTTGGCGAGGAATGGCAGAGCCGGAAACGGCGTGTCGGATGAGACGGAGTTAACTCAGGTTGATTTACCCAACGGTGCGGTGTAGTGGGACGCGAGGCGCCCCCGGTGTGGCCCCGACGCTCAGACACGTAGCACCAGATTTAGTGAGACGTCGTGACGCCGCGACGGATACATAGATATCTTCCAGGGGCGTACCTTCACCCTTGTGCTATGTCCAGGCTGTCTGGTGCGACGCGAGAGCGTTCTCCGCAAACGGGAAGTAGCCGCGCACATAAATTAGAGCCGCGACATCTCGAGGGCGAGTAGAGAGCGAGAGATGAAGAAGGGGGTTGGGCGCGAGATAGAGCAAAGGAGAAAGAAAATCGGGGCCAACTTGGTGGAGAGAGAGAGAGAGAGAGAGAGAGAGAGAGACACACAGAGAGAAAGAACGAGAGATGCTGTACGTTAAGTAAACGTGTTTCTCGTAATTTACAACATTTTCTTGCAGCTCCCAGTTCTATTGTCGTATTTTTATAGTATGCGGATACTGTACAGACTGCGATACCAAAAAATTCTCTTTGAAAATTGCAAGAAAAGGTCAATAATGTTAAAATCATGCAATCGCTAAAATTCTTCCAATAAAACAAAAAATGTGAAATTTCTCAACATTATAAATTCAATCCCCTCATTATAATAGCAAACAATGTCCACCAGATAGTGTATAGAATAATCGATCAAACGATTTCACAAATTGCTTAAAAAACTCCACTTATTTCAAGTCCAAACTTATATGCACATACATCAGACAAAATCTGCTAAAAAGACTCCCACCCTGCTGATAAGTTGATTGCATTAAGTCCGTGCCAGACGGAATTTTTATTTCTATAATTTGCATGATCGGCAACGTTCGAAAATTGCAATTGCAAATTGTTTGAAAATTGCAAGAAAAGGTCAATAATGTTAAAATCATGAAATCGGTAAAATTCTTCCAATAAAACAAAAAATGTGAAATTTCTCAACATTGTAAATTCAATCCCCTCATTATAATAGCAAACAATATCCGCCAGATAGTGTATAGAATAATCGATCAAACGATTTCACAAATTGCTTAAAAAACTTCACTTATTTCAAGTCCAAACTTATATGCACAAACATCAGACAAAATCTACTAAAAAGACTCGCACCTTGCTGATAATAAATTGATTGCATTGAGTCCGTGCCAGACGGAATTTTTATTTCTATAATTTGCATGATCGGCAGCGTTCTTCGGGCAATTGGTGAGTAGGATGGCGTGGATCGTGTTGCTGGCAGTGATAATAATAAAGATCCAGCGATACCATATACCCCTACCATTACGATCACCTGTTCATTTCGGGAGCGTCGATGCTGGCGAATCGACGTCGCAGTGGGTGCGAGAGTGACCGGTACAGTATAGGGATCGACCGCGTATTTATCGCTATCCGAAATACATTCATTTTCATTTCGAACATTACGTAGAGGGTGAGGAGGGTTGGGGGGGTGGAGGAGGATAGAAGGGGGTGGTTGTAGGCTAGGGTATTACCGAGAGCCAATGATATAGAGACTATTACCGTCACTACATACCGGGCACGGAGTGATGGCGGGTGACTGCGTGCCTCGATAGCGCTAAGCCTCAGGCAGTAAAATACATTGGTCCGGTGGCTGTGAGCCGGCCGTATCAATGCTGCTCGACCGTTACGTGTGCTGCTCGCTCCTGCCACCCTGCTCTCCCTCCTTCCTGCCTCCCTCCCTTCAATGTCGACCGCCGCCGCCGCCACCGCTCGTGCCACCCTCTCTCACCCTTGGCTCTCTCCAGCCATCTCTGTTTCTCGCATTTGCAGAGCTTTAGTTTGAGTGAGTGAGACAACAATTCGAACTAGGATAGTACATAGTTAACCGTAACCTCCCGCTTCCTCCACCGACGAAACTCCGACAGTCCCGACATGCGCGCGTGTTGCACTCCAACACGAAGTCCTGTGTTATACGCGACGTCACTTTGTGATGTATCGAAGTTCTATCGGACTATTCTCTACGATCGGATGTTTCGTGTCCTTTTATTTTTCAGTTTGAAAAGTTTTCCCCGTCACCGTTACGAAAAGAGTTTTCCTGTAGAAGCTTTCCTGCTCGTCTTACCCGACACAAGTTTGTTGGACAAGAGAATGAGGGTAAGCGTGAATGAAAGGAGTGGACGTGCATAGTATTTGTAAAAGGATTTGCGAATTTTTTTTTTTCAAGTTTTGAAGCCTTTGAGGATGTTAGAGAGCCAGCAATTGAGAAAGAATGAGATAAGAAGATATTATACAATAATTGTAAGCGTAAAATAATAAAAATTTCACCCCTACCAATCATGTGCTCTAAAAATTTTGTGATGATTTAAAACACATTGACGTTTTTCTTTTTTTTTATCGGTTTCACTAATAGAAAATCACAAAAAGCGGGAGTTACTCTTCTACTTTTAATTTCAATTTCAACATCAATCAATTTTCGATATTTCAATAAATTTCAATCTTTGATCAATTTTGGTCAATTTTCAACATTAGAGATGAACAAACGCAAACATTGCTTTATTGCGTGATAGCGAAAAAAAATATGCAGAGCATAAGCAAGTAACATCTGAATCGGTGGAGTAGTAACAGGGATGACTACAATGTAGCCAAGCATGATACGAAATCACGTCGAAGAACGGCAGAGTAGAGCAAAACTGAGGATGCACCGTTACGCTAGGCACGCTTTTGTCGTTGTGAGTCCTTTACACTATTTCAGGGAGGCAGCAAGGTGCAGGCCGAAGCAGAACTGGGTAGAGGATAACACATTTGTCGTTCCAACGGGAATGATAAGGCGACGGTGCATAACTGGCGGCTATACAGCAAGTTATGTATGGAAGGGTGGTCTGCTAGCCGGATAATAATTATAAGTTACGAACTTGCCATCGTTGCGTTCCTCTGTCCAGGTTCTGGTGTTCGCTTTCGTACCGTGTCCCCCCTCAATCTATTAGAATGGCGAACAAGGGAAGGGACAAGTGTGTGCTAAATAGAAGTAAAGCGGAGGGGATGATACTATACGTGGGCTCAGTAAAATTGAGGTTGTCAAGGAAGAGGAACGGGTGAAAGTGGGACCCCTCTCATGGTTACCAGCAGCTGCTATTCTATGCTGAAGGTGCTACTGGAAGCTGGGAAGGGAGAGCTTAACTGCAACGCCGCTGGTTTCGGCTGGCCGAGCAGACGCTATCGTGTAACGATACTGCATTAATCTGGAGGAAGCAAGTATTGGCAGCCGACGCCAGCATCGACGCCATCTAGTACTCGGTGATACGAGCCACCCACTGAGTACCCTGCCGTCCAGAGGCTTGGATGGACGACCGCACTGGACGACCCTGAGAGGTGGTGGTGGTGGTGGTGACGCGGATCCACTACTAAAGCGAGCTCGAACAAGAGGTGCGAGGCTTGGCCAACGGCAATGGACCAACCACACGTCGGAGGTAAATTGCATGCTCCCAAAATATATATTATCGGAATGGCATGTCGGTGGATAGAAATAGTAGTAGCGCATAACTTTTGGAAACCGGCAGAGGATGTGAATACACGGCGCTGAAGACCAGGCACAGGACCATGAAGTCAAGGAGTTGGCAGAGGACACAGAAACACACACAGAGCGAAAGTGAGAGAGATAAAGTGTCAGAGAGCTGGAGAGACGGATCTTTAACGTAACTTATGTCACAACGCCCATGTTAAGTAGTATTTTTACTTTCCGTACACACGTTACAATCGCGTGTCATGTAACATTGACGTGGACGCTGGTAAATCGTCGCTGGTAAACGTACTATATTGTTAGAAATAAGCTGGAATTATAAAAAGCTCTACAAGCTTTTATTAATCGACTGGCTGCCACGTGAGTCTTCTTATTCGAGATGCCATGAATGCCTCTTATTCCTGTAGAAATTCTCAGAGACTTTTTTGGCTTGGAGTCTTGAAAACGATTTTTGATAATTTATCATATTGTCTTCAAGTCAGTTCTTAATTTACCAGATTGTTATCCTCGCCCGAGTTGATCTGTTCATAACAAAATTTAACGAGTCGTGGGAAGAATCTAAAAAAATTAGGGTGCCTTTTGACCTTGATAGAATTATTTTGAGAAATTAATGGTTGGATTAATTCAGCGTCCCATTTTCCTGAAATTTAATGGATGATTGTAAAAAAAATTTAGCAAGCACAAGGATTCAGAGAGGACTACAAACGTGCATAAAATTCATGTACACTTTATTGAGGATTGCTACTAGTTATCATTTAAACCTTAAACATACGACACCGAAATGTGCTGAACGACGTTTTGTCGAGACATAAGTGCACTAATAGTTGATCATTGGTTTTCATAGCTTGTAGCACAATCGACATAGAGTCAAACCAACTGAGAAAGAAGATATTCCTACTGTTGTACAATACCATTAACTTGGTTAATTGGAAAGAGATGGTATGGACTCTCAACAAGAAGAGCTCACAAAGCCGATGCTAAAAAAGGCCAAATGAATAAAGGTAAAATAACAGAAGAGTCAGTACACACATATGTAGAAGTAAATGCCCATTGGAAGTTTCGATGGTACGGGTGACTAGGAGATCGGAGTTCCTGACACCCAGAAAAAAAACAATGAACATACTGTGTTGACCTCCCAGACAATGCTGGTAAGGTCGTATGATGCAAGCAATTAATTATTGGTGGAGCTTCAGAACGGCAGAACAGAAAACAGAAGCAAGAGAAACGCGTGTAGGAAGGGTGAAAGAGGCATAGTAGTTAAACATTACGCGTTCCATATCTTACCAGCGTGCTATCTAATCCCCTCTATACTCTGCTGCCTCTCGGCTCCTGCCTCTCTCCGCGAGAGACTCTCGCTACTGCAGTAATCTCGTTTAATTGCCAGCTGTAGATGCGAGAGTCCCGTTCAATTAGTTTTTCAAATAAACATTAGTTTCCTTAACACGCGGTACCGTAACGTGCAAGAGAAAGAGAGGCCTGGAGGTTCGGAGGACGTATAGAACGATGAGGTGGAATACGACGAAGCGGCATTGCAGGAGGAAGAGGACAGTTCTGCCGCGTAGTGTGAAGGTGGCGTGTAGCCTCCGCAGCCTCAACTCTCAGCCTCATAGAGAATACGCGCACTCGCGCACGTTTAACTCCCTTGTACCCGGTACGATAACATCGGGGGGTGGTGGTGGAACAGTACAGAGGAGGGAACTGGAAGCACCAGGAGCGAGCTTGCATTGGTAGTAGTGTTGCGGCCGTGGGGTAAGTAATTAACGACACATTTATACGATATCGTCGAGGGGTAAGAGAAGAAGAGAATGGCACGATGGAAAGGGTGGAGAACCGAGAGGTGAGCGAGGATTCTGTCCGTGTGAAGTGCCCCGCTAATAGGAAGCTATGTGCCCGTCGATAGATACCTAATTCGAACCAGTAGCGTTGCTATCTGGGGACTTTTGAGAAAGGTTCTGGATGTTCTGATACCGGTGGTTATGCCGCTCTTACTACCACCAACTCGAAAGGACTCCTCCTAACTATTGTATCTCCATAGATCTAGGCTACTTTATGGTATATCCTCTTCATGCTCATCCTCCCCTATTCTCGCTTCGTAGTCCATTTTCATTTCCCTCTTCCTCATTCCTCCATTTCGTCATATAGCTGCTCCTATATCTATCATTTTGTAACAATGATAAGCGTACACCGGGTATAGCAGCACAAAGATTGTTCACTCTTCTCATTTACGTGATATGTAATTGAGTAAAAAAAGTAGACAATTTGGACCAAATATGCGGAATGATAAAGGCCAATGACCAACAAAAAAATGTCCAAATTCTTTCGAGCTGTACAGAATGTATATGATTTTTTCATTTATCAAAATTCAGACAATCTCGAACTCCTGGCCAATAAACAATGATAATCGTACACTCGATACAGCAGCAGAACGATTGTACACTCTTTTCACTACATGACATGTAATTGAGTGAATAAAGTAGACAATTTGGAACGAATATGCAAATCCATGAAGACCTGTGACCAACAACAAAATTCTGAATTCTCTCGAGCTGTGCAGAATTTTTACAGGAAACTTTCGATTCGATATACAGAATTAAATAGAAAATAAAGATATAAGTCGAATTACTTTGTGGAAAAAAATGAGTTTTCAAGTCAGATTGAAATTTTAAAAAGTCATTCAAATATTCTAAAACTGTAAAATATGTGTCTTGGAAAGACTCCAAAGCTGATGAAATTTCGTCATTGTGTCAAGGCGACGTATCGTGATGTAAAAAAAAAATTCAATTGAAAATCACTGCAGTGGATAAAAATTTATTTCCAAACGATGTCTACCGACTGAATACTTTTCACTCTTCATTCATGGCCATTCAGTTCACACTTACATTTTACGCGTATACATTGAGTCACAATGATGTTTCTTTGCACAAAGAAAAATATTTCGTAACGAGTCGCGACAGACGAAAAAGGCCGCGCATAATAATAAGAATTTCGTTGCATTCGAGTATAACTATCGACGAAACACAGACATGCCGCCATCTTATAAACTTTTTATTTATATCTTTCTCGGTTTGTTGGAATCCTTTTTTTCTCTCTCCTCCCTCATTCTTCTTGCTCGTCTTCACACTCGGAACGGAATCATCTTCCATCTCAATCCTTTCCTGAATGTCATTGCGCTTGGAAACTTCAGCAATTTCCGGGCAAAGCACCGCAAATGCCGAGGGCTCAGCGAAGAGTCAAGAGGACTCTTTGCACGGAAGGAAGTATCTTCCGTTTTTCGCGCCCCCGGCCTCGCTGACTCGTTAAATATTCAGACTGGCAGAAGGGTGGGAAAATGCTCTGTACATGGAGCCAAAAGAGTGAGATGTGGCAAAACTGCTGCTGGCCGAAGCTTCGTCGAGGGCTTGCGAACTCATTCAAGGGTAAAGGTGGAGGGATTTTGCCATAGAACAAAGCGTCTTTCTCGATTATATCATCGGGATTAATCGCGCAGGCAGAACGCGCGTCGCGTTCCCAACTGGACAAGGAGCGAGAGTAGCGAAAGCACACACCACTTGTACTACGTATCCCCCTTTGAACGTTGCTCATGAATTCACCGCCTTAACGTACGCGTAACGTGCCACGTTAATACCTCGAACTACAGTCCTGACAGGGGCAGGTGGAGGAGAGGGAGTGGGGGCGGGGGGAGGAGGAGGAAGAGACAGAGAGGGCACAGCAGAGTTGGATACGAGGGTAAGCGAAATTATGCTTGTCAGGTCCATTAACCGGAGGCCGGTCGGTTGGTAAGCGTCTCTGATGTGAGGCCCTCGCTTGTACTCTGTATAGTCATATACTTCACTATACATGCTCATGTTCGACCTCGATCTCTTCTCTATTATCGCAGCTGTATGTATGTACGAGATACCACATGAGGCATGGAACATCGCGACATCTTCTACATTCATGTAATAAAAGTAAACGTAATGGTCAGCCTCCTATATATTCGCTTTGTTGATAAATTTAATTTCGCAACTGAGAAAGAAACTCCATTTGCGATCAGTCTCGAGTAAATCCTGCAAAAATTCCGTTCCACAGAAGTTTAAAAATTTATTACGGACGATACGTGGTCAATATACATGTGTAACGTATCCGTAGACGACTCCGGCCGCACTTTAGTTCACCTCTTTGGTCGCTCCGTGGCGTAGGTGGCGCCACTGGTGGTGCATATTCCCGGCATGCACTACCGCGCTCACGTGCATACAGCTAATACGGTAATGATCACCCGTTATACATGGAAAGAGCATTTGAGAACTTTCATAAAAAGTTATGTATCTTCCCGAGGATACGGAAAATATCGACGACAATTGTACCGATCAAAATATTGTGCCTGACGCTCTTTACAAAATAAATATGCAAATGGCTAGATTTCTGAGTCTGCACATACGACAAGCTTGAGTTTAAGTTGGATTTTCAGGACTATTTCAAGTTGGCCACTAAAGTCGTTCATATGTGCCTCAGTTGCTTGTTCTCTTGCTACTTTGCTGTTACGCTATCCAGCAAGATGAATGGCTGGTCAGGCCGGATGACAAGGACTTCGTAGCAGTTTCAAATGCAATTCAGCGACGATCCCTATATCCATTGTTCAACGCACGAGGTTGATCAATGTTCGCTAACTATTCGCACCAGCAGAGCTGGATACTAAAGGGTTGAGCGACTCTAACGAGCGTAGCAGTGCTAGAAGGGATGAAGGTATAGTATAAAGAGGAAGCGAAAGCTCTACTGCCTCATGAAATCTATGGCTGGTGCATCTGCGACGAGAATGCTGATGCTAGACGTTGTTGAACTTTGCGTTGGGGTCTACGCAGTAACTGAGAGAACAATCGCTTTCTAAGATTCTATGGATGGAATTGCCGTTAATCCGATCCAAATTACGAGTTAGATAGATGACCGAGACAGAAGAACCAAGACATGGAATATTGGTAGCTGCTGGTAGCACTACTTTGGTTCCGGTAGACATTGTGGTCGTCTGACCCAGACGGTTATCTCTCTATGTCGTCGGTGTAACTGCAATGAGAAGGTTCCACGGATGGCAAAATATCATCTCACTATGCATGGTGATAGCGAGGCCATGACTATATATTGCTCTTCAATTATTCTCCACTGAAGGTCTACATTACATTTGGTGGATACTTGAGGTAATTTAAGTCCTGCTTAAATATAGATTAAAAATTGTGAATATTATGTTGGTTGTTACATAAGGGGACGTTATTTTTTCATGAAAAATAAATAAATAAAATAATTAGCCAAATAAATAAATGACTATTCATGTAATTTTATTTACTTGTTTTAGTAATTATTTAATTTGACAAGTAAAGGTAGACAAGTGCAAAGTGTCGTCTGCTCTATTTAATTCAAATATTCTTTTTTTTTTAAATCAATTTCATAGACTTTACGCCCAGAGCCTAGTTGACTTGGCCACTTTTTCTATTCATGTCTGTATCAGTGTCTGCTGCTGCTGATAATCAGCGAGCTCCGCCTATAAACGTTCGCATCTACTCGTTGTTACTCCAAGCAATAAAGAATTTCCACTAATAACATGCCGTTTCGTACAACGTTTATGCATGAAAGAGGACTTATGCATTCGTAGTTTTTTGTCAAGAGCAATCACAGTCTTCGTTGCGTAGTTAAAAAAATTGGCTCTGTACGCAAGGTATAGGGGTGAGAAACATCGTGATGAAAATTCCATTTATCACTAATTCAAAGTGGTCAAGTTTCGCTAGTCACTGAAATATTTAAATAATTTACCAATCGGCTAATAGTAAAATAAAACTGAACTTAACTTATTTAATTTCCTTTCGTAAAGTACTAAACGATATAATCTAAAATTCATAAAATAATCAAGTTGTGTTGTCCGATCTGCAGGTTATTTTGTATTTATTTTTTATGCTCTATTTCTCTGTTGCTCTATTAATGGATCATCCATCGAAATCGGATACATATTTTTCGCTCATAATCGGTCAGAAATTTGTCTCACAATATATTGTGAGATGTCACGTACACGCGAACATAGAGAGCGCTGCTGATAGTCAACGAGCTCCGCCTATAAACGTTCGCGTATACCCGTTGTTACTCCGGGCAATAAAGAATTTCCGCTAATAGCATGGCGTTTCGTACAACGTTTCTGCACGAAAGAGGACTTACGCATTCGTAGTGTGAAATGAACGAGTAAGAGATAGGTATGGCGGAAGCCGGAACAGAACCACCGCCGTGCGAGCGGTAAAATACTAACAGCAGATGGTACAGGCTGAGGGTTGGCAGTCGTGCAGCCTGAGGGGTGAGTTGAGGGGAAGGTAAAACGTGGCGAAGCGGGGAGAGGGCAACGGAGGGTTCCTGGTACTGCTGGTGGTGGCTGCGAAACGAAGCAAGTTGTATCTCACAGATCTGTCGCGTGATTAAGCTTATTAAACGCTTAACTCACGCGGTGGGCTGGCTTTGCTCTGTTCTATCTTTGGCTGTTGTACTATCGTTATATACGCTTTTGGCTCTGATAGTTTCGCAATGCTTTCCGTGTCGAGAGAATTTTGGATTCCCTCAGTCCGCATATTATATCCTCCTCTCTACAGAAATAACTATCAGGCCCATTTTATCGATAATGCAAGTATACATTTAATTATTTCCATATCATTTACATTACTGATCTATCATTTCCGACTTCTCTACGTCTCTCTATCTTCTTGCTTTCTTGTGCTTTTCTTGTATCCTTCGGTCTGCCTGCCCCCTCTAATATGGTAAATCTCAATTTTCAACAATTACATCCTCTTCTCTGCAGTAATAACTATCAGGCCCATTTTATCGATAATGCAAGTATAGATTTAATTATTTCCATATCGTTTACATTACTGATCTATCATTTCCGACTTCGCTACGTCTCTCTATCTTCTTGCTTTCTTGTGCTTTTCTTGTATCCTCCGGTCTGCCTGCCCCCTCTAATATGGTAAATCTCAATTTTCAACCATTACATCCTCTTCTCTACAGTAATAACTATCAGGCCCATTTTATAGATAATGCAAGTATAGATTTAATTATTTCCATATCGTTTACATTACTGATCTATCATTTCCGACTTCGCTACGTCTCTCTATCTTCTTGCTTTCTTGTGCTCTTCTTGTATCCTCCGGTCTGCCTGCCCCCTCTAATATGGTAAATCTCAATTTTCAACAATTACATCCTCTTCTCTGCAGAAATAACTATCAGGCCCATTTTATAGATAATGCAAGTATAGATTTAATTATTTCCATATCATTTACATTACTGATCTATCATTTCCGACTTCTCTACGTCTCTCTATCTTCTTGCTTTCTTGTCCTTTTCTTGTATCCTCCGGTCTGCCTGCCCCCTCTAATATGGTAAATCTCAATTTTCAACCATTACATCCTCTTCTCTACAGTAATAACTATCAGGCCCATTTTATAGATAATGCAAGTATAGATTTAATTATTTCCATATCGTTTACATTACTGATCTATCATTTCCGACTTCGCTACGTCTCTCTATCTTCTTGCTTTCTTGTGCTCTTCTTGTATCCTCCGGTCTGCCTGCCCCCTCTAATATGGTAAATCTCAATTTTCAACAATTACATCCTCTTCTCTGCAGAAATAACTATCAGGCCCATTTTATAGATAATGCAAGTATAGATTTAATTATTTCCATATCGTTTACATTACTGATCTATCATTTCCGACTTCTCTACGTCTCTCTATCTTCTTGCTTTCTTGTGCTTTTCTTGTATCCTCCGGTCTGCCTGTGCGCAGAGACTGGATTTTTCAGGGGTGAAGAGGCACAGGCCAGGCTGCTTCTAACAGCTACCAGTGAACAGGACCAGCAGCGAGAGAACTGCTCTGCACACCAAATCATTGTTAATACAGAATATTACTCCGGGCTGTATCAGCCCGTGCAGACTGCGTGGTCTATAAACTGTGGTTACTCCCTCTAATATGGTGAATCTCAATTTTCAACGTTACTCTCGGATGTTGAAAGTCAGTTGTGTGTGTGGTTCAGGCACAGGAAGGTGGATTTGAGGCTTGGAAACATTTTTGCCTGTGATAGGGTCGAGCTTGTGAAATATGAGATGGAATTTTAAGGATAATCAAGCCATGACAACGAATCGTAGTCAAGCGGATGATCTTTTTTTTTTTTTTTGTAAATAAAAAGCTCTAGTAATTATAATTTTATTATTGCAATTTTTTCAATAGAACTATTATAACGGATTAAATTTTCTATTCTATTACGTCTTTTTAGTCAGCGTAATCTTTTTGCAAAATGCCAAAAGTTTTTAAGATATTGAAGATTTCAGAAGATTTAAGGTTTCAAGATATGAAATTCTGGCTCGTAATGGAACTTGCAAACAATTTTTTTTTTTTTTACATGAATTAGAGAACATTCTCTCAATTTTACAGCGAAAAGTAAGATGATGAATTTTTCGGAAAAATTAAAAACTGATTTTTTAAATTAATTTTTCAGATATCTTCTGATGCCTAGATAATTTTAATTATATACCGAGATGAAAGTGGGAATCTTCAATCAAGCATATCCTGCAGCATTTACTGCAACCATGAAAAAAAAAAAAAAAAATCCAAGCAGATCGAAAAAGTACACGGAAGTGAGATGCTACCGTTTTCCGTAGCATTATATTTGCATAAAGAAAATCACACTGCACCAGTAAATTTGGTGAATCGGCGTGCGCCCCTTTTTCACATTCATCGTAAATGAAAAAATTATAAAAATGGTAAATATAAAAAAGAATTAAAAAAAATAAATAAAAACAATTCAGTGGGAACATGCATTTCCACACAGGATATAACGCCGATTAGCGTACCCACGACCGTTCGATAAAATAATTTATCGAATATATTTCAATTTCTCGGGTATTATGTTTACCCCTAGAACACACAGTACAGTGCACACACCACATCGGGAGTGCTCGCTACTGTTCCAAAAGAGTAATTCAATGGAAAATATAAATATTCATTTGCAGAGTGAGGTTTCAAAGCGTCAGAGAGGGAGAGAGAGAGAAAATGAAAGAATAGGCACACACGAACCCAATGATTTATATTGGCAAAATAATAATTTAATTTCACCGCAGTTGGGCACGATACAAAATTGCACGGGAAAAATAATAAATAAATTTCTGCTGCATCGTTCGCTCATGTCGATTTGGTGTGTGAGAGAGATAGAGGGTGAGTGGGTGCGTAGGGTAACTACCACCCGCTCTGAAGCAGCAGTGAAGAGGGATGGAGAATCAGCACCCGCAACGATCAGCGCTCTCTCGCTCTTTTTCTCTCTCTCTCTCTCTCTCTCTCTCTCTCTCTCTCTCTCTCTCTCTCTCTCTCTCTCTCTCTCTCTCTCTGCTAACGCTGTTTTCGATGCTACCACCGGTGAATTCTCCAAACTCGGCATACCGATGAACATCCGCCTCTTTTTACCTGCCAGGAGGGTAGGGGGCACGCATGTTTCAACCACGAGTCGTTAGCATTTTTTTCTTCTTTTTTTTTACAATATTCATCATGAGATTTTCGTTGCGGTGGTTGTGTAAAACCTGGCCTCGATCCGAGTCGAGTGGTGGGTCGTTGACGTTACCTTTACCACCTTCCCACACAAATCAACACCGGCCTCCCACCCCTTACCCCATTCTACTGTAGTATTTTCGGAAAACGTCAACTACCGTACATCAAACGCAACTAGATACTTTTTTGAACATCCAACGTATGCCGACTGCACGATCCGCAACTGAATATGAAATGCAACAAAATTTTCCATATTCATTTTTAGCTTATCATCGCTGGGATGAAATAATCTCTACATGGCGATCGGAATTACCATAAATCTGAAATAATCGATGATGTTTTTTTTTCCCGAAGCTGTCCATGTAATTAAATGCTGAAAAAGGCTGGGTGCAACGAAAATTAAAAAAAACTGCAACGAGGGGGAATTGCCAGCATTAGGTTTTTTGATCGCTTTGGCATTGGCAGGACCCTTGTCCAGTCTCGTGTACATTCTTTTGGATGATTCACATTTATGCAAAAAAGATTTCTGGTATCCATAATAGTCGTACCCCTTAATGAATACGATTATTGCCAATGTCTCGAGTTTACGATTAAATATTACAGTTCACGAATCAATTTTTTTCTAACTTTTAATTGGCCACCTTCGTATTGGAAATTGGCAAATTACGGAGAATGTTGCAATTTCACGCATCCTTCCCTGCCCTTGATGATAATTGACGTTGGATAATTCAAAATATTAAATCTAAGCCTTTTATAGTTTATGACAAATCTTAGTTTATGACAAATCATCGAGTGATCTAGAGCAACGAAATACTGAAAAAGTCAGTCCTAATCCTAGGATAGATCTCATTCTCGATCAAATGGATCGCATATTATACGTCTAAATTTTTGGAAATTGTCACGTTCGCATTTCACAAACGGTGATTATGAACGCACATTGAAAAACATTAACAAGAATTAGAAAAATAAAGAACCCTGAGAAAGGGACCAAAAGTATTGATGTAGGCCCAGCAATGCGAGCGATGAGTCCCATATGCATGAAATGGTTTTACGGAAGCTTCGTAGCCTCAGAGCAGCGGTTTATAACAGGGCAGCAGTTATATGCGGTGCTCTTAAGTACGATTGTACGTTTACGGTTGCGACACGTACCAGAGAAGCAGAGCAAAGTAGTAAAGCAGCACCCTGTCGGCGCTAATGGTTTCTGTACAAACATTCATTACTAGCCCTCGGTGTAGGGTTGGCAATATTGTTATCTTAGATTTATTGATGTAACGGATGGGGAATACTGCTGCGTGTGAGCATGAGCAGTCCGTATTAACGAACGTAGTGGAGAGAGTAGGGAGAATAGCGTAGAACGGCAGCTCTCTCGGACATTAAACGTATGACGATGGACGTTGCGATGCCTCATGGTGATACAGAGGACTCCCGCGCACCCTCTCAGGACATCAGAAGCATTCATTGTCCTCCTTTCAAAGCTAATAAAGTCACCCAATGCATTTTTATTTCATTCGTCCCTCCTATTGTCAGGTCAACCCTTCAATTCCTCTAATCTCATTTTTTCACGCTCTCAAACCACTTCTCGGATTCGTGTTAGTTATCCTTTAAATATCAACGTATAAAATTATACGTTCGGGGTTGTGTAATGGCTGGAACGTATCTGGCATAGACGTATCAAAAGAAATTGTTCTTTTGGTGTCTTTGTCCCCGTCGTACTGCGTAGAATCATTATTCCTTCTGATCCCGTAAGGAAGACATTTTTCCTTTTGCGATCGAGTAAAACAACGACGACCAACGTAATATCACGCGCGAACACTGAACTACTGGCAATGAAGGGGATGGCTGGAAAGAGGCAGAGGAAAGGTGTCCTGGTAGCTGCTTTACCGGACGACCTGACCCGGCGACATGGTATCTGCGACACTTGACGCCATTAGCGGCTCCAAACTGCTTCTCGCGCAGTTAAAGTGATTTGCGACGATCTGAGCCCGAAACCGCTACCACCATCATCCTTACCGCTTTGCCTATACCTTCCCTTTACTTTCATCCTCCATCCAGAACGCAGATCTTCTTTCCTGCCCTTCTCTTCTTTACGACCATTATCTTCCTCTGTCGCCTTATACAGCATCTATCGTACCAGAGCTCACCTTCCTGGTGACTTTGCGCACCATTTCCGAGATACCTCAGTTGACTGATCGTCGACAAAAGATTATACGAAATTGTAACGCTGGCCCGAACAATAACACTTTAGATTAAACATTCGAATGATCATCCAAAACAATTACGATCTACTTTATTATGATCTCGTAGGTCATTTGGCACTTGGATACTCTGCATCCTCTTGAGTGGAAAATTTCTTCAATCTAAATGATCCCGAATAGTTGTATAGAGTTCAGTTGTTCTATGGAGAACTTCGTATCAATATTTTTCGTCCGTATACATTCTTCGCCATCTTATTTTTTAACTGGACTCTCACGCCACCTACCCTGGAACTAGTATCCTCCATTTCTCTCGTACATATGTTCCTGGACTCTGAGAACGTAGCACTTCCATACCGACAGTAAGATAGTCAACTTTTCTTCTTATCTACTGTTGCAATCGTCAACGTTCCACCTCCCCCCCGCCCCTTGAAAGAGTTTTTCGTCAAAAGCAATCAGTCTTCGTTGCGTAGTTAAAAAAATTGGCACTGTACGCAAGGTATAGGGGTGAGAAACATCGTGATGAAAATTCCATTTATCACTAATTCAAAGTAGTCAAGTCTCGCTAGTCACTGAAATATTTAAATAATTCACCAATCCGGCTAATAGTTGAATAAAACTGAACTTAACTTATTTAATTTCCTTTCGTAAAGTAGTAAACGATATAATCTAAAATTCATAAAATAATCAAGTTGTGTTGTCCGATCTGCAGGTTATTTTTTATTTTATTTTTGCTCTATTTCTCTGTTGCTCTATTAATGGATCATCCATCGAGATAGGACCCAACTTTTTCGCTCACAATCAGTGAAAAATTCTGTGCGAATCATTTCACCTAAATGAAATAAATTTTTCATTGATTTAACTCAACGAATACATTTAATCCGCTTTAACCCAACAAAACATTTAGTTGAGTTCAATATATATAATCTTTTTAGAATCAACTAAAAGTTTAGCAGGCCAAGATTTTAAAATAAAATTTACTCTTTTTAAATAATCTTTTTCTCTCAGCCTATCACAAATGTACCAAAGTTGTTAATGAACTTTAACCAATTTTTTAGTAGCCATTGATCATCGTTAACTATAAAACTAACATTATGCTAATGGATTAACTTTTTCGTTCATCAACGGTTGACCATATTTTTCTGCTCGGAGCAGAGTTAGAACGGAGCAGAGTTCATGGGTCAAGAGCTCGGATAGCTACTTTATAAGAAGATATTGCCTACATTTTCATTTGACGCGACCTTTACTCCCGAGCTTTTTTGCCCATTCAAGAAACGAGAACATGCCGAACCTCATCGTCATCATCGTTTTCGTGTCGGAGATACCTACCACCACTCTACCCTCAAATCCACATTACGTTCAAATGACGCTTTTATTAACCCTTTTTAATGCATATTAACTAGCCTCGAGCTCAGCGAAAAATTAATGGGAGAATCGTAGTGGGCTGGGCCGTTCAGTCGCTCAGAGAGGGTTCGAGCTTCCGAAGTGTCCCTGGGTTGAGAACGGAACGTGCAAGAGTAGAAATTGGGGGAAGGGGCTGGTACGGAACACTCAGGAGTATCACCGTTAGCACTTCCTATTAGCAGGTTTCTTCATTGGTGCCAGGCAGAGCGCGAGTGAGCTCCAGCTCTCTCGCAAACGATATCGTATAAACGCGTCGTTAATTACTTACCCAGTGCTGGTGGACACCTCCTTCCACCTCCTCTCACCACCCTCCACCCTTCCAGTGCTACCTTCTGCCTTTCGCATTTGCTTTTACCTACCGTGTCCGCTGCCCTCCATTTCTTCTCAGCTCTCTCTCTCTCTCTTTCTCCCTCTCTCTCTCTCACTCTCTCTCTCTCTCTCGCACGTTACCACGCCACGTGTTAAGGAAACAAACGTTTATTCGAAAAAACTAATTGAACGGGAAGCCTCTCCTACCATGAGCAGAGAATGCATGTACCCTTCTCGCTCGTCTATGGTGGATTCTACTGTGAATCTGAAACTCCTGCAGTACAGTTGAAACGAAATATTCTAGTGATTCATTGATGATTTTTACAAATAATTTCATCACATACGTGACAAAATGAGAATGGACGAATTTGTCTTCCAGCAATGAATTTGGTGACGGTGGCTGATTCGATGATTTTTTTGATTTATATTTATGAAGCAGAAGGTCTGTCTGTTCGTATTTTTGACCACAATAATAGAATGGCTGAACCGATTTCGCTAGAAAGTAGAGTATTTATGAGAGAAAGTTTTAGGGTATCGGACTTTACGTTGTTAAGCAACCGACAGATTTGATGTTGATGTGAATTAAAAAAATACATCAAACACCACAAATGGTTGACATTTGACCCACAGTTTCCTCATTGATATGGATATCACGTATGATGATAAGAAGCTTATTTGTATTATTTGCGTTTTTAGACACTAAATTTCCTATTTGGATGTTGAAAATTCGTGAACTGGGAAGGATAATGGCATATTTGGCTATGGAAACCGTCGCTGGCTCCTATATGAATGAATATTCTCAGAATTTTTTCTATTTGTCGATGTGTGTTCAGATGGAAAAACATATAAAAACGACAAAGCTTGGACGCATGTATGGCAGTTTACGAAATATCTACGGTATTCAACGACATCCGTTTACTCGTTCACTGGCCATGAATTTTCTGCGCTTAAATAGCAGCTAAATAACTACTAGCGACCACGCTCCTTGCCGCCGAAATAAACAGCGCTATTAACGATTTAAAAAGACAAAAAAAAAAAAGAAAGATAAACGGGATTAGAGACAGAGGAAAAGCTCAGTGTAGCTCGCGTGTACACATATGCACATGCACAGTTCCCTTGCGTATCGTATCAGTCAAAAGGAAAAAAAAAAACGCAAAGAAGAAAAGAGGGGAAAAAAGTCGAAATATGAGAGCAGTTAATAACACTTTGTGGGAAATAATACTGGGAGAAAGGCCGCTTACTGTGACAAATAACGACCCTCACTCCTTTTTCCTCCTCACCCACTTCTCGCATCTTTTTCTAGCACTGGCAACAATGGATACAAAATGCTCGTACATGTACGATACATAGACATATACATGGCAGTATGTACACGAATTTTTCTGCTCATCTCTGGTCGAGCTACAAACACGTTTACGTTCCAAACATGTACAGCCAGCTCGCTATAATCATCGCTCGTTGTACGTATACCGAGTATATCTGGTACTTTTGCACCTAGTCCTGGTATCACAGTCATTGTAGTAGATCTTGGCTTACTGGTACACTAAATACGCCATTAATAAAAATACACAAACAACTTATTTATTTATTATTTATTTTATTATCGGCAATCGAGATCTCGTATTATCGTAATCGAATTCTTCCTGTTCCTTTTTTACTTTAATATATTTTTTTTTTATAACGGAAAAAAAATCTTTTCTTTTCAAATATTTTTGTCAACAAATTCAGTAAATTTCTGATCAAAATTTTATTGACAAAAAAAATTTATTCAAATTTGTGCCCTAATGAAGTAGAAAAATGAGGTGGAACTTGAATATTTTCCTTTTCGTCAATTTTAATAAATATTGCAATCAGAAATAAAAAAAATGGTGCGCTGCTTCCATTTAGGAAAATTTTTAAATATACTCATGAGAATAATTCAGCTGGAATACCTCCCAATACAAATGCGTATTGGCAACTGTCAATCTCTTTTCGATGAAACATAATTTACTGATTTTTTTCTGCGAGCCAAACTTGATTCGTTTGATTTTCAATCCCGGCTCATTCAGGCTTATCAGTCTTCGCAGTCTTTTATCTCTTTCTGGTTGTCATTGGTGATACTGGCTCGGAGGCTTCCCCCCCCCCCCCTCACCCCACCCCACCGCCCAACCATTCGCTGGTTGAAACACACGTCAGTGCTCGAAACATTCACAGTTGACAGACGTCACGTGCCAGCATGCATCAGAGCTGTCACGTGTCAACTAACGTTCTGAATGAATTATTACGGATTTGTAGTGGATCTACAACAAAAGTGGTCCAAGCGAACCAGCCTCCGCGATGTGACCTCGAAAAGTATGGGAAGGGAAATCACATCAGTGTGCAAATGAGCGAAACAGCCGATAATTTTTGCGCACAGCTTGTGCAGATTGTCAATTCGACTATGGAATGAGACTGTTGCCGGAACACTGTCGACTATTTTGATAGAAAAAAAAAAAAAAAAAAAAAAGATCAAATGATCCGTGAATTATCTCTCGTTGACGATGAATGTTGCGCATGTACACGCCTCGATGATGAAACAAAACATTGCTGGCAATGCTCCTGCTCTGGCTGCACAGTTATATATGTAATTGAAGGGTGTCTGCCGTGCAGGAATTACTGTTTCGTGTCAATCTCAATAATATCCCAATGAATGAGTAAAATCGAATTTTCAAATGGGAAATAAAAAAAAAACAGTAGAGTGGAGTATGAATGGTTTTTTTTTTCTGTTTGCAGGAATGTTTAAATATATGGATTTTGTAGATGTTCGATTACGAAGATATGTGTACAATTCGATTATTATTATTATGACATTCTGCTGAGTATAGGAGCAGCTTATATAAATATCTCAGATCATTTCTAATCCAATCTCTTTTTATCCTCAATTTCACTCATTCGATAGAAATAGAGTGAATAAATTATTTTCAAAAAGCCAGAAAGTCAGAATATTATTATATTTAATTAGGAAGGATAATACGATCAGAAGAATTTTCTATGATTTCGTATTTTCCCGATATATTAATCGGCTGATGAGCTGGACATTGTGATTAATATCTCATGAATATTTCGCAAATTTTTAAAAATCCATATGGAATATCCAAATACCGAATAATCAATCACTCACTCATCGCTCCTTATCCCCGATCAGTGCATTCTGATATTAATGACGAGCAGCAGCTTTAAAACACTCAATCGGGACACTAGATGTCGAGAAGTCTGGTTGTGGATACCCAAACGTACAAATAAACGTACTTGAAAAGTCTATTTGTTGCACTAAACACCTAAAATTCTAATTGTAGCAAACTTACAAATAAACGTACTTAAAAATTCTATTTGTTGCACTAAACACCCAGAATTCTAGTTGTAGCATTATACATTCAAACGTTTAGTCATAGCATTGGGAATCGAAAAAACGTCTAATTGTGATCCTAGAATTCCGAAAGTCTCCCGAAACTTACAAAAAAACGTACTTGAAAAAGTCTATTTGTAGCAGTAAACGCCCAAAGTTCTAGTTGTAGCAAACGTACAAATAAACGTACTTGAAAATTCTATTTGTTGCACTAAACACCTAAAATTCTAGTTGTAGCAAACGTACAAATAAACGTACTTGAAAATTCTATTTGTAGTACTAAACACCCAGAATTGTAGCATTATACATTCAAACGTTTAGCCATAGCATTAGGTATCCAAAAAAACGTCTAGTTGTGATCCCAGAATCTCGAAAGTCTAGATGATGCACTAGACAGCCCAGAATAGATAAGAGACCATGTACAGGGAGTCTGCCTGGTGGCACTATATATAGTGCACTATATATGGCACTAAATATATACATATATATATGTATATATATATTCTGGTCGTGTCTCTCTATAAAATCAAAATTATCCGCGAGCGTACCCCGTATATCTCACCTCTTTCATGGCATTATTTTAAAAGAAATGTCTGCGGTTCTGTGCAAGGCGGAGGAGAGCTCTGTATCGTCGAGAGCTCGATGGTGGACGCAGGCAATTGTCATACCGGGGAAAAACATTTCTCACGTCGTCGATGCTTGGAATGGGTGCCGCCCACTATCGCGTTTGAACGCTCAGTAGAAAGCTCTCTCGGCACGTGTATATACTATATACTATACGTGTATAGTATATACGTAATGCTCATGGTCGGTATGTGCTGCTTGCATTTTGTCGCCGCATAGAATTTTGTTTTTTTCTTTCTCACCCTTCATCTGCCCCTTCGAGTGCGCTTCTGCACACTTCCTCATCCTTGCGAAATCCGTACGAAAACCACTTTTCTTCATTTTTTATTTCACTCGGAAAATTATCGACGAGACAGAAGGCATCAGGGGAAGGAGGGGGCATTTTTGCACAGGGGTGAACGAAGGTAGGAGGGGTCGGGAGGACAGAAAAGACTATGCAAGCAGGTACAGGAGAATCGTGTGTAGGTGTGTGAACGACGCGGAGAACAATGGAACCAAATCGCACATTCGGCTCGGCGTCTAACCACTCTGTGAGCAATAGGTTCGTCCCTTCGCGTACGAATAAAGGCGCGGTCGGTAATTAATGGGGTCTCGATGAATCAGCAGCCCAGCAGAACGATCCCCTTTTCCACCCCCCCCCCCCCCCCCCCAACTCTCCATTTTCTCTACTCTACTGTTACCTAGAATAATACCAAGGAGACAACAGAATAGTTTATAAAGCTGTGCACTGGCTTAACTGAGAAGGGGGGTGGTGGGGTGGAGGGATGGAAAGGGGAAGGGTAGTGATTCCACTATTCGCAGATCATGAGAGATCCGAGGGAGGTCCAAGTATTCTGCCGCATTTCTTGACTCTTGGACGAATTAGCAATGGGCCATTTAACTTCGATTATAAATTATACCAGAGTCAATCAAGGAGGGGGCGCATTTTTCGTGACTTGACTTTTTTCTCTTCGCAAGTTTCGCCGAGAATGAAAACGTAGCCAGGAATGAATTTTGCTTGAGAGCTCGCGAGGCATCAATTTTACCTCATTGTATGCACAGCTACCCTGAATTACATTTTATTGCTCTCAAAATGTGGATGTTGTCAATATTTAAAGGTTAAAGTCTGCTTAAGATTTTAACCCTCAAAGCAGGTCTTATTTTTTGACTCGGTGATCTAGATAAAACCGTAATTTTTTTTTTTTTACGATGAATGATTAATATCAGTATTTTGTATTCGTATGTCTTTGGCTTTTTATGCTGCTGAAAAAAAAATCAATAAACAGATAATTTAAAGAATAAATTACTTGAAATAACTGAATTATTTTGTGGATTCTCATTTCGATCTACAAATTAACCACAGATCCATTTTTTATATTTTAAATGTTGCCTGATCATTGATCTATTCACTGACTACTTTTCTTTTAATTAAAAACAAAAGTGGTAAATGGACAAAGCAGCAACTCAGTTATTTTTTTTTTTTTTGGTCGTATGGATGGTTTTCGTAAATTCTAACACAATAATGTCAACGCAAATATGAGTTTATACTGAAATGTAAATGGGAAGAATACCAGCACGTGATATACGATCGCTTAATTTACTATTTATGGACAACGAGATAAGTACCGTTTGTATGCTGGTTTATCTTTGCTCCTCCCTCCACAATTTCCTCTCTCTCTTCGCAACGCTTTTCCACCCGTTATTTCGAGCTGCTCGAGATCTATCCAGGACCCTGCAGTAAGGCAGAAGAAAAACCGTACATTTATTTTGCCCTCGACACACATTCGTAATCTCTCATTCAGCTTCCATTTTTTTTTTTTCACAACCCTCTGATTTCCGTAGTATTTTTCCTTCTCATTCTCTTTATTCCAGCTAACTCCATTTTATTTACTCGATTTAGTAGCAGGGAATTTTTATTAATATAAATTTTATTTATTATATGGTGTCAACGAATTTTTAGGTATAATGTAAATTAACGGTAATTGCTAACGTCATTAATTATTTATGCATTTCTCGACGTTTATTCAATTAGCTACTTTTTGCATGAGTAAATTTTTATCTTTTTATATTATTATTTTGTATATTTTGTTGCAAATACTAAGTTGTTGATATCGGTGTCGTCTGATCAGTTGGGAGGTGGTGAACTGCCACCAAGCCAGAATAACCCTCCGATATAATATGCAGTGCCCACCATATAGTGATTTATAGACATGGAATTTTCGATTCAATGGGTGGGGGTAGTACATGAAGCGATATCAGCATCCAGTAGCAGTGAAAACACGTTGGTTTGCTCCTCTTTCTCATCCTCTTGTGTCCTACTCTGCTTTACGTACTTTATTCTCGCTTGGTAGAATTACGACATGGCATGACGAAGCATAGGATATTTTGCCATTTCCTGTGTGATCTGGAATCACTCGGGACTCGAATAAAAATATGCGAAGCTCAACGCAGGAGGCATTGAATAATGTGGGCATTGCAATCTGAAGGAAAGAGCTGGTACCAGAGCTGGAACCCATTGACTGTTTTTTTTTTTTTTAATCAACACAAAGTGGAGCAATGAATACCAAATTATTGCTATCTAATATCTAGGAAAATTATGCGCAGAGGCTCAAGTGCTAAAGGTAGTCAAGCTCTCCTGCTGATTATATTTTTATTATTTAAGTGTTAAAAAATTCTCGATCATTTATTATCGTGTAGCTGCGATACGTCAAACTAAGTTCGTATTGTATTTTTATTTTTCGAAAATTATATATATATTTTTTTCAATGAGATATGTAAATCAACTTTAAGTTTTCGGATGGGTGACCGCTTAGGGATGCACTGACCGGCACGCGAATCAATGTACGAGAGGATTGAATATCATGATATTTGGCAACAATGGGCAAAAAACAGCATTCTTTTTTATATTGCTTGATGATCCCTCATTGAGCCCATTGAGCTCATGCCCATTGAGCTCATAGCTCATTGAGCCCATTGAGCTCATAGTCCATTAAGCTCATAGTCTATTGAGCTCATTGAGGCCATTGAGCCCATTGAGCCCATTGAGCTCATTGATTATGAAACTGCTAGCTAGATTATGAATTTTTAAAATATCTAAAAATATACTTTTGTCCACTCAGGGCGATGAATAATTTATGAGGGGAGGAGTGAAAAAGTATAGTAAAATTTGAAAAGCCACCGAATCTTTTCCACATATTACTGTTTTTTTTTTTTCTTACTTTTTCCTCTTTAACGAGAACTTTTCTTCCATCTGCTGGCTGATCCGCTTTCATGTCCAATCTCTCCGCCGCCTGACTATCTTCGTCGCTCTTGTTTCTGATCCTCGTACCTTGTTGTCGTTCTTCTTGTCCACGTCGTGACTCTCCCGCGCAAGAAAACGCATTTCCCGAGATAATCGGGCGCGCGCTATCGTAGTAGCTCCGTATCCCTCGTGAAGATTTATATGGATAGTTTATTGTTATTCCACCCCACTAAGTTTTATGGTCCTTTTTCGATGTGGGAACAAAGGTGAAGTACTGATGGTAGTAAGCAAGGGAGAAAAAGTAGGGCCAAATACGATGTGAAGACTAGGGAGAGAGGGAGGGAGAGAAAGAGAGAGAGAGAGAGAGAGAGAGAGAGAGAGAGCAAGAGTACGCGGAAAAAAAACAGGCTACGTCGAGCCATTCTCTTCCCTATCAACTTAGCACTATTCAAGGCTTAAAGTATTCTAGCCGTTTGAAAAAATGAATAATTGGCAAATTTTTACAATATATTTTCATATAAACTGACAGGTTAATAATATTTTAAAAATATTTCAATGCAACTCTCATGTCGAAATTTAAAAAATTGACTTAGTTATGAGGTTTTGAGTGAAATAATATCGGCTCGTTCAATATATCGAGTATTATACATTTCTTCAGAGATTAGGGAATCCGAATTTTTTCTTTAAACGCCAACGTGGACGTAATAATGCTGCTATTTTCCAACGATGTAATTTTACTCGGGCACGCTCAGAGTGATGATAAATGGAAGCTTCGAGTTCTCGAGAATTAGTGTGCGACGAACTAACCAATTTTCATTATCGACAAAACGAAAGTAATCACATTGAAGAAACTAAGTAAATGTATGACAGTAAAGCCCTGAAGGCAGGAATGCAAAATAATCGAGTATGCAACTGAATACATTAAATTAAGAGTCTCCTCCATGTCGTCAGGGAATTTTAATGTGACGATGAATTATTTTATTAGCGAATGCAGTATGTGTGTCAGTAAAATTGATGAACTTGGTAAAAAGTAGGAGGGACAGCTGGTCGAATTCTATTGTATTATCTGGATCGGAGTCGTGGAAATTCTGGGCATTGGAGAACGTAAAAGAACTTTGAATTTCATGCATTATGAGAATTTGTGGATTGATCAGCTTCCTCTCTCTCTTTTTTTTCTCTTGTTGCACTATTAAAATTCACATGGGGTCAAATGGGGTCATCTGATTCGAAATGATCTGCGTAGTAGAATTGCTTTTGCATGAAGAATTTTGGATAAATTAAATCCCGAATTCCAAACAAATTTGAGAATGAAGGGTGGCTGATGAAGCGATGGTTTCTTGCTACCACGTAGGATAATGCAAACTGACAAGTAAGGACAATACCGTATATGTTGGTATGGCGTGCCAAGAGCTGTGGAGCCCCACGAACGGCAGCCACGCCGAGAGAGCATCCTTGGATCGTAATTATTTGGGAAAGATGGCACTTTGCTCGGCATTTTGTCGCCTTCACTCCCTAATGGTCGGTGGTTGATAACAAGGTTTCCCTGCTGGACAGCACTGCCCACTGAGAGATGTTGACAGCGGCTTTCAACCTAGCCACATAGAGACCCCCTATATATACTCCTCGTGCTTTCTCATCCTGGTATGATCCTCGACGCTGGACACGCGAAATCGATCTTCCTGATCTGATCGATATTCCGATCAAAAGTTTATATAAAATTGTAAGAAATGACATATAAAATATTTCGGCCATTGTGAAACTGTCAGAATATTGCAGAAGATTCTCGTATCTGCGAATAATTATTATAACGAAAATGTATCAATTTTTATTAGCTTTTTTTGCTTCTTTTTGTTATTAGATAATTAAAGATTTTTTTTAAACTCGAGTCAAGATATTGAAGAATATTACGAACAATATTTTTTTAATGGCAGCTCATAAATGAATAATACATTCAAAAAAATAAAATACCTCTAAGAACTTGTGAAGAGAAATTTTTGGAAGATCGTGTTAATAATTCGAAATGTCGAATAGTTCGATGCAAATTGAACAGTAGTAAATTTTCAAATAACTCGAATTTATTTGAATTATTAGGATTTTTCGAATTTATCCGAGTCGAAAAGCAAACAAAACCGAAAGTCAAAGCTGGTGTTCATTTTTCCACTCCACAGTTATTAATTTATTCAAACTTTGTTTCATATAATATTATGCATATTTTGGCATGAAGGGCTGACACATTAATGCGAAGGGACGTTTGTGCGGTCAGGAAGCATCTCCCAAGTGCATAAGATCATGAATTAATTTTAATGATAAATAATAAAAATTGATAAACGATATGATAATAGTAAAAATTACTTCAGCCTTTTTACATTTCATTATATGATTTTCAAAAATCAACTTATGATTTTTCAGTCGGAAATATATTAATGCAATTTAATTTTTTTTTTTCCTGAAAATGGGAATAATGGGCAATTTTCCCCCGACTGTGCTCAAGTCAATAATTCGTTTAAATTGGCTGAGAAAATTCAAGAACTCTTAAAAATTGTCGTAAACGTTAATATTTATTCTAATGTGTATTCCAGTCATATCCGGCGGTATAGTCACACAAGGGTAGTTATTGCGCAATGGTGTGACTGCGCTCTTGTACCAGTAGCCGTGGATACATGGTCAGACGTAATGGAACACAACAAGAAAGCTACCTGTGCTAATCCTTCGGCGAGGGAGAGCGGCGGGGGGGGGGGGGGGAGGAGGAGGGCACTAAATGAGGTGGTGGATTTGTCGGAAAGAGCTTTACTCTGCACTGAAAGCAGCAAGCAGGAGCATTGCAGGGTCAGGAGAAGAAGGTTGCGAACGTGGACGTTAAAAGATGAAGGTATATGGACCAGCAGGAACCAGAAGAGAGAGAAAGAGAGAGGGAGAGAGAGAGAGGCGACACGAGAGACAAAGAGAGAAGAATAGAGAAAGGCGGAAAAGGTGCTGCGTGGTTGGACCTGGCTAAGCTCGACTCCACACGTGGTCAACAACAATGGGACGGTACGGTGGATTACGATCCAGCCTTTGGTACTGATACTCTTGTAGCCGCTCGTTCTCTACTTGACCAGTATTGCGTGTTTGGTCGCCTATAACACCACACAACTTAACGCAGCAACAATGGAAGGTGTGGGATAGAAAGTGGGTATGCCACAGGCTTAATGAACACTCTCGTGTCGAGTATGTTCCATCGTGAAATTTCTGATACAAAGGAATTCACAGTACTGAAAAACGTTACGTACATATCTTTACGCTGGTGAATAGACGATATCAGGGGGATGAAATTGATCAATGGGATTGTTGGTGAGCCACAGCAAACATTATCCAAGACGACTAAGCTTACCATATGTACTGATCTGGTAAAAATGTTAATTCATAGCTTTGTTTCTTGTCTCAAACTCCACGTACTGAGGCAGTGTGTGACGAATATTGGGACTCAACACTTGGTAGATAATCGTCCACACGTTTTACTAGAATATATGGAAAAAATTGTTAAGAAATCTACGATGGCACCAGCAAACGATAATTTTTACCATATTTCCTGGTAGCTTCTACCAGATCCTTCTCTCCATGCTGCTTCTTGTTCCATGTAAACAAATTTAATATTCATGATTGACACGTTTTTTCACCACGCTTGAAGCTGGTGGTGGACAATTAAAAAATGATGTATCGTAGAAAAATGGTAAAGTTATGGCATAAAGAAGCTGTGATCAGTGGATGATGAAGGGTGCTGGAACGGTATTTGTGATTTTCATACCCGAAACAAAACAGCGTACATGATCGACCGGATGGTATGACCAGGCGTTGAACGATCTAGTGTTCGACGTTATTACCGGTAATAGATATAGACACCGAGAGGGCGAATGACGTTAAATAAGTGGGAGCAGGATGGACGACACGGTGAAGTGCACATAGTGAACACACACGTTTGGAATAGGATATAGTAGAGTGCCGGCGAGTGCGGGACGGGGGTGGTTGTGAGCAACGCCGAGGTAGATATACACAGAGTCGGGTGGTGACGTTGACTAATGATGGTGGTGAGAGAACACACTCCAGTTTAACCCGACCTGTTGCACCCTCCAATAAACCCCGTCAAACGACAGACGCCCGTGCGCGCACTGTCGCTAAATAGAATCGTGTAGGATCGCGTCGTCTTTCAACGAACCGACTAACTGATTTACTCAGAGAGTGTTGGCACGTGCTACTCAATGCTGTACGTTTTGCTGCTCCCATTGTGCTCAAATCACATACAGGGAGAAGCTATTTTGTTTATAAGTAAAAACAGTATCAATGTGAAAATCAGGAGAGATGACAAGCACGACTAATTTATAAATTATATCATTAGTATCGAGGGAAAAAATCTTCGGCAAAATCTACGGTGCCTTTAACTGGTTAAAAATCAAAATTTAATACATCCGTAAATTTAATCCTCGAGAAGATCTCTGATCCGGAATATATACAAACGTAAATGACAGGTTTAAAAATCAAAATTTAATACATCGGTAAATTTAATCCACGAGAAGATGTCCGAGCCGGAATATATCCAAACGTAAATGACAGAAAATTAGCGAGCATCGCCGCATCCAAAACAAGAGCACCGTAAAAGCGTGCCAAAGTAGCTACGCGATACGAATTCTGAATTGTCTTTTGGTTTGTTGGTCTTACCAAAAAGCGCCATCCCGACCCTACGTTTCCGTTCAAGCTCACTCGCTCGTTTCCGCGAACGCGTTTTGCGTTCTACCGATCTACCTAACTCCGAGTGCGGCTGACTTTGCTCCTTCGCTTCGTTATATCCAGTGCCTCTTGTGGATTTTATGGCCCCGTTCCTCTGAAAATCAAGAAATGTGTCAACGGCAGCGAGGGTAAAAAGACCGGCTTTCCAGAGTCCCTAGGGGTCTGTATCGTCGTGGCAGTCGTTGTCAGGGGCAGCAGAATTTTACTCTAGATGCCCAGAAACACGTTAAGTTTTTCTATTTCAAATTCTTTCTCTCTCTCTCTCTCTTTCTATCTCGTTCTATACGCATAGATGTCGATTGACTGCCTAATGTAAATGAAAGATGATGAAATTTCTCACCTTATTCAACGACTGCTGGTTCAAATTGTAGCTTATCCATTACGGTATCTCATCATTTGCTTTTTTCCTCGCGCATATTTATAGGCTTTGCAGACTCCATTTTAAACTTGTTCGTCTCGTAACTGACAGGCATGAATCAGGCTGTCTCAGACAATGAGGGCACTTCACTTTATTCATGCACTATTTTTTTATAATTCCTCCAATTGTTGGATATATCGATGAGACGTAAATGTGATCACCAATCAAGATGGTCGAAAGTGGACAAAATACAAACTAAGTAACAGTCACATAATGTATAAACATTCTTCGACAAGACATGAGAGATATACCACGCAATTTATTGAACTATTTTTTTTATTGTTTATTCATCAATAAATAATTTACAAAAATCATTCCTTCCTTTAATTTCTTCGATTACAACGATAATATATGTAAATTTCTAGACACTGGTGTAAGTATAAATATCATGTTGAGTATATTTGGCGCGTATATTTCAGTATATTTTGCTGCTCCCATGCAGCGGAGTTGAGCGGGTCTACGTTCTCTTGGCGCCGACGACACATTTATTATGAGGTCGTATGACCTCGAGAGAAATGATGATAGTGACTGAGCAAGCTGTGAGAAAAGTCTACACGATCAGATGAATTAATACTAGGTTGAGGTGATTGTGATTTTTATATTTTACTACAGTTTTTCGAGAACACAGAATAAAAATAAAGAATTTATAACAGATGGGAAAAATCGTAGAACGTGGCACACGAAGGATCTTCGGAATATATTTTGCCCATATGGTAGTGCATAGTTTTTCGAGAGATTATAAATACCCAAAAAAATGTGTTGCGAAAAATAAAGAATTTATAACAGATGGGAAAAATCGTGGAACGTCAAACACGAAGGATCTTCGGAATATATTTTGCCCATATGGTAGTGCATAGTTTTTCGAGAGATTATAAATACCCAAAAAAATGTGTTGCGAAAAATAAAGAATTTATAACAGATGGGAAAAATCGTGGAACGTCAAACACGAAGGATCTTCAGAATATATTTTGCCCATATGGTAGTGCATAGTTTTTGGAGAGATTATAAATGCCTCAAAAATTGTGTTGCGAGTAATTATGATTTCAGGATGATGCCTGCAGTGCACTGCGTGTATCGAGAGTATGTGGAAAATTTTGGATCGAAGAAAAAACGAGAGAACTATTTTTCGGGTGAATAAAACTGTGATTGTCGATCATTAATTTAATGCTAGAGAAAAAAAAAATACGTAAAATACTTCCTCACTCTGTCGAACGTTCAAAACTCTTATGGTGAGTAAAAACTGCTTATAAGCAGCTTTTTACTCGCAGTTATTTCGTAGTTGAGTTGATACAAAAGTTAGATAGTGGATAAGAGGGAGTGAAAGGAACGAAGGGATGAAAAGGAGAAAAAGTAGAAATGGTGGAAGCACTACTCGTTATTAGTGGGAATGGTCGGTAAAAGTGGCTAAACAGGCGATTCGTATGCCACTTGGTCCTTCCATCTCGTGGAATCGCCACGTTTCTGTCAGTCATAATAGCCGTAGAGGATTTCTCCCTGGAGAGAAAGCTTGGGCAATAGACGGAGTGTGGAAAGCGTTAGGCAAGAGCGAGAACTCGGGGTCGGTGCACGATGTTCATCTAATCAGAAATTAAATCTTAACCTTAATTCCTTTTTCTCTTTTCGTTCGAAGCTTCGAGCGTAGCGAAAACTCAGTTCTTTCCATTTCATTACTCTTTTTGGTTTTTACGCTGCTTGAAGAATTGCCGATCTTTGCTCTCCGGGGAATGTCATGGAATATGACACGACAGAAAGGGGCATTGAGAGAAAATCTATCGAAAGAAGAAAAGAGCTTTTGCGAAATAAAAAGATTTCTCATTTGTTGATCAAGCACAAAACGTTATTTTCTTTTACATTAAGAGCGTTTCAATTATAAATGTTCAGGGCGGGTTGAACGAGGGAGAAGATTTGTCGGGCACGGGCAAAAAAGTTTCACTTGAAAAATCAAAACCACGAGTCACATAATCAGTTACGAGGCAAAAGTTGCGACGAGGAAAAAGTTCGCTAATTGTAACAGCCAAGGCACATGGGGCCTCTCTCGTTTCATTTTTTGTCCACCTCATGCGATCTGGTTAGGGATGAGTCGTAACGTTAAAAAGTGTTTGGGCTGTGGGAGAGGAGATAGGGTGACGGTGGTGGTTTCTGAGCTCGTCAATTATGAAGGACTCTTCAATAATAGAGAAGCGAGTAAGAAGTTCCCCTGAGCAGGAATATTTTATAGTTACCCCTTAACGGGGAACAAGACTTGAGCTTGTCTCTTTTTTCCGCATTTCGCACACCCAGAAAGCGTCGGTCACCATGATAATGTTAATCCAAGTGAAAGTAGAAAAGTAATACAGGAAAATCCTCTACGCCTACTAAAACAAAAGTCCAGGCAAACTTTGAAACTTCATTTTGGTATTCTCCCTCGCCAGTGATTGACCCTTTAATTATTATCGCTAAATGACTCTCATCGGTATCACGGCGGACCTGTCCTATTTACACAAGGAACATCAAAATCACAGAGAACTTGCAGAAAATAACTTGCAGAAAATAAATAACTGGATAAGTACAACAAAAGTATACACGCCAAGTTTTCCTGAAAATTGGTCACATGAGACTCCCTTTGCTCGGAGAACACCGAGGGTTGATAATGTTCCATGAAATCTTTATGGTCTATATATATGGATCGTCGTGGATCAGAATGGCTAAAAACTATTGGAATAGAAGATACATAGTGTCAAGTCTATGCTGGCTACTGCGAAATCAGCATTACTACCAGGAAACAACAACAACAACAACAGTACTGCAAAACCCCCTTAAATCTTGCCAGTTCGGGAAACAGAGAAGGGTCGAATAGAGTAACGGGAGAAACGGTGTACACGGGGCTCGACGTTTAATTATTAGCGCGATATCGTCCAAAGACGAACGATAATCAGATATCGAATCGGCGCGTCGCATGAATAACTTTCTCCCTCTGACTGCCGAAGGGAGGAAAGCTTTCTCCTTCCTTCTTGCCATCGTTCTTCCCTCCTTCGTCGTTCTTATTCCTCTCGCACAACATCATAGTACACAGGGAAACGTTGCTCGAGAGCTCGCGCGGCGCAACGGTTTCCCAACTTCCATACCTTCAGCCCATCCTCAACTCACCTCGCAGCGCCTCTTCGGTGCTTCTCACCCCCTCATACTCGCGAATATATCAAGTCAATAATTAACACCAGTTACAACTTGTGGGAATAGTAACGGCATTTATGCTCCCGGGGACGTCGTATTTCAGAGAAATGTGCTCGTGCCGTCGAGGAGAAGCCGCCCCTCACCTCTGTTCTTCTCTCGGGCCAGGAGCTTCTCTTCGTACAGAGGTTGCCCTCCTCGTGTAAGGATTTGTCGGCTGGGGGTAGTTTGCCGGTTTTCAGATGAGGATGGCGCGGAGTAGCGAGGAAATGAGAGAGATGAAGGGGGCGGGGAGGGGGGGGGGGAGGGGGGAAAGGTAGAATAGATATACCATGCGATGGAGACAAGGATATACATATAGCTATATCCAGAAAGCTTTCCTCTTACTCACCCTCATATATACATATACATATAGGAAATCCTCGGCGTGTGGTATGAGCGAGAAACGTTCGTGGAAACAGCCAAAGCCGTTTGCAAGACACTGTGCCACTGCACAGTCTCAGTTCTCTACATTCGTACGTATACATACAGAGGGGGTTATAAAGGCACCAGATGAACAGATACCGCATGCGGTGGCCCGAGTACACGGAGTTGGGAAATATAGATTTAGGCTCTTGTACTACGTACGTTACATATATATATGTATATATGTATGTATATATATATATACGTTCTCTCCAACGAGCGTTTCCTATCGTATCATCGTATCCCAACTATCCTGCCACTCTTCCCCAAGTACTCAACTCTTCCACCGTGCACAGTATCCCGCCAATTCTCAAATGTTAGTTATGTACTATATATACTGTATCTATAATACATATATGTATATACTAAAATTTTGGGACTACGTGGAACGAAGCGTTCAGGCTCGAGAATAGGGTGTAAGGAAAACCCAGTCAAACACAGTCAGATGTATGCTTGGATATATTCCTGAACCCACGATCTCGCCTTAAGTCTCAGGTTTACGGCGATTACGCGATCTTACCTCACCACGACTTTCAGCCGACTCTCCAGCTCTCTCTCTCTCTTTCTCTCTCTCTCTCTTACTTGTTCCATCTTTCTTACCCTTTCATTTAACGTATCTCGTATTCCTGCACGTACAATTGCTCGCAGTGTATGCGCTGTACCCTCCCGCATACCGCGGATGAGCCTCAAACGATAGAATAGAAAACGAACACTTCCAGCTTCGAGACTTTGTACCTATATATATATATATATATATATATAATACTAAAATCTTCCTCCCTCTCAACCCTCTTATAGTATTCTAAACTTGCTCTTTCACTCACACCTCCTCTTCTTCTTCCCAGGTTACTCGTATGTTTGGCTTGAGTTTTCGGCTTGCACTGGGTACTGTTAGGGGTGAGTGGGTGTGGCAATGTAGAAGAGTGGGAGAAAAGGAGCCACCCCCGCTATAACGTTAAGGGTGATTTAGTGCCAGCTTACTGTACTTTGGTGTAAGAGATGCCGTGTGCGATGCTCCTATTACTTGAATTGTCTATAAACGACTGAGCGAACAATCCAGCGAAGTTAAAAATCGAAAAGCTCCAATGCTCTGTAATCCTATCTTTGCTTTGTTATCCATTTATTGTCTTTGTCATCCGTTTATTGTTTTTGTCATCCGTTTATTGTCTTTTTTTTCAGCCCATAACCAAAATTCTATTCACTCATAAAATAATTGACTTATTTTAGCATGAAATCAGAAATAAAAATCAGACAAAATCTTTTTGATTTTTAATTTATGAAAATTTTAAAATCATTTGAAAACACTTTGAGTTGTCTGAGATCAGTATGGAGTTTCCTGACGTCAGGAAATCACAAGGAATCACAAAATTTACGACGAATATAAATTTGTGCATACGATTGGCCTATGGCCGCAGCCCTTGAGGTTACTGCAGTCGCAAAATTGAAAAAAAAACTTGCACTAAAGTGCTTCAAAGGCACTTTAGTGCAATATATCGAATATAGTAACAGCTTCGAGCGCAGCATATATGGTGATCAGCGGTGTGACTTATTGTTAGTCGAGTCAGTTTTATTCTGAGCTCGTTACATTGCGAGGGATATTATTTGCTTCATTTATATATCAGTAATATTGCTATTGGAGATTTCAATTATTCGAACGTTACTTTTTTCTCGAAATTTCAAACGATTTTTATTTTCAATTCTGAAACAAAAAAAAATCATCCCTCAAAAACGTGACTTGCCAAGCAGAGTAAAAAAAAAGTTTGTTAACTTTGCACCATGGATATATGAGATAACTCAGACATTAGGTATTCCCCCCTTAAACATTTTCTCAAATGGACAGCACTGAATTCAGCTATGGTCAATAAAAACTGCCTTTTGTTAGCACGGATTACAATTGTAAATGGTATAGAGGGTTTCCATTCGCGATTACTACCCTATCGTCGCATACACAAGTGCATGGGGGTAGGAAAGGCGGCTGTCACGGGCTGAGGGAGTTAGAGAAGGGTGGATGGGGGGTGGGAGGAAGAGGAGGAGGAGGAGGAG
>OY769912.1:10437596-10517596 GCA_963669185.1 Dyspetes luteomarginatus
GGAATAATGCATTGAATTGACATTCGTAGACACATCCAGATAAAGTCCATTATTACATCAGTGAAGAAACTCCACAAGAAGCAAGTGAAGATATAAACAGAGAGAAGAGAAAACAGATGAAAATATAAAGAAAGGAAAAGAAAGAATGAAAGGAGGAAAATACGATCATTGAAACAATAATACGTTCACGAAACTTGTATGTTTCAGGAAAAGGTCAGAGGCTATACACACAATACGAAAATACGGAGGTGGAAAAGCAGAACGAAAAACTGGAAGAACGAGAGAAGGCAACTCGTTGGGTGGAGGCAGACGCAGAGGTGGTTTTTGAAGCGACGTGAAACCGGCGAGGGCACGACGACCACTCTCGGGGTTTAGGACGATAAGGGAATGAGAGCGGAGAGGCAGTGGAACTTGATGGAATTCCATAGATCCACGTCGCTGCCTCGTCGAGACAGAGTCGGCTAAGCAGCCATTTAAATGCAACCGATGTGTCTCGGGGAGCTATTACATCTGATGGACGGTTATTGACGCGCTCTGGCGTATACCGAGCAGCGTTTGCAACCCCCTCTGGAACCCACCACCCCCCCCCCCCTCCCCCCTCCTCCTCCCCCCGTCGTTGCTTCATCCCTACTCTTCACCTCATCGTCTCATACCCCTGCGAATAGAGCGAAAAACCGTAAGCCCTCTGAATCCCCGGAACAGCCGCGCAACCGTCGCAATCGCCCTCGAACGGCTCAAGTACTCGGTAGGGGTAGATGGGTAGTGGTGAAAATAGTCACAGCGTACCACGTTGCCAGCAACCCCGTGGGGGTTGAGTTAAACTTCGCTTGAGATCATGTGAGCGAAATACTCCAACGTTAATATTATAAATTGATGATGAGAGTCTATGCAATTAGAGAAGAATATATATGTAACGGTATATGAAAAATATTATATATTCAGGGTTTGAAGACACGTGGTTAGCGTCTCGTCATCGCAGAACAGAGAGAAAAATAATTAAAGAGGAAATAAGTTTCTCTTTAATTTATAATTAAAACATCGTTAGCGAATTGCTGCATTCAATCACACGGAATTATTATACTATATTTGGGGTTAGAAGACACGTGGTTAGCGTCTCGTCATCACAGAACAGAGAGAAAAATAATTAAAGAGGAAATAAGTTTCTCTTTAATTTATAATTAAAACATCGTCAGCGAATTGCTGCATTCAATCACACGGAATTATTATATATTCAGGGTTAGAAGACACGTGGTTAGCGTAGGGTCACCACAGAACAGAGTAAAAATTAATTAAAGAGGAAATAAGTTTCTCTTTAATTTATAATTAAAACATCGTCTGCAAGTACAAAAAAAAAATAACACTAAAAGTTTCAATACATTTTTCCGAAAGAATTGATAGTTAACGCGACTGTAAATAGTATAGTTACATGAACTATAAACACATTGACGTCACTTAATAGTTTCCAGCACAATATTTGTCTCTGAGTGCTGAAAAGGATTCTACTAAGAGGGAAGTGCAAGGGAGAAAACGGAAGTGACAGAGGTAGAAGCAGCAACGGTGTTGGTGGTATAGTAACGGTAAGTCAAAATTTGTAAGCGAGTACCGGCCATTTGAGCTTCAACAGATCAGGGTATTCCAGCTCTATTTATCCGGTTATTTTATCGAGCTCGAAAAATCTTCTTCCTGAAAACGAAAAACCTTTTTCCTCAAAAGGAATCTACTACGACGGAAGTGAGAGTGAGAAAACGGAAGTCACAGAGGTAGAAGCAGCAACGAGGCTGGTGGTATAGTAACGGTAAGTAAAGATTTGTAAGCGAGTACCGGCCATTTGAGCTTCAACAGATCAGGGTATTCCAGATCTATTTATCCCGTCATTTCATCGAGCTTGAAAAACTTTTTTCCTCTGAAAACGACTCTACTACGACGGAAGTGCGAGTAAAAAAACGGTAGCGACAGTTTAACGCGCTCGAAAAATCTTCTTCCTGAAAACGAAAAACCTTTTTCCTGAAAAGGAATCTACTACGAGGGAAGTGCAAGTGAGAAAACGGAAGTGACAGAGGTAGAAGCAGCAACGGTGTTGCTGCATATATAGTAACGGTAAGTAAAGAGTTGTAAGCGAGTACCGGGCGTTTGAGCTGCAACAGGTGGCCCATAAAGCGTGCACATCCGTTTATCAAGAACGAACCAGTGCATGTGGATTGACTGATGGGTGGTGGAGGTCGATCGTCGAGTAGGCTGGCGATGGTCCCGAGAACGATTCTGCCCTACGTATTGCCCTTTAAGCCCAAAGGATTTTACGTGTTACTGCTGTATGCACTCTTCGTCGAGAGGACGAATGAGCGGGAGAGATTTCTTTTATCCCACTGATCGAATTTTAACTACTATAAAAACAAATTTGAACCACTTTTTCTGGCTGCTTCGTATTCACGAATTGGAAACAGGGTGCATTATTGTCGTGGTCATGATATATCACGAGTGATCGTGTTGGATTGATTAAAGAAAGATTACAATAAATATTGTTTGCACTGAGTTCCTAACTAACTTTTAACTAATATGTTGGTTGGTATAACTTTCGTTCTCAGAATGACCAATGTGATTTGGTGTGAATATAAATGATTGGAAAAACTAATAATTGAGAAGAAAGAAAGGATTTTACGTGTTACTGCTGTATCCACTCTTCGTCGAGAGGACGGATGAGCGGGAGAGATTTCTTTTATCCCACTGATCGAATTTTAACTACTAAAAAAACAAATTTGAACTACTTTTTTCGGCTCCTTCGTATTCACGGAATGCAAACAGGGTCCATTATTGTCGTGGTCATGATATATCACGAGTGATCGTGTTTTATTGATTAACGAGAGATTACAATAAATATTGTTTGCACTGAGTTCTTAACTAACTTTTAACTAATATGTTGGTTGGTATAACTTTCGTTCTCAGAATGACCAATGTCATTTAGTGGGAATATAAATGTTTGGAAAAACTAATAATTGAGAAGAAAGAAAGGATTTTACGTATTACTGCTGTATCCACTCTTCGTCGAGAGGACGGATGAGCGGGAGAGATTTCTTTTATCCCACTGATCGAATTTTAACTACTATAAAAATAAATTTGAACCACTTTTTTCGGCTTCTTCGTATTCACGAATTGGAAACAGGGTCCATTATTGTCGTGGTCCTGATATATCACGAGTGATCGTGTTGGATTGATTAAAGAAAGATTAGAATAAATATTGTTTGCACTGAGTTCTTAACTAACTTTTAACTAATATGTTGGTTGGTATAACTTTCGTTCTCAAAATGACCAATGTGATTTGGTGGGAATATAAATATATGGAAAAACTAATAATTGAGAAGATTAAGTCAACTAGTAACGAAATTCTCGTATTTTCGATTATTTTATTCGCGCAAATAATGTTTTGCTCAAAAATGGGAGTTTGGTTAGATATGAGTTTTAGCCTGCTATGGATCAGTAAGTTATTGCAATTGCCACGGCTTATACGAATGGGAGAAAGTATAGAAGATAGAAGTTACACCTCGCTAAATTTGCGACCACAGTAGACAAGCTACTGGTGGGCCCCAGTGAGGCTCTGCATCATGCGGTAGGTCCCCCTTCGCGTTACCACGCTCTGTTTGCCCCACGACGATAGTAAAAACTTTTACAGTCCTTATAATTATGGGTAATTTACGGTAATTAACGAGGCTGGACGAAGTCACGCCGGCAATTTTCTGAGCAATATTTTTGCGGCGATAATATCGCGCTTTCCTGAACACCCTTGGCCGCGTCTCTCTTGCCGCTCTCTTTCTTTCACTCTCTCTCATACTCCATCCACCAGCTTCTTTTGGTCGTCGTTCCTGCTTCTCTTAATTCGTCCTCCCCAACTGACGCTGCATCCCTCTGGATTGCGAAAAGGGGTAAACCATCTCTGGTGTATCAGATTAAAAACGACCGAGCAGCTTCTATTTTTTCTCTCTCTGTTCATTGATTCTCTTGGGTGTTTTCGATTGCAGAGCCATTATTGATCTCGAAAAATCTCAGTTTGTCTCACTTTTTCCATTCTTCTTTCTTTCATCATTTTCTCCACTATTCCTTCTTCTCATCTCATTCCAAAAAATAATACGTGACTCACGTATCTCACGTGAGGATTCGCCTCGTTTTCCCTCGTGAAAACACGAAATCCTTGGTAGGGCTGCGATCGACTTCATCGAACTCGGCACTTGGAATTGGAGCAATAATTAACAGAATGTGACAAAGGAAGATAGCAGGACGATAGTTTGCCAATTTACAAAAATTGGCTTTTACGAATTTATCTGATCGGTTTTGTGACCATGGAATGACGATTTGGTAATGAAATATTTACCGTTTCGTATCCAGTGCATTACAGATTTTCAGGAGTAAACAGGACCATATCTAAACACGACTATTCCAGGAATTTTCTCTGTGATTTCTTATAGATTTTTCTTCTGTCTACATCTCTGTAATTCTGCCACTAGCTAGTTTTTTTTTCATTTTACTTCAAGCCTTCACAGCTCACAAAGTGCTCGTAATTTGTGTAATTTTTTTTATTTATTTTAGGCGAAATTACGCTAAAAACGTCCTATTTAGGCATTTCTATTTTGGCTACGTTATCAATCAGATTTACTATTAATATCAATTACTGAAATCCTGATTAACCCCTTCACTGGGTATGACGCATATTACGCGGAAAAAAGACGTGCCACCAATGTAGCTAATTTTTGGTATACAGCAAAGGGGTTAATTTTCGCCACACAGCGAAGGGGTTAATTTTCGCCACACAGCGAAGGGGTCAATTTTTGCCACACAGTCAAGGGGTTAATTTTCGCCACACAGCGAAGGGGTTAATTTTCGTCACACAGGGAAGTCGTTAATTTTTGCCACACAGCGAGGGGGTTAATTTTCACTACACAGCGAAGTGGTTAATTTTTGCCATACAGCGAAGGGGTTAATTTTCGAAATTTGATAAACCGTCGTAAGTCCGAACCAAAACAAGCCGATAAATATAAGACCATCAAGAATACACGAAAGTTTCGATCAAGCTTATTTTCGACTTGAAATGAGTATTCTGACGCTCACGATAGCGTAGGTGTATTCACTCGAAAGGATAGAAAACTGAAGAATACATCGAAAAATTTAAGTAATTGACTAAAAGTAAAAAAAAAAAAGTAGTCGAGGAATAATCATGGTTTGGCAGGAAAGACAAAGATATCTCGATGTATCAATCGATGATATATCGATAAAAATAAAGTAGTCAATTGTCCAAGCCAACAGTCCGCAAAAGGTTGGGTGAATGATATGCAGTATAAATTTTTGCGGACAATTCGTTTTTTTTTTTTTGTTTTTTTTTCCATACACGAATGAGAACAAACCGGCGTCAAAGTAGATGAGTGAGCGCGTCATGTGTATAGTAGACGTTTATACATAAATACATATATATGAACAAAGTGCATTGCTATAGCTCTGGTGGTGTGTGATTGGTACGCCGTTATCGGCTGGATGGACGACCGGTTTTAACACGGCTCGTGCATTTCTGTAATGATTTACAAGCATTATTGGGTATTAATTTCAATCTACGTTTTGCGAGAGGGATAAAGTGGCGGTACGTTCACTATCTCTCTTTTCCTCGTTCCAACCCCTCGCGCCGCCACCCCCTCCCCCCCAAACCCTCCCTCTCCTCCTTCTCCTCCTCCTCGACCAAAACCACCCCCTATCTACTTCGTGATGCGGATGAAAGAGATGGACAGAGCGAGTTTGAGTGTGCAGTTGGCAAGCTGCGCAAAGAGAGTAAGAGAGGAGTGTGACGTTTTTGGTTGAGGGGTGCGTTGGAAAATGGTTACGAGGAAACGAAGAGGCAGAGAGGGATAGCGACTAGGAGGGTAGGATAGGTCGACGCCGCACGTCGCAGGCTACAAATCAACTGTTCCGAACAAATTATGAATGATATATTCGTTCCACTCGCTTGATATATGTATATCTCACCCGAGAGCACGAGAGTACATATATATATATATATATATATAAATATCGTTATACGTGTGCAACGATCCTGCTGCTGTTGGCTGCTGCTGCACCTAACTGCAGTTGCAAATTTGGAAAATGCGAGAGGGGGTAGCTTGGTGATTGGGAGGTGGGTGGGTGGAGGGGAGGGGTTGGGGGGGTGGGGGGTGGGGGTTGTTACCCGATAGTAACGGCAGCAGCAGCCGCTCGATTTTTATTCGAAAATACTTTATCACCACGCAGATGACGAATGAACGTTCGATGAGGAAACGTGAACGGGACAAATAAAAAATGTACAAAAAGAGGAAACGAGAGAGGAAAGCCTGCCGAAATGTGATATTTGGATGGGTGGTAAGCGAACTTTCGTACAATTTAAAAATATGTTAATCGGCAAGGGGGCAGGAGGAATCCCTTCGACTCTACAGAGGGCAAAGGGGTAGTCTGTAAAATATTTCACTTTGTCGAAATTCTTAAATGGAACATATGGATAGTTTTTAAAGTGTTGGACGAGTCACGAAGAAGAGGAGGTCAAGAAGAAGAGCACATGCAGAGACATTTAACCCTCCGTCGTCGCACCACCGGAGAATTTCACGATAGTGAAACTGAGACACTGGGTCGATTCTATCCAGTCATTTTCGAAAAAACCATCGTGAGAAAACTACCCGTCCAATGTGGATGAAAAAAATTACAGAACGTGCTTTGAACATTTTAGATTACGTACGAAAAGTCGATTTATAAGAAATCAAATGGCAATGTGGTAAAAAAAAATCATAAAGAGGTCAATGCGGAAAGACATTTTTTAACTAAAAAAATCGACCCACGTCGATTTTTTTTTTTTCCTTACATGCAGCAATTTTTTAACGTTTGTTTATTTCTATAAACAAAATCACCCATGATTTCGAATTATTACACATCAATTCTTATTCTTGACTGTATAACTGATACCAAAACACACAAAAAAAAATCGAAAATTGAATGAAAACTACGCCTATTACTCAGAAAATAGTTATGGGAAAACTGGGACTCCATGCCACCGTGCTACTAAGGGTTAAGGAAAGATTAAACAAATAGATGAGAATTGATTTGCATTTGCTGAATTTTTATTCGCTACTGCGACAAATTAATTTTTTGTCGAAAAAAATAATTGGCTTTTAATACACAAATTAAACAACTCATTTCTGGCTGAACGAGGTCATGGGACTTAAATTAAATATCAAAAGAATTATTATTAGAATCGTAAAAAAAAAATTCTTCAACGTTTTCGCTCACTCTTTCTCTCTCTCTCTCCTTCTCCCTCTCTCTCTCTCTCTCTCTGTGTGTCTCTCGAAGAGACTCAGTACTCGAGGGGTTTGGGGTTGCCAATTACGAATCTGAATTATAAATTCATAAATTCAAAATGGCAGTTTCAATATAGCGAACCAAAAGAGTCAGCCATTCTGACTTTCTGCAGATTCATTCTTTCTGCAGATTTGAGTGCAGATTCATAATGAACGACCTCAAACTCGCTCGAGAATCAAATTTCATCCAAATCAAGTCACTTTTTCCATTATGGTTACATTTGGGATCAGGACAGGTGACGAGAAAAAGGGGAGTTTTTATGAAACTAAAAATAAAAATTGTGCGCTACACGTTCATAAAACGCTAATATCCCAACCGCTATTTCCCTCTCAAAGCCATCACTACCAACTATCTCCTCTCCACCTTTTGCCTCTCGAATTTCGTTCGTAACATCCGCAATAACTTGCCGCTATAAAAGCCATCGACAAATCAAATTTTGACGTGATTCACTGCCGAGAATAAATTGTCGGGATCCGGACAACTCGAGAGAGACGGCGCGGTGACATGAACATGTGTTCGTTCCCTCGACGCGCAAGCCCCCACTTTTTCTCTTTTACCCTCACAATTTTCCTCTCGTTCTTTTTTTTTTTTTTACCGCGCGTTCTCTACCTTGCTCGCGGTTTTATAGTCTGCTCACCTATTCTCGTTCATCGGTCTCGTTTTCTGTCATCACTTATATAACCTTTTCGCTGCCATACGAAACATGTCAATCTCGCAGCTTTTTCACAATCCATTTATTAATTTTATCCAATCATTTTTATCGTAACTAAAATCTGTTATTCTGGAAAAAATTGAACATTCTATGATGCTGCATACAGACAAAAAAAAATCCCTCACATTTTCACCCAGAAAATCTCCGTACCGTATTCTTGTGACCTTTGACTCTAATATCGCCACACAAAACCCTCCGGCTATATTTTCAATTCGGGAAAAATTTGAGGAAAGAATAGCGAAGTGAGAAAGTCTGAGAGCCACGACGAGTCTTATAAGGAGGCTTATTGTGTGTATTTTTGTCCAGTTTTCTACGAGGGTAATGAAAGGGTCGTGGCGAGAAAAGTATATACTTTTTATTATTTTCTTCCATCACGAAACGAAACAACTACAGAACCTTGCCAGTATATGCAATCCACTTTAAGTTTATACCAAATTTCAAATCCCACGACCTCAGATATTGCAATATATTAGTTTTTTCATGACAGTTTGACACGTATATCGATGTATCTTTAGTAAAATGTACATCGATATACATCGATGTATATTTAGTAAAATGTACATCGATATACATCGATGTATATTTAGTAAAATGTACATCGATATACATCGAATATATATCGATGTATATTTAGTAAAATGTACATCGATATACATCGAATATATATCGATGTATATTTAGTAAAATGTACATCGACATACATCGAATATATATCGATGTATATTTAGTAAAATGTACATCGATATACATCGAATATATATCGATGTATATTTAGTAAAATATACATCGATATATGTGTCAAACTGTCATGAAAATACTAATTACGGGATCGAACTCATACGGCTCTCTGTGTATACAAATAGAAGATGTCTTCCCCCTCTCATCCCTTAATTATTACGTCACATACGAGCCATACGGTATGAGCCATACGAGCCATCGTGCCAAATGGTGCAGCAGAGGCAGCAATGGTGGAAGAAGCAGTGGAGAAATGTTGCCAACGGAGGTGAGATGATGGTAGAGATGGTTTACAAACGTGGCAGGAGGACGAAATGTTCGGATTATCAGGAGAAGCCATAGAATCCGTTTCGAACATGAGGGAGCTGAGGGCGCGGGTGAACGCGCTCAGAGCCATGGAAAATAGTACACCAGATAAGAGAACCATAGCCGGTGTCACGTCCCGCGCTGAGGGTGATGGTTCTCCTCTACTTCTCACACCCAATATACAAACCCCATCGAGAACGGAGCAGTGTAATGGCATCCCCTCACCTATTCCCTTCCTCTTCCTCTCTCTCTCTCTCTCTCTCTCTCTCTCTCTCTCTCTCTCTCTCTCTCACCCCTTTTTCTTGTTCTTCCGGCCTCTATTTCTCTTTTAGTGTGTCAGCATTTTCTTTTCCGCCTCGAATATCTTTATTTCGTTTGGATTTCTTTAGTTTTCGATCTCGACAATTCATTCCTTAATTCTTGATTAAGTTAATTTAATGAAGGTCATTATGAAGGTGGAAGTGCAAGAATATAAATTTAAAAAATGAAGTAATGCGATATAAAGAAGCGGTGACGATTTAAAAATATTGTAAACTACAGCCACGAAATAATGATAAATCTATTTGGCAGTTTTCTCGAGAGCATCATGGATAAATTAATACCTGGAGATGCCTGCCAGCTGGGGTTGTAATGCAATTAGAAAATCTTCTTTATTAGTCTTTGATAATAAAATGATTATTGTGGGTAAATATAAATAATGTTGCTATGAATTACTGAGATAAAAGTTTATTACTTTTTCTAAAATTTGTTCTCTTCGAAATTTTATAATATGGCATAGATCAAGGAAAGTGGATGAAAAAGTCATGATTCTGAGCAGTCATGAATTCACAGCATCATAAAGCAGTTTTGTCTATTCTCGGTACAGAATTACAGAAGCATAATTTGTACCAGTTGTCGAGCTAAGAATACGCAAGTAGAGAGAAATCATTTTGATAGTGCCGTAATGCAAGGGTTGAGAACTATCGAGATAGGAGAGCAAAGTGAACACGAGGAGGGTTGAATCTGAGAGAGCAGGGGAGGAAAGCAATCAGAACTTCGGCCAGTCCTGGATAGCACATGAACGTGAGAGATGTCTCCTCAATCATATTAATTACCAAGATAACCGTTGCTTCGATGGCAGTATCAACCCTTCCGACTTATCCCTTTACTTTCGTCCTAACCATTCCAACCCTTGTATCTTTAATACCGTCGTGCATACCCAATGATTCATCTCAAGTAAGTCAAATTTTTCTATATCAACAAACTCTTTGGTACAAGTGTTAGTTGATTTTTTCATAAATAATTTCTCCTAATTATTCCAATGGATTCCATCATTTATACTTTTTACAGCTGTCTTCGATATATTTAAATAAATAGAATTTTATATTTATGATTTGATGTGTATTATTTTCTCTTCACATTTTCATCTTTCTTTCCACGACGAAACAAAATTGTTTGTATTTTTTTGTCCTAATTATTCCAATGGATTCCATCATTTATTCTTTCTACAGCTGTCTTCGATATATTTAAATAAATAGAATTTTATATTTATGATTTGATGTGTATCATTATCTCTTCACATTTTCATATTTTTTTTAACTCCTTGAGAGTGCTCAGAATTGCATATGGTGGGATGTAAATCCCCAACGTATGCAAGAAATATTCTTTCTTACTCGATACTTTTTTTTTTTTTTAATGACATTTTGCTGATGCTGCAATGTAGGGGATGGTTATTGCCATCATTGTATATGCAACGTCTGAACGTGACATCAAATGCCGTTTCTTACTACATTTTATTTTTTATTTTTTTCTTTTTCGTCTGAATTTTTCGTGACATTCTAAAACACTTTTAAGGTCAACATGGAGATAATTTTACGATACTGTTAGGAAATGTTATATGCAATAAATGGGTGTGCACACTGGACGAATACGGATTTTCGAACATATATATATGTATGAAGCGAACATGTGCCAGTCGGCTAAATGACTCTACGTGCTCCGCCACAGAGCAACTCAGCGTATATAAAATAAGCTGACGAATTCTCTGGGCTCTCCTAAAAATCCTAAGTCAGACGGATGAGTTTACTCCGAGCAATTGCGAGTTCAGCTAGCGGTAAACTCGCATAGTTTTTATATAATAATTTTTAGTTATTATTAAACTCACTAAATTTAATATCGATTATTTTCTGAACGATGGAGTAAAATCCCTTTTTTGTGCTCAATCGACGTGAAGATTTTTTTTTTTTTAAATGGATCGCAAACATACATGTGGGCTCAACTGTGAAGTATTTTACTACTTCAATACCGACATTTTCTATTATAAAATCTCATCGTATGAGTACTTATCTTTAGTTTGATATTAAATTATCACTTTCGATATTAAGCAACAGTGACGAAAAATCTTTCACAGAGTCGTGATAATGCAAATGTCGAATAGTATCGAGAATAGTGTCGGAAAATATTAGCACATATCGAAAATATTAATTTTATTAAGTATATACGGTCGTATGCCAGAATAACCGTGAGGATAATCGTCGACAATCAAGTTTCACGGTAGTGATTGGTTGGGAGTATACGATGCCAAATGCACCTGCATATGCATGATGCAATCTCATATCAATATCCGCACGCTAGTATACTGTAGTGGATAGAAAGGGACAAAGCTCTATGCCTTGTATATACGATCCATCGAACTGTCTCTCTCTCTCTCTCTCTCTCTCTCTCTCTCTCTCTCTCTCTCTCTCTCTCTCTCTCTCTCTCTCTCTCTCTCTCCCTCTCCCTCTCCCTCTCCCTCTCCCTCTCCCTCTCCCTCTCCCTCTCCCTCTCCCTTTCTCCGATTCTCGTGGACAATTCCAATTGCGGTATGTGTGAGTGTCATTACTCGTCATTACCCGCCTATCAAATCGCTCAGTAATAACTATCAGACCGTGCGAAGCCAATGTTATGGTTTGCCCAGTATAAGGCTTGGCCTGATCAATATTATATCGTCAGAGTATGGTTTAACCACAGCCATCATGGTTTATAATATGATAATCATTAGTATAGTGTAAGGTTACTTAATACACTTAGAATATAACCAGAGATGTTCTGTCGCCATCCGAAAATATAAATTACAAGCCATGGTGGAGCGTCTATTGTCCCAAACTAAACGCATTACTCCTGTATTTTTGCACTGCGGCTACTTTAAAATTAATTCTAGAAGTAATTCCAGCCAATATATCGAAAGTTAGGCAAGAATAACCATAGATAAGGCAGGAATAACCATAGATAATTCTCCCAGCAAATAATCTTAGAAATATGCGGAGATTTTAAGTAAAAATAAACGACAACAAATGTGCGAGATTGATGGATAATATTTGGCGTAGCAAGTAAAAAAGTCATCATAGTCTCCCCTTAACGAACACAGAGTGCAAATTTTGTGCGATGGTTAAGCATAAATCGTAAACGAATCTCTAACGAGAGAAGTTTGATTTTGAAAAAAAACTTGAGCAATGAGGAAATGGGTGTGGGCGAGAGTATATAGCTCGTGGACAGTGGCGATGGTTGCTCGACAATTTCAAGCATCCATGTCTACCCTCGATGATTTATTATCCATCCAAATGATCCTGGCTTTAAGCGTGTCTGGCAAAAGGCAAATCGATAAATCGTGCGTCGAACCGCAACGTTTGTGAGAGTTGTGGGGGTGGGGGGTGCGTATATATCGAGTTTTACGAGTCCATAAATGAACGAGAATTGCAATGCTAGAAATACACAAAAATCGTTGGATAAAAATTCGGGCAAAATTTTTAATAAAAATACGAATGTGTAAAAGAGTTCTTATTTTCTTATTGTTCTTATTTTCGTGATCATGATTTTTCTTAATAATTCTCCAATTTAATTTCTATTAATTAGGCGATTACATCACAATTATTAACTCGTTGACGATCATTTTCATTGCGAAGAATTTGAGCTGCCAAAAGGCATCGAGATGATTTTTTTTTTTTAACTAATGTAACAGATTTACCTTTGCCTTTGCAGGAGGGGAAAACGGGAAGGTCATGAAGAACAAGAACAAGAAGAACAAGAAGAACAAGGAGAACAAGAAGAACAAGAAGAACAAGAAGAACAAGAAGAACAAGAACAAGAAGAACAAGAAGAACAAGAACAAGAAGAACAAGAAGAACAAGAAGAACAAGAAGATTGACTTAGACGTTTCCATTGAGCTGAACTGGGCAGGACGCGATACCGGATGTTCTGATCAAGATGTCCTCAAACAAAATGACGGAATCACATATTTACAACGAGAACTTTGTTATATTGGATGGTGGAGGAGGGGAAACGGGAAGGTCAAGAAGAAGAAGAAGAGGAGGAGGAGGCTAAAAAGGGAAGAAGGTTGACTTAGAGGTTTCCATTGAGCTGAGCTGGGCAGGACGCGATACCGGATGTTATTGACAGGAGAGTGGAGCCATTAGTCGCGATGATGGATACCTAACAGAGGAACGCGTGCTGGAATTCTCGGCAGCAAGGCAGCGGGCTCGAGCAGTTATAGTAAGTAATGGCTTCACTCTGTACCCCTGAGAAATCCTTCGGACTACCCTACACCCCCTTCGCCACCTCATTGCGAACCACGGTAATCCCAGTCACCCATTCCGCTTCTCGAGTGTCGCTACCCATTCTTTGTCTTCTGTACCAACTTTACTGCTGCCTCCCTTCATCCTTCTCTCTTCATCCTCCTCCTCCCTTCATCCTTCTCCTCCCTTCATCCTTCTCCTCCCTTCATCCTTCTCATCCCTTCATCCTTCTCCCTTCATCCTTCTCCCTTCATCCTTCTCCTCCCTTCATCCTTCTCCTCCCTTCATCGTTCTCCTCCCTTCATCCTTCTCCTCCCTTCATTCTTCGCCTCCCTTCATCCTTCTCCTCCCTTTATCCTCCTCTTCCCTTCCCCCTTCTCCCAATAACAACAAATCTTGCCCATATTAATTCTCTGATGAACATTCACCCCTAGCTGCAATACACAGAAAAAACTTCGGCAGCAGAAATTGGAGAAAAATTTCGCGTCATGAAGAGTCGCTCCATCGAAATAAGGAGTCGCGTACATAATTTTAAAAAAACGTTGGAGAGACAGAGTGAAGCTCAAGCGTGCGTTTTCTCTTCCCCTTTTTACAAAGCTGCAAACCATATGGGCTCAAACTGGGAACTGAGCAACATTGGTAAAGGTCATCCGTGCCATTACAGAAGCCTCGCATGTGGAAATTTCTGTAGGGAATTTTTTCCCCCAAATCGTTCTTATTTAATGCCGAGAAATAGTCGATGGGCCCGATCAGGGCCCTTCCCAACATGTAACACAAGCCCGCGGCCATTTTCCGATCTATCAAAACCATCAAAGGACTTCAAAGGCATGACCAGATCCTTCAAGGGCCACTCATTGTGCTGGATGAATTTTTATCATCAAGATTCTTTAATATATATGACCGTACTTAATTTATATTTAATTTGTATCTCAGCAGTGTCGTTTTTGGGGACATTTGTCACTCGTATTTTTTTTCGTCCTTACTGAGCCTGTCCCGTGAAGCTTTCGCGTTAGAATTTTGGCTATTTTCGGGCTTTTAACATAAAAAAAAAGGCCTGACGCCAATTGGTCAATTATTAGGCCAACAGTTGCCTTTCGTGATTCGCTTTTCCGAAAGGATCAAAAGTATACGATCCTGGTATATGCCAGGAACGAGTTACAATTCAAGCTACACATAGAAAAATGTTATCTATAACGTATGTCACGAGTCCACCCTTTTAAAAACAAAAAAACGAGCATTCTTATCGCTCATAGTAACCCAATAATCATAATTTTTGCTAACAATGATTACAGCTGTAAGCATACATTTGCAATTTTTTTTTATATTTTTACTCCTGATCGTCGTGATTATTATCACCGTTGGAAAAGCCGATTCGATTATTGTCACATAATTCTTCACGTACTATTCCAACATAGCGAAATATACTGAAGCATATATAGAGCGTTCTTGTATAGATTCGACAATGAGTGCTCTACCCTGCCCACCTGCTAAAGTTTATTATTATGCTATGCTGTGTGTATTATAGCAAATAACGTATATGCGCATATCGCGCACGGCAGCAGTTTAGGCGTGCTCTGGCCCGTTCGCCAATTATTGTTAGGATAATCTGCCGCGAGCCTGTTGGGACTGTTTAAATTAGAGGAAGCATAGAGTGGATGAGCAAGTGAGACAGGCCGAGAGGCGTGGCTGCAAATACAACGTTGTACAATGGAGAGTCAACGATGTGCAAGTGCCCCCAACTCGACGATCTATACATTCACAATTACATACGAATATTTATATATATATATATATATATATATATATATATATTATACACACACCTTTGACTCATACATATATATACTCTCCTTCCCCCTTTAAATCATTGATTGTTGCATTATCTGTTATTGGCAACGCAATTAACCGTTTACGGTAAAACAGCGAGACCGAACGTTGTCCCGCGCCACACTCAACTCTCTGTTTACCCCCCCCCCTACCCCCCCTGACCACCACCCATCGTTTCATCCCTTCTCTCTGCTCTACCCTAATTCGCAACTGTCGTTTCACATTGCATACACAGATGCGATGCGTTGGATATTCTACTCCAACTACCACTAAAACCCACCCCCATCCCCCTCCACCTCCCTACGACTATCATCATCTCATACCACTATGACTTTAGTGGGGGGATAAGTTTTGTCAGCGGGCAAACAGTGAAGGGATGATTTTGTGTGTGAAAAGCGCGTGTAGATTTGCGCTTTCGTATACATGCGTGGGCAACAGGGTCTATTATGCGCTTCACAGCGCAATCCTGTCCGCAGGCTAAAATGTATATACGCTACGTAACTGTATTAGTAGAGATATAAAGATTAAATGGCCAAATATCAGCTTATAAAGAGTATGGTGCGCATGAACTGTCAATTTTAGACAGAAAGTTCTTCGACCCATCATTTGTCGTGTACGAGAGTATATTCTCGAGTGATTTTTCTGTCCTGCTCGTATCTTCATTCGTGGAAGAGAAGGGAATTTTTTTTTTTCAATAAACGATATTACTGAATTGTCGTCCTAGGAGTGATTTGACATTGCAGTTATTGGCATACTTTCATCTCTCTTTAACCCCTGATCAAATGAATTTGGTGGGGGGGATAAGTTTCGTCAGCGGGCAAACAGTAAAGGGATGATTTTGTGTGTGAATAATGAATAATAATTAAATCCGATGGAGAATAATTAAAGCCAGTACGAAATAAATGGGATTCCTTTGATTACAGAGATTTATATTTATCTATCAGATAGAAAAATCGACTAATGTGTCAAGGAAGAAATAATTTATTTCATTTTTCAAAAAATCATTTTTCTTTGTCGAGTTTTCGAGAAAAAATGAAATATGAATTTTCATCGATATATATTTGATAATCCACTTTGCTACATACACAAATCGCTGGCAAACGATAGAAGGCCATGCGAGTGCATGGGTTAGCGTAAATAGAATGTGGCAAAGTGCCTCCCCAATTGCCAAATCCCGAATCCCGGAAATACACGCAAGGAGGATTAAATGTGAACGGGGTACGATGGCTGGAGCAATTCACAGATGCCACCCTCGTCTCTCTTCGATGCGACCACTCAGGTTGGCCAACGTCCACTGTGTGGCACTCGCCATGTGTGTCGAGAGGGTAAGAGAGATTTTCCTCGTTGTCGCTTCCTCCATATTCTGTTTCTGACCCTCACACTCCACCCCTCTCTCGGCCTAACCAGTCTCGCGGGTTATTCCGTGTATATGATCAGGTGCAATTGCAATCAGGTTAATAATTGTTACTGCCTCCACTCCGTGGCCCCGTTGTGTCAAGGGATGGGAAATTTCGAATGGTAGTAGCATCGGTCTATATAGCATCATTGTAACTGCAGCTTTCGACCTAAAACAAAGCGGCAGAGGCACACTCCGTTAAGCACTTCGTTGCGTACGATATGATATGCGTTCTATGTATAGACTGCCGATTATTAGCGTGCCTGTTAACTGCCAGAAACAAATTCTCTTTTATAATTCAAACTGATTTCTGCCTTTGGCTATGTTCACTCACTTTCTTCATTTTCCACGTGACAAAATTCTCGCTGGAATGAACTTGGCTAATAATTATATAATTCGAATTAAAGAATATGTCAAAGTAGAAAATTTAGAAACACCAATAGAAAATCTGCGCGTACGATATGATATGCGACTACCAATTATTAGCGTGCCTGTTAACTGCCAGAAACAAATTCTCTTTTATAATTCAAATTGATTTCTGCCTTTGGCTATGTTCACTCACTTTCTTCATTTTCCACCTGACAAAATTCTCGCTGGAATGACATAGGCTAATAATTATAATATGTCAAATATTGTCATATGTCAAAGGTCCAAAGTATACAATCTAGAAACACGACTAGAAAATCTACGGATCCAAATGTAAACGTGTAAAAATTTTGTACAACGAGTATGAGGTACAATTTTCATCCTCGAAGTCTTTGTGGAAATCCTGGAAGGTGTGAAACTGTATCTGTCATGAAACTGAAGTTATTGAGTCCATCTCTATTGTCACGAAACGAGCCAAACACCTGAACCGTTTTTTGGACGTATTTATTTTTTTGATTTATCCACTGAGTACAGTGCGTTTCGAAAAATCAACTCGCAAAAATGACAAAATGCCTTGCGGTGCTTACAAATCTGCCAAGATTAAAAAAGAAATATTTTTTTTCAACAGAAATGGCAATAAATTAATAACTGAAAAAACTTATATGGTAATTCAAAATAAACCATTAGTAAAAGTTGATAGCGATGTACACTTTTTCGTGTAAAAAAATGTAGAGAAAAAGGTTCATCCGAGCTACATTGACAGAAAATATTAACCGAGCATAACGAAAAAAAAAAAAAAAAAAACTGAAGGTAAAGTGCATTATCTTGAATAAGAGGGCTGAGTATGATAACAATGCATATCCTATTACAATGAACATTGTCGTCCTTGTTACAGACGGCATTTGCCAAGGGGGTTTAATAAGGGGTTGCGATGCAATTAGAAACATAATAACGCCTTAAGGCTAATAAGATGTTCACTAATGCTACGTTAACGACATCGGAACAATTATCATGTTGGTGCTGATGGTGAGGATATTAAAATGCGTAGGCAGAAAGGCGTCTACCCTCATCCTCCTTCTCCATAGCACGCCTTGCTTGAACTGGTCTTAACCGAAAGTACGATTACCTACTGTCCCGTAGACGCTTTTAATGCGAGGTAATGGGATGAAGCAAATTATCGAAGCTGCAACTAGAAAGCCATGCAGAAACACTCTTGGAATTTTTCTATCAAGAACTTGGTTACCTGTTTGCTGTTTACCCCTTTCAATAATAGCGATGAGAAGGATTCTCACTTGCAAACGACCGGTAAGATTCTTTAATCCATTTGCCATCTTTTATAATTTCTTACTATAAGAAAATATCATATACTCTGCCTCGATCCCATCTACTCGCGATCATTGGACAATTACCGTAAACCAGCAACCATCAACCAAAAAAAAAGGTCTATTGTCCATATTCAGTACTTTATATTGAGCAAGATGTTGAAGTGGCCCTGATGACTGTCTTGAAGTTCTTTTGCAAATGTTGGTGCTCTGGGGTGGTCCTGATAATGTAGAAAATCCATCAGTAACAATAATGCAGAACTTGTCATTGAAAAATGGACCCTTGGGTTACCCTTCTGTTATGTCAGGTTCTTATTCCTTCTGTCTTTTCGAAAGGTCTATTGTCTATAAAAAGGTCTATTGTCTATAAAAAGGTCTATTGTCTATAAAAAGGTCTATTGTCTATAAAAAGGTCTATTGTCTATAAAAAGGTCTATTGTCTATAAAAAGGTCTATTGTCTATAAAAAGGTCTATTGTCTATAAAAAGGTCTATTGTCTATAAAAAGGTCTATTGTCTATATTCAGTACTTTATATTCAGCGAGATGTTGAAGTGACCCTGATGACTGTCTTGAAGTGCTTTTGCAAATGTTGATGCTCTGGGGTGGTCCTAATAATGTAGCAAATCCATCAGTAACAATAATGCAGAACTTGTCACTGAAAAATGGACCCTTGGGTTACCCTTCTGTTATGTCAGATTTTTATTGCTTCTGCTTTCAAAAAGACAGAAATGAATATGGAATAGTGGCGGAGTAGTATGAGTTGCGTGATATTCTAATTCCTGTTTTGCAGCGATCCTTGTACCTATGGAGAGCCTCTAGGATCCTTGTCGAGGCTTTTGGCATAAGTCCTCTCGTTATGATTCAACGCTTTAAGCCGGTCTTGGCCTCCTGCTGTACGGCATGCCACGTTTCCTTTTCGCTAATTCCTCGCGGCAGTTCGGCACGCTAGCAAACCGCGTCACCGCTATTCCGAAAGCATAAACTATAGATATATAGTAAGAGCAGAAGCATTTCCAGAGGAGATACCGCCGTCAAGAAGTTAACTCACGTAACCATCTCTCTTGCTCTGCGACTTTCCTTGTCCGATGGGGGACACCTAGAATCTCACTCCTCCAACAAACGCGACAAGAACCAGCAACTCCTTCGTACATAAATCCTTATGATGTATTACTTGTTGTGATCTCTTGTAGGGGCCCAGCCCGTTTGACTTTTCTGCGTATATAATAAACATAATATAACATATCATCAAGACAAATATATTTGAATTTCTACTGAAGGTTTGGTGAATGATCAAAAAAGATTCTTATATGTACATTTTAATAAAATTCTGCAAATTAGAAATTTGCGCATTGCAGCATCAATTTAGCTCATGGTGAAAGCTTTCTGGATGAATGGAAATGATAAAAGAGGTATTGGCAAATTTCTAATTTTTGAATCACGCGTAAAAAGTTTGAAGTCTAAGCTGAAGTTTGAGGGTAGCTTCATCCCTCTTACACTCGCATATAAGCCCAATGATTTCTCTTGCTGCACGAACGATTGTATGTGCCAAAAGGGTTGAAGTGTATCCAATGGAAAAGCTTCATCCCCCTTACACTCGCATATGAACCAAATGATTTCTCTTGCTGCACGAACGATTGTATGTGCCAAAAGGGTTGAAGTGCACCCAATGAAAAAGCTTCATCCCCCTTACACTCGCATATAAACCAAATGATTTCTCTTGCTGCACGAACGATTGTATGTGCCAAAAGGGTTGAAGTGCACCCAATGAAAAAGCTTCATCCCCCTTACACTCGCATATAAACCAAATGATTTCTCTTGCTGCACGAACGATTGTATGTGCCAAAAGGGTTGAAGTGTACCCAATGAAAAAGCTTCATCCCCCTTACACTCGCATATGAACCAAATGATTTCTCTTGCTGCACGAACGATTGTATGTGCCAAAAGGGTTGAAGTGCACCCAATGAAAAAGCTTCATCCCCCTTACACTCGCATATAAACCAAATGATTTCTCTTGCTGCACGAACGATTGTATGTGCCAAAAGGGTTGAAGTGCACCCAATGAAAAAGCTTCATCCCCCTTACACTCGCATATAAACCAAATGATTTCTCTTGCTGCACGAACGATTGTATGTGCCAAAAGGGTTGAAGTGTACCCAATGAAAAAGCTTCATCCCCCTTACACTCGCATATGAACCAAATGATTTCTCTTGCTGCACGAACGATTGTATGTGCCAAAAGGGTTGAAGTGCACCCAATGAAAAAGCTTCATCCCCCTTACACTCGCATATAAACCAAATGATTTCTCTTGCTGCACGAACGATTGTATGTGCCAAAAGGGTTGAAGTGCACCCAATGAAAAAGCTTCATCCCCCTTACACTCGCATATAAACCAAATGATTTCTCTTGCTGCACGAACGATTGTATGTGCCAAAAGGGTTGAAGTGTACCCAATGAAAAAGCTTCATCCCCCTTACACTCGCATATGAACCAAATGATTTCTCTTGCTGCACGAACGATTGTATGTGCCAAAAGGGTTGAAGTGCACCCAATGGAAAAGCTTCATCCCCCTTACACTCGCATATGAACCAAATGATTTCTCTTGCTGCACGAACGATTGTATGTGCCAAAAGGGTTGAAGTGCACCCAATGGAAAAGCCTCATCCCCCTTACACTCGCATATAAACCAAATGATTTCTCTTGCTGCACGAACGATTGTATGTGCCAAAAGGGTTGAAGTATACCCAATGAAAAAGCTTCATCCCCCTTACACTCGTATATAAGCCGAATGATTTCTAGCTGACTGTGAAGTCGTTCATATGAGAGGGGTGGAACATTTTCAAACATAATTTTAACACACTCATGCCGTATTCAGGATGAATCTTTCCCAAGGAGATGCTTCGATTGGTGGGTATAGATATGGAGAAAGCATCGACTTGGTTGCTTCGATCGGTGGTGTGTGCCGGGATAGCCCTGGTCGTGCTCCTGGTGGTTCTGCTGCTGCTGCTGCTGCTGCTGCTGCTGGGTATCCATTAGGGACAGAAGTATTCGAGCTCGAGATATATCGACGTCGCCCAAGAGAATTTATAGTGACAGGGCAGGAGCGCTTGAAGGGATTGTAAATCCCCGTTTGAGGATCGCTGATACCAAGTTTTATGTGGGACATTAGTTGGCTGGGGCGTGGTTGAATGGCGCGCGGAGTCGAGAATAGCAGCAGCGGGGCTGCTAGAGTTGCCCAGGCGCAATAAATTAGCCCGAAATGAAAGACAAATCGCCTTGGAGCTGTCCGCCCGTTTGCCCGACGTGATAGAAGTGCGGACCAAGCGAGGTGAAGCAGCGCCTTCTCGCGCGCACATTTCTAGTGCTGCTTTTCTTCGTCTCTTCACTCCGCGCTCCTTTACTCAGCTTTCTTTTCCGCTCCTTTGCTCCTTCGCCGTAAGAGATCCCGTCGACTGGTCCCGGGGGTGACACAGGAGACCGATGCTTGTCAGAGTTCTTTCCTACCGTATCTTACCGCTTCTTACTTTTCTACTTCAGCTTCCTCGTCTGTTTTTTCTCCTCGTCAAGTACAAACTCATCGAATCGACATCAGAGCAAAATTCTTTGCATCAACAGAGGATCGCGATCATTCTAATTGTGGAACTAGGAATACATCCTGAATACTGACCTACATTTCCAGTCATCAACCATATCACGCTCGCAGTAACTCTTTATCTCTTTCCGTTCATTTTTATTATCCCATCCAGCATCCCATCTCATGGGTTTTTCTCGTTGCCTCCTGGGTTATTTGCTATGATATGCTCTGTGGATCTGTGTGTATGTGCATCACACACTCAATATCCTGGTCATCACGACTCAATATTCTGGTCATCTTAACTCAACCATGCAGGGCGCTTTGTCGAGATGCGTGAAGATTCATCAAACGGTTGACACGAGATATGAGCGCATTGAATTGATAATTTTCTTTATTCTACCAATCGCTAATGTTGATGAAGGAAAAAAGAACAGTAAGAAAGTGAGTAAATTTTATTTCACGTGATTTGGTAGATGAAAAAAGGAATGATAAGGGATGTGTTTCTTGAAGATCAAAGAAATGATTAAATTGCTAAGTTTATGTACATACACTTATGAATACCTCAAATATACATATATATATATATAAATATATATATATGTATATGGGGATACATCCATATAGTATCTTGATGCCTTACATACGATTCCATTTGAATTCGATTAAACTTGTTTACGGAGAAGATGATTGGCTCGAAAGCCAGCTGGGTCTGATGTATATCGTGAAGCAAAGGACTGAGTGCATGTATCTTAAAGAGGAGGTGGAGGAGTGACATTACACGCCCGCGGATGATTTGCCTTTCTAGAGACCTCGAAAAGGACAGAGAGAGAGAGAGAGAGAGAGAGAGAAACACAGAGAGAGAGAGAGAGAGAGAAAGGAGCAGAAGATAAAGGAGCCCCTATTCCCGCGACGACAAAGAGACGCGCCTCACTGCGAAGCCGCAAACGCAAGCCCTCGGGCGTCACAGCGCTCAGAAGACTAGCTGACGTCTTGTCGACAAAGGTTAGAGACGTCAATTAATTAGCGAGCAGCGGTACTTTCAGTACTTTTAGCAGAAATAATAGACTCGACTTTGGTGGAGCCCTCCATTCCATATCTTGCTTTCTCAATTTCTCACATATATATCCGCGCTGATGGTTCATCTCTGATAGAAAATCTTCAGCGACTTTCAGGTACACCATGAGGCCTTTTGATTATCGAGACTTATTAAGGGGAAACTATAATGATTTTTTTACCAAAAAATAATTTTTTACAAAAAATAATATTTTACCAAAAAAATATATATTTTTTCAAATTTGTGTAAAACGTCCCTCACAGTATGCCCAATTTATTAGCAAAATAAAAACGTACAAAGTCTATAGTCGTATAAGAACGACAATAATTCAGCCTAATTATTTGTACTCAATGATTGCTAATATTGACAAGTAGAAACAATCACTGATGGATCGATCTTGCATGGTTAATCAATGATTCAATATGTGTAAACACTATGAGCATAAAAAATCTTAAATTTCTGACAGATGAAAAAAGAATAAATGGGCCAACATTTAATCGATTTGGTTTCGACATACTTGCGGAGAGTACATTCGAGTAAATATTTTTCCCGTTCGCATTACATTTTCGCGCATGTGAAAAAAGAAAAAAAAAAAAAAAAAAAATGTCATTCCCCTTTTTCCGATTCTTTCTCATCCCTCTCGTGTATTTCGTTGTTTTTTATCCGTACATCGGAAACACGGAACGTCCGCTAATTTTGCAAAAAGCTCCCGTTTGGCGGGGCGAGGGTTAAAGGGGAAGAAAGTGGCTGGGGGTGGGAGGAGGGCGAGAGGAGAGGTGAGGGCAATGGAGGTGTCCTCTCCTGGTACATGAACGAACGCGAATAACTCATACATATGTACGTACGTACAGTACAGGAGGACAGTCACTGTTGGCGAGTGTCTGTGGCGAAATGAACGTTTTAATTCCCCTCCATAAAAGCCAACGACAAATCAAACGGCTTTGACATGATTAACTGGCAAACATAAATATCGGTATCAATGCACATGCACGCAATGACGCGTCACCCACCGCTCATCCTCGCGGCAATATTTCTGATCCTATTCCCTCTTTTGCTTTTTCATGTATTATTTCTTTTATTGATGCCCTCTGCGCTCTTCCCTTTTGGTGGCTGCAGGCTGCTCGTTTACACATTTTCTAATGCATCCATACGCCCAACTCGAAACATCGAGTTGGGCGCCCACATTGAAAATCCGCGAATGCAAAAAATAAACCCGGATGGAAAATAAAAATATATCTATTGTGAATTGTAACGTGAAATTTTTCTATAAACGCTCTAGTACGATTATGCATATTGCAATATGTGCAATATGTACATTGCAATCTGATAGTTTCAGGTAGCCTTCTGGCGGCTGCGATTTTTTTTTTTTTTTTTTTTTTTTTTTTTTGAGACGATAGAGCGATAGGTAAGCCCTCGGTGGACGACTTTCGTTATCGCTGATATTGTACGATATTGGGCGCGGTCACTACTAGGATCGGTGACCGCTCATCCTCGCGGCAGTATTTCTCTTCTTATTCCCTCTTTTTCTTTTTCATGTATTATTTCTTTCATTGATGCCCTCTGCGCTCTTCTCTTTTGGTGGCTGCAGGGTGCTCATTTACACATTTTCTAATGCATCCATACGCCCGAATCACACAGAATATTGAATATTGAAAATTGAAAAAGTGTGAAAATTGTAAATTGAAGAATTCATGATTATCGTGAACAATAAAATTTTGTTGTTGCTTACCGATTTAAAAAAATATGACGTTGCTATACGATGGAAATATTTTGAATAGCTACTCTCATGCCACAACCCTTCCGCCCTTCTTATTCGCTCAAGAATAAGATAATGTTTTAAGTGGAGGCTGAAGCTTTTGAATGGCTTAAGAGCGACGAATTCGTTTAAAAGTTTAGAATGCACAGGAATATAAGTAAGAAACTGGGTTACTGCAACAGGTGGGCACTAAAGTAAATATTCGCGAATTGCCTGCTGTCACTCTTACGCTTTTCCCTCGAGAACACAAAGTGTAGAACTTGACTTATTAAAAATATTTTACATGGTGCAGCCCAGTTTATCGAGACAATTCAAAAGTATCAAAGATATCATTAAAAAGTACGAGAGAAAAATTTATCCAAAAATATCGAGATGTTTATTATGAAATTGAAGAAATTAAATAATTTTTAATCCTTATATTGAATTTCACCTTTTCGTGTAACATTTTTTTTTTTCTTACAAAAAGTTTGAAACCCTTTCGGATCAATACACTGGGAGGCCAAACATCTGGATACATAAATTAACCACAAAGAGTATTATCAAGCTATATAGTCGTAAATTATGGGTACTAATTAAAGGGATTAAGGAGAGGATCTTGGAGGCTGATTTTCGCGCTCTCCTGCTCCACCGAGTCCCACCGAGCCGCTCTTTGCCGGAGTGAGCAAAGTTTAAACGACAAGGGCTCATTAAGATATGAAGCGAGCTAACGGCATCGTTGTTCTCATCGTCGTCCTAGACTCTCCCCTCGTCCCACTCTCGCGGAAACAACTCCTGTCTCGAGCTTCATCCTATCCCCCGGGGATAACGAATTTTGAATATATCCTCCGATCTCTGGCAAAATCGTCTACATCTACGAAGAATTTTTTTAATTCCACAACCTTCTTTTTCAATTACCTGAATCGGAAAAAAGCGAAATATTGAGATCATTAAGCTGAACAATGCGAGATTTTGTTATTTTTCGTGTTACTTTATATCGATAAAGTATATCGATTTATTTATATCGATATACAAAAGGTTTTAGTTCAATAGATCAATGATTGAAAATTGCAGCACGCACATACGCCCTTCCAGCCATTCCCTGGCCAGGATTCCACCAGAACCGATCTAGTGTAACTGGACGAGCAAAGATGGCGTTAAATCTGAAATGAACGAGGTTTCCTAGGTAGTTACTATCTAGCGCCTGTCCAGTTTTCCTAGATAGGGAATGCTAGCCATTGGCTAGATCCAATCTAGAGGTACCCAGTGACATTTTTGCACGTGATACGCGATGTTGGATACCGAAATCGTGCAACCTAAAATGTTTCACGACGGGCCGATTGCAACAAAACTGAATAAATTGACAAACGCTTCCATTTAAAGTGTCCTCCATTACGTGAAAAAATTATTACGGTCATCCAATTGGCAAAAATCGAATTTTCACGATAGAATTAAATAGAAAGGACAAAAATCCTTTGCGTCACCTCTTAGAAAAATTGGAAGGGAAGATCGATGAACGTCTAGAGCGCGTGTCCTTTTACGATAATTATGTAACTTATGAGAGTGCTTCCCTTACATTGCATGGATACAAACCCCCAACAGAATGACCTTCATTGCCCAAGGGATTAAGATCCAAGAGTAGTTACGTAGCGACAAGATCACCTTCTTCCCTTGTATTAGCAGCTATGGACACCTGAATATTCGATGCTGCAACATTAGCCATCGAGGTGTATACCCACTATGGTGCTATTTTGTTTTTAAGGATCATTAACAGGTACTCAAAAGTCGTAAGTTGGCCCTGTACTACATGGGCGATTTTGCATTTGCACCTGCGTCCGTCATTAAAACACGTGCCATTGGATATTATAACGTCACCTTTTACGAGGTCGTTAAGCTCTCAAAGGCCCGTATAGCACCACTGTGAATAGCGGCCAGGACTCCTCTCGGCTTTCTTATTCTCGTTCTGCTCTCTACCCTTGCAAAAATCCTTGAAAAAAAATAAATAAAATAAAACAAAATCACTCCCTGAGCAGTCACACACGAACTGCGGTATGCAAAGATTTGAAAAATCTTTCAATGACGATAAAAAATAATTATTTAACAAATTCTTCAATCATAATAATGGACGGAGAATTTTACGTTCCTGTATTCACGAGTGGGCCCAGGCAGGCTACAATAAATGCATCGAAGACAAGATTTTTTTTCATATTTTGTATTCGTCGTGAAAATTAAATCTCGTCTATGCCAATATTATAAATTTTATGCAACCGACAAGTTCAAACAAAAAAAGTAAAGATGCTATCAGAACAAATCCAACTTAAAGATATGAAATCGGGGGCGTATTCGGGCACTAGGGATAATGGCCCAGGATGAGAAATTTGTAAGGGTGGAAAATATAAATTTGTCGCCCTTACAAAGCAGCCGCGTTAGTGCAAAAACTTGAGAAATTTGTTCAGTTTGGGTACTCGTGATTATTTATTCTATGTCTAATTCAAGTCTTTTTAACGCAGTTTTCATTTCCTTGTAACTTGTCAATGTCCGATATATGAGTAAAACTCTGGAGTATGCTCTAGCTAAATTGTATAAGCCTAGAGGGCGAACGGCTAGAAGAAGAAGAAGAAAAAGAAGAGGTTAGTTTATACTTTTTAACTGATTCAAATAAAACAAATCCTGAGATGACAAAACGAATATATAAATTCTAAAGTACTTAGTATACGTAACAGTAGGGGTAGAAAATTATTTTTACTTTATATTTAATTGCAAATTGAAATTTTTGTACCCTTTTACTAAAATAAAAACTCATCACGACGACAGGGTTTTTCATCATTATATATGTAAATGTAGGAAATGAATATGCGGCCAAATCCATCAGCCCCCATCGTGTAGTTCTTTGGGGCTGAGAAAATAGTGAATGCACACAGAATGGGTGCGAATAGGGTGGCTCCCACTCGTTAGGGTCGTAGAGGAGAAGTTAGGGGTAGGAAAAGCTCTAACGTTCGATAAGCCGGGAGCATACTAGCATTGGTGTGTATCTCTCTGGTACAACCATACGAAGATACATATATGTATGTGTCGTCTCATTTCTCCCGCGGGTATACGCGCGCAAAAGCCTAATTACCCATAAATTCCCTGATTTACGGTCGGTCTAGAAATGTAAATATGAAATATGAAAATGAGGACGGTAGTAATAAAAGTGATGTACGGGGCACCGTAGGGTCGGTCATGAAGGCGTCCATCATTGCCGAGGGACGGAGGCTTCTTTGTCTGTATATGCTCTTCCCTCCCTGCGCACTTTCTCGTTTTAGCGCACTAAAACCATTTTCCTCTCCTTCCAACAATTCAGCTCAAACGTTATCCTCGTCGAGAGACGATTCGTCCTCTCACCGTAACGTACGTCTCTCTTAACGAATTTCATCGTTTTATATCCATTGTGTGTACTTTTGCCATCCTTATAAAAAATAACTTGCTGAAGAATCGTCTGATCTTGAATTTCGTAATCCACTTATCACATCTCATTTGAAGATTGAAAAATCTTAGCTCGATTATTGATTGAGGAATCTTAGTTCGATTATTGATTGAGGAAACTTAGCTCGATTATTGATTGGGGAATCTTAGCTCGATTATTGATTGAGAAATCTTAGCTCGATTATTGATTAGCAGTACATAAGCATTTAATTGACCTTCCGAATGTTGCGAGTAACGATTTTTGATCGCATAACGTTAGCTTGCAATAAATGGGTAAACTTAGATCATCCATATATGGAACGCAGAATTTTATTTATTCACTGCCCAAATGCAGAATTATCACATTGAGGGTGCCTACAATTATTCGAATGAATTATTAAAAAATTAGCTATATTTTTCAATTATTCAATGCCCATGCAATTATTTTACCGTAAAAATTTGGAGTCAGTAGTCATTACAGATAGAAAAATGTAATGAAAATTCTGTGAATGAAGAATCCATAATTTTCGTCATTCCTTTCGCCCGAATGCAGAATTATGACATTGAGGGTGCCTACAATTATTCGAATGAATTATTAAAAAATTAGCTATATTTTTCAATTATTCAATGCCCATGCAATCATTTTACCGTAACAATTTCCAGTCAGTAGTCATTACAGATAGAAAAATGTAATGAAAATTCTGTGAATGAAGAATCCATAATTTTCGTCATTCCTTTCGCCCGAATGCAAATTATGACATTGAGGGTGCCTACAATTATTCGAATGAATTATTAAAAAATTAGCTATATTTTTCAATTATTCAATGCCCATGCAATTATTTTAGCGTAACAATTTCCAGTCAGTAGTCATTACAGATAGAAAAATGTAATGAAAATTCTGTGAATGAAGAATCCATAATTTTCGTCATTTCTTCCGCCCAAATGCAGAGTTATCGCATTGAGGGTGCCTAAAATTATTTGAATGGCTCCATTACTAAAAAAAAAAACTAATTTGGAGGATAAAAAGAAAGATCATATCTCGTTTCGTGGCGATAAAGGATTCGATGCAGGAGCTTTGACTTAGACATGCTGTGTTTCCTCTTTACTTGACCCTCTCAGTTACTCCGAGCTGGTTTTGAATCCAATTGCACGAAGTGGGCCACTCCAGTGACCCTTTTCATCGCACTATTCTCGGACATCCTCAATTCATCGGCAAAACACAAGGACACTTAAATACCCCAGTTCACCCCAATTTGAAGATCATCGGATCGTCGCCTTTCACTCGCTCAGGTAATTGCAGAACGAATCGACAGAATATTCCCAACGTAATTATTCGACTCTGAATTCTCATCCGAGCGTCTATTATGACGAGCAAGAAAAACTGCTTAAAACGGCCATATTTTACATTCACAGTTAAGAAGATCGTTTGTCTATCTAACCTCGCTGACCTCAAATTAATGCGATAAGAAATTAATTTCACTTTGCCAAATTTGTTGCTAAAATCGAATTTTATTGAATTTTTTGGCAGCGTCTCCTCTTCCTCCTTTCATTTTCCCCTCACCGAGTACTAAAATCCTCTGGGTAAATGGAAGAAAAGCAGTAAATCTTGCCGAAAGTCGAGCCATTCGGGACTATAAACGAGGAACCCAAGCGCATGGGTCCAAAGAGAACGCGCATGGCACTCTATGGGCGCTCACGGTCGTGTAATTGAACGAGAGTTCGTTTCCACCGCGGTAGATCGTCGTAACGTTCAAAGTTTCGCATATCCACTCCTTCGTATTCTCTCTCGGTAACGTATACATACATATACAATTCCTATACATCCACTATACTACTTTACTAAGCTCAGCTTGATTAAATGGAATTCATTATTAAAGTTGTTCTATAAAATAATTCATTATTATGTGGACAATAATATATTACAATAATTCATTATTATGTGGACGATAATATATTACAATAATTCATTATTATGTGGACAATAATATATTACAATAATTCATTATTATGTAGACAATAATATGTTACAAAAATTCATTATTATGTGGACAATAATATATTACAATAATTCATTATTATGTGGACAATAATATATTACATTTCGAAAATTCTATTATTCGTCAACAATTGACTTCGTATTATGAATAAGTGAAGCTGAAGATCGCGTGAAGCTCAGCTTGATTAAAAGGAATTCAACTGTAATAACAGTTGGTCTATAAAATAATTCATTGTTATGTGGAGAATAATATATTACAATAATTCATTATTATGTGGAGAATAATATATTACATTTCGAAAATTCTATTATTCGTCAACAATTGACTTCGTATTACCAATAAGTGAAGCTGAAGATCGCGTAAAGCTCAGCTTGATTAAACGGAATTCATTATTACAGTTGTTCTATAAAAAAATTCATTATTATGTGGACAATATATTATATAATATAATATATTACAGTAATTCATTATTATGTGGAGAATAATATATTACAGTAATTCATTATTATGTGGAGAATAATATATTACAATAATTCATTATTATGTGGACAATAATATATTACAATAATTCATTATTATGTGGATGATAATATATTATAATAATTCATTATTATGTGGATATTACATTTCGAAAATTTTATCTTTCGTCAACAATTGACTTTGCATTACGAATAAGTGAAGCTGAAGATCGTTGTTTAAGGGCGAGACAAGTTTTCTTTTCAGCTGATCAAATAAAAATCGCATCGAAAAGGTAAATCTCGTCTGAAACGATATTCAGATCCGAATCTAAACAATTGCAGGATGAGTTAAATTTTTTTTTCAAAAAATGTTAACTGCTGTAACTTCGTAATGGGATAACCGAGTTTTTATTAATTTCGTTTTGGCAACGATATTTGTTAATACGTATACGAATTATAGCATGTCAACATTTGTTTAAATAAAAACTTATAAAGTATGTTTCTTTTTTTTTTTTTCATTTTCTTTGTAAAATTAATTTAGGGTACTCTTCGATTCTTGATGAAAATAATTGACAGTAGGCTTCTGTTTAATATCTCCCTCGAATATTTAACAATCAAATTGTTAATTTATCTTCGTGGAATGAAATATAATAACAGCTTCTGCCATCCTTCGTTATCAGATAGCACTTTTATCAAATTCAAACATCGTAACATGGCGACTGAGTCACTCAAATGGTAACAAAGTATTCTCTGTCATCTCCCAGATCGTCCACGATTTATTGTTGGTCAAAAACAAATTAAGTTGAGTGTCGAATAAATATGAGAATATACTCAATTTCCTTTAGCCCAAAATATCAACCATCTTGAAGAAAACAGGGAAAACTATTTATACGTCGATAATTTATCAGCCATCTCAGAGCAAATAGATTATAAAAAATAATCGTTACGAAACGTTACGTAAGCCGTTGGCGGCGGACGGACACTTATCGACTGATGGTATTTTACCAACTAGCGGTAGCTCAATTCCATGAGAAGATAAAATAGAAAATTTGAAACTCCTGCATCTTAAAATTCGTATCATAATGTGTATATATATATATATATATATATATATATATATATATGTATAGTAGTAATATATTTAGTAATATCTATTACTAATATGATAGATACATATATATCTTTATATATATATAAGTAAGTAATAATAATATATATAAATAATATATATTTATATATATATAAACCACTGACTCATCAGGAAACCTCAGGAACTATGAAGCCTATAAACTTGAAATTTGGCAGATAGGTTCCTTATACGACGTAGGCATCCACTAAGAAGCAATTTTTCGAAATTCAACCCCTACAGAGGTAAAAAAGGGTAAAATGTTTTTACACTGATTCAACGAGTGCGAAGCCGCGGGCCAGTCTTTTTTATAAATTCAATGAATAAAACACATCATATCAAATGGAACTAATAGAAATAACTGATTGATATATTTTTTTTTGTTCTTCGATAATATTACGTGAGCTAGTCCACAAAATTACTTTCCAACGATTTCGAATTTTTCTATGTCGGAATTGCTTATACGACTTTCAAGATGTTACGTTCGTTTCTCAATAAATGCAGACTGCAATCTCAACGTATCATCTTTTTTGAAATTTTTATTTGAGGACCGCAGTTGAATGGAAAGATCACCGGTTTCGTTTGCATAACGATACCGGATTTTTTCAAAAAAACAAAGTTACAAAATCACGATGCTTTCACCATCGCCCGATAATTTGCATATACGATTGAATAGACACGAGATGTTCGGGCCTCGTTCCAATCACAGACAGAGCAGCCCCATGTATTTTTTGATATCTTAAAATAAATTTGATACTTCCACGTTGAATTTCGCCACGCAACTTTCTTTATATAATAGATCGTCTTGTATTGAAAAAAAAAACGAAAATAAAAAACAAGATTTTGGAATTGTTAATGAACAGCATCGAGGAATTTAATTAATCCCCACTCAAAATTCAATTTGACTTTCGGCATTTGGGCCTTCTTCACCTTTATAAACTGATCGATTCAATGGTCAACATTCACAAGTCCATTAGCTTTCGTTCAGTAACGTGTGTTAACGACCACACCAAAGGCCCTCGTCATGTATTTTCACACCCTTTCCGTGAGTTATAATTTCAACAATTCAACTTTTTTATTATTATTCTGTTAAAATATATTCCAAATAATTATTAAAAACATTTGAAAAAAAAATTAATGAAAAAAAAAATAATTGTAATAGTTAATTTTTCATTTTTTACATTTTCTACATTTATATTTTACTATTAAAACATAGGAAATTTATTGATAAAAAATAAATAAAAACATTGTCATTCCATTTCAGTTTCTCTTCTTCGGAATTTTGGCCGCAGCGGTAAATGCTGCACCATACGGTTGGAATGGTGGTCATGGGTGAGTGTATAAAATTATCTAAATAGCGTATTTTTAATGTTTACAATTGAATAAGTATGAAAAAAAAAAAAACATCAAAACAAAAATTTGAATTGTTAAATGAAAAAAAAAAATGTATATATATATTTTTTTTTATTCCAGCCATGGAGGTTCATATCCACCAGATCACGTTCAAGAGGTCCACCATCATCACGTGAAGAAAATTCCTTATCACGTGCATCACGTTCAGAAAATTCACGTTCCAGTACATGTGCCGGTTCATCACGTTCAGAAAATTGCCGTACCGGTTCCAGTTCATATTGTGAAAAAAATTCATGTACCATATCCAGTACCGCAATACGATAATGGTGGTCATCATTATCATCATCAGGCCTCTTATCCAGCCCATAATGGTGGGGATTATCATCATCATCAAGTGTCTTATCAGCCTCATCACGATGGAGGTTATCATCATCAAGTGTCTTATCAGTCTCATCACGATGGAGGTTATCATCATCAACCATCTTATCAGACTCATCACGATGGTGGTTATCATTACGATGGTCCCAGTCATCATCAAAAATGGTGATGAAGAATAATCATATTTTTTTGTTGCTGCATAAAAATATCTCATCGAGAGATCGTTTTTTCCATCACCTGGTGGTGATTTGACGAACTAATCGCCGCGCGCCATAATTCCGTCATTATCTTACATAACCACAAATTCTCGTTGATAGATTAATTATTCGCCAGTAGCAAGGACAGTCATTCGTTATGGGCCTTTTGTTCTTATAAAATTTTTAAAAATTAAGTTTCACGTATATTTTTCTTACTCTGTTACCTGGTACTTTTAATGATTTTTTTTTTTTTTAATAAAAATATATTACATCCAGAGAATGGAAAAATGGTTTACATTTCATTTCCCTGCTAATGATAAATTATGTTTTGTATCGTTTATTGAAATTTACAATGGAAAATTTAATCATGGTTAATTATAATGATTGATATATATATATACATAATTATTACATTACTATACATATATATGACTACCCTTTAGATTAGATAAGGACGAGGGACGCGATATTGTGATATCAGCGCCACCAATTGGAGATTTTTTCTTGCTAATATTTCTAATAATATATTAGCCATCGTCTGCCTTTTTTTTCCCATATCATCGCGGAGACATTCTTTGTTGCATTGAATCGTTTTTTTTTTTTGTAATTTATCTTAACCGAGTTATCCTGTGTGGGTCTTCGTCGCGCTGATCGCAAAGTGAATGAGTCGAGAACGTTTCAGGATACAAAAGGTCGAAGCGGTCGGTGCAATGTCGAAAAACGTATATATCACTATATAGCTTAGGAATAAAAGAAGAAAGGGTGGGGGGAGAAGAAAGAGCATTCCATATCGAGACGTTGCTGAGGGCGAATCGGACCGCACGTTATACGCCCGAGCAGTTTCAAGCTCTAGTCCCGGAAGATTATCCGACTGTCTGTCTGACAATGCCAATAGCATCTTTTCGAATCGCGTGTATACGTCAGGGACACACATTTTAAGCTTGGGAAAGGGGAAGAAAAAACAGTGTCTGGATGCCAAGACCGTCGTCGTGGAAAAATCATGCTGGACTATTTTTCTTTTCTCTTTTTTTTTCATCTCTCGTTGCGAGAGAAACGAGACGAAAATTCTGTCGCGTGCGTTTTTTTTTCTCTCTTAGGATTTGACTTTAGCAGCGCCATCTTATTTTTTTTCTGTGCATTCTTTTAGCAACGTGTGCGCTGACACGTGTAACAGCAAACTTCAACACATCTGTATGTATATACGTACTTTTTTTTTTGATACCTCTTTGCGTAACCTCAGCGATTTCTCTCTGGATTTCTTTGCATGACAGGATTTTGTAGCAGTTAAGCAGCATAGGGTCCGTACTCGGATCGGTGACCGCGGTCAGCCGCGGGCTGACTGGTAGAATCAAATCGCTGAGCCAGAGGTCATCTTTTCAGAGTCTGGTAAAATCATCAGTCTGGTCAGAGTCTGGTAATCACTAGAGCCTGGTAATCACCAGAGCCTGGTAATCACCAGAGTCTGCTAATCATCAGAATCTGGTAAAATTATCAATCGGGTAAAATTACCAGTCTGGTAAAATCACCTTGTAGGAACACCAAAATCTGCCAAAAGAGCCGTCTGCATTGGCACAGATTTTCCGCAATTTTCCTGTGCCCTTGCACGAAAGTGATACAGTGATGGGGTCTGAGACGTCTACGGGGGGGTTACAGGAAATAGTAACAATAATGAACTGTAGGGAAGTGATTGAAGAAAAGAGGGAAGGGTCGTAAAAACTGGAAAAGGTATAAATAAATAACTGTTCGAATAACGCTAAAAAAAAAAATCGTTCAAAATTACGTGCTCATTCCGTTTTGATTGAATTATTTTTTCTCAGTCTCATTCTATACAGAAACAAAAAAAAATAATGAATCAAAATTAGTAAATCGAGAAACGGTAAAGTATCGTTTTGTTTAAATGTCTGTTCAATTAAATAAATATCATCGCGTTTTTTCGTATCTTGTCGTATTTATTAGAAATTATGATCGTTGTCGTATATTTTCGATGATTTCCGCCGGAAAGCAGAAGTGGAGGAAGTCGCGTGCATTTTCTTGGTTCAGTCAGTCATTTCCGGCTTTTTTGCAATGTCACCATACATTAACATACACATGGACGTGACGAGCTAAATCGATGTCATTTTATAGAGTTTAATGTAAAAATCGTCCTGAAATAAACGCTTATCGTATTCCCACGAGTTGTGCATGTAAAAAAAATGTGAATTAGTGAGCTCCTGGAATAATAATTATCATTTTTTTCCCATAATCGATTCTATAGGTGGAATTCGGCGAGAATTTATCAATATGGTGTCATGTTTCCGGTCTCATGTCATGGTTTCCGGTCTCATGTTTACTTTTCCCATGCATAAAAAATAAATATAGTCGATAATTTTTTCTCTCTATTATCCGAGCTCCGATTAAAAAAGGTTCCGCTTTGTCCGAGACGCCCAACTCATCCGAGTAATCTGCATTAACCGAGGTGTATCCTCGGATAATACGGAGAACCTCGGAGAAAACGGAAAAATCCGTTATTTATTCCTAAGCGCGTGGAGTAGTTCTGTATCGCTACTTTGTTTTAACACGTATTATCCAAGATATGACTTATCCGAAGTACGCTCGTCCCATATTATAACTCGGATAAATGAGGTTCTACTGTAATACCATTCGAAACTGTCCTACAAGGTGCTCACAATTCATTATAAAATGGACGCGTTGGATGGATGAATTAGGGTAATTATAGGATTACCCTAACTCTGAGTCCTCGTGATTTTTTTATAAAAATCTCTGGCTCTAATAAATTTAATCCGATGTGTAGAATTAAAAAAAAATACATATTTAGTTTTCAAGTATTTGAGCCTTCTCGTTCAATTTCGTAATAAACTCCGTTTTCTCGGTCCTGTTTTCCTGTTTGTATCGAGAGCTCACTCTGTATTTTTTCTTTGGGCATACATAAAAAATAAATATGGTCAATAATTTTTTTTCACTGATATGGCAAATTAATGGCCAAGAATGTAAATTGACGTAATTATATAAATACCATTCGAAACTGTCCTACAAGGTGCTCACAATCCATTATAAAATGGACGCCTTGGATGGATGAATTAGGGTAATTATAGGATTACCCTAACTCTGAGTCCTGGTGAATGTTTTAAAAAAATCTCTGGCTCCAATAAATTTAATCCGATTTGTAGAATTAAAAAAAAATACATATTTATTTTTCAAGTATTTGAGCCTTCTCGTTCAATTTCGTAATAAACTCCGTTTTCTCGGTCCTGTTTTCCTGTTTGTATCGAGAGCTCACTCTGTATTTTTTCTTTGGGCATACATAAAAAATGAATATGGTCAATAATTTTTTTTCACTGATATGACAAATTAATGGCCAAGAATGTAAATTGACGTAATTATATAAATACCATTCGAAACTGTCCTACAAGGTGCTCACAATCCATTATAAAATGGACGCCTTGGATGGATGAATTAGGGTAATTATAGGATTACCCTAACTCTGAGTCCTGGTGAATTTTTTAAAAAAATCTCTGGCTCCAATAAATTTAATCCGATGTGTAGAATTAAAAAAAAATACATATTTAGTTTTCAAGTATTTGAGCCTTCTCGTTCAATTTCGTAATAAACTCCGTTTTCTCGGTCCTGTTTTCCTGTTTGTATCGAGAGCTCACTCTGTATATACTTATCCGGTCATGTAGCGGTTGAATTTAAAGCCAAAAAATTTATCGTCCTTCGTGTTGGAGGCGGATTTGCGGGAGGGCAAATGGGAAAAGGACGAAAAGCTCAACGGGTAGGAAATAAGAGTGGGAAAGGGGATTGTAAAAAGAAGGCGTTCCATATATATATATATATATGTATATATGTGTGTAAGGAAAAGCATGAAAACTGCAGTGACTGGCGAGGAACGTTTGTCGTTCCGGTGGCGATCCTGGCGTGGATTCAACAATTGTCCGACAACCTACCGAAAAGCTATACCTATCCTCTATATCCTCTCTCTACTATCTTACGTCCGCCTCTTCTTCGTTCACTTCTCGTTCCATGTGCAGTCGCACGCTCGTCCTCGTTTCAGCCGAGTGCGTTTTGCCATTCTTCTTTCACGATTTTGCCTTTTCCTCTACTTCGTCGTCTCTTTTCTCATCTCTCCTCTCTCTCTCCCTCTCACTATCTCTCTCTCTCTCTCTCTCTCTCGTTCTCGTCGATTTTCTTTTTCTATTATTTTCCATCTATTTTTCCATGGTAGCCAAGAAAAAAGAGAGAGAGAGAGAGAGAGAGAGAACTTGTAGAGTCGACGAGAATCTTTGTTCTCGCTCTTTTTCGTACGTCGTCGTAGTTACTCGAATATATATATATATATATATATATATATATATATATGTATATAGAGAGAGAGAGAGAGAGAGAGACAGAGTTGCATGTAAGGATGAGGGGGATTTTGCGCAGCTCGAAATCGGTCGGAAGTCGGTCGGTGGGCCAAAAATTTACCTCGACGACCCAAACTGGCGCCAGTATAAGCTCATCCAGAGCCAGCCAAACCCATCCCTCTTTTGGTTCGTTCTACTCAGAGTAGTAACGGAGAATCGCGAGCTCCTGGGGAACGTTCAATGCATATATATAGAGAGAGAGAGAGATTTAGTCGTATGCAATTGTGATGCAGCGACTACACTCACACTGACAAAAAGATCTATTTAAATTTCTATTCTACATGGAGATAAAATTTTAGTAAAAAATCAACTGTCGAGTGAGACCAAAATTTCATAGATTATTCCAACATTTTTAAGCGACAAAGTGCCAACTTTTTACCAACAAAATTGTTCCATAAACTATACCTACATTGTTGTAAATTATAACCAGTAATAAAAAAAATTAGTAGTTTTTCTAACTACAAAACTAGACGTTTTTCCAACTATTTTTTATGGAAAAAGTGTCACGTTTTTACCATGAAATATTTACGTGATGTAAATAATTATTGTCATTGCTATTAAGAATTTTGAATATTCTTTTATTTTAAAAAGATTTTACTATAAACATTTAATCATGGCAAGTCATCTCTGATGCATAATTTTTTTTTTTCCCATTTTCATTTTAATTAAAACTAAACTAAAACTGAACGAAATAATTGTTGTCATCGCTATTGAAAAATTTGAATATTTACAGATTCGTCGTAAAAAGATTTTACTATAAATATTTAATTACGGTTATTAGTCATCAATAATGCATAATATTGTTTTTCACATTTTTATTTTTATATCCTTGGCAAGTGCTAAACTTGCCAAAGAACTAAACTTGTTGCTAAACTTGTCGATGGCGACGAGTTGTAAATTAGCACCGGCTTTTGTGGAACGAAATGTTATTAGTATTTGCGAGGGTGGAAAGTCGTGTAATGCAAAAGCTCGGTAGAAAGAGAGAGAGAGAGAGAGAGAGAGAGGGAGAGTCACTCTTCGCTGCACAGAAGCAGCAGACGAGGAACCAGCAAGGATTACACGTCGTTATGCAAACTCGGTGAAAATCGGTGGCGAGTGCTCGTACGTGGTATAGGTGTGGTGTGGTAAGTTGTTGGCGTTTCTGCCGTTTGGTGCAGTAAACCGTCTCGAATCGTATTATCACACCAGAATACAAGATGAGTGGAATTTACAGTATAAATCGTAAAATTGTTATAATTTTCCATTCTCTCGCTAAATTATTCAGATTGATAAATAATATTTATCAAAACGAAATGAATAAAAGAGAAACAGACAGACTGTGATTTTTATGAAAACGATGGGCACAAAAAAGGACGAATTTTATTAATAAAGCGTAAATCGTGAAATGGTTGAAATCTTCGATTCTCTCGCTGAAAAATTCATACTGACAAATAACATTTATCAGACGAGAGGATTATGATTAGAAACATAAACATATGTTATCGAGTTAATCAGAGAAGTAGAAAAAAGTGTAAAAAAAAAGGGAGATGTAAAAACGTTGAGTATAGTAAAAAAAAAAATCATGGAGAAAGATCGACGGATATAAACGACGAGACGTGTTCAAAAAGGACGGCAAATATATATATATATATATATATACATACAATAATATATATATATACATGTATAGAGTAAATGTTGAAGAAAAATCGTCATGGAGGACGATGTGTAATGTAATGCGCCAATAAAAATGCAGAGTCCGATGGCTCTTCTGGCAATCGAGCAACGCCGTGGTGAAATGTCCTCGAGTGACGCACTTATGTACCTTGTGATATCGTCGAGTTAGAGACCCGAGAATTGCACATGCATCCGCATCATGTTTGGCTCGTATAGAGTGCTGAAGAACCAGGCCAAAATATTTTCTGCAATTCAACGTGTGTCTGTGTGTAAAAGCTTCAGAAGGTTCTTCAAAATGCAGGATTTTCTTTGCACCAAACGTGCATTTTAGCGGTGGATATTCAGGGATTTTCGTGTAAAGTCGAATTTTTTCGGAGTAATTTTTTTTTTTCGAATATTTTAGTGGCATGTAGATTTTTCGACAACGTATATTGGGGTGAGAATGTAAAATGAATTTTTTAAATTCAATAAAAACAATATTTGAGTGAAACCAGATTAATCTCTAAACGATAAAGTTTATTTGGTTAATTAGCAAAGTGGGAAGCACAATTAAATCTTAATTAATATAACTTTTGCTTCTTTCGATTAAATTTTAGCAAATATTTTAGCGGTGAATATTCAGGGATTTTCATATAAAGTCGAATTTTTTTTTTTTCGAATTTTTTAGTAGCATGTAGATTTCTCGACAACGTATATTGAGGTGAGAATGTAAAATGATTTTTTTTAATTCAATAAAAACAATATTAGAACGAAACAAAATTTATCTCTATACGATAAAGTTTATTTGGTTAATTAGCAAAGTGGGAAGCGCAATTAAATCTTAATTAATATAACTTTTGCTTCTTTCGATTAAATTTTAGCAAATATTTTAGCGGTGGATATTCAGGGATTTTCGTATAAAGTCAATTTCTTTCCGAGTAATTTTTTTTTCGAATATTTTAGTAGCAAGTAAATTTCTCGACAACGTATATTGAGGTAAGAATGTAAAATGATTTTTTTTAATTCAATAAAAACAATATTAGAACGAAACAAAATTAATCTCTAAACGATAAAGTTTATTTGGTTAATTAGCAAAGTGGGAAGCGCAATTAAATCTTAATTAATTTAACTTTTGCTTCTTTCGATTAAATATTAGCAAAAATTTTAGCGTTGAATATTCAGGGATTTTCGTATAAAGTCAATTTCTTTCGGAGTAATTTTTTTTTTCGAATATTTTAGTGGCAAGTAGATTTCTCGACAACGTATATTGAGGTGAGAACGTAAAATGAATTTTTAAATTCAATAAAAATAATATTAGAACGAAACAAAAGTAATCTCTAAACGATAAAGTTTATTTGGTTAATTAGCAAAGTGGGAAGCGCAATTAAATCTTAATTAATTTAACTTTTGCTTCTTCCGATTAAATATTAGCAAAAATTTTAGCGTTGAATATTCAGGGATTTTCGTATAAAGTCAATTTCTTTCGGAGTAATTTTTTTTTTCGAATATTTTAGTGGCAAGTAGATTTCTCGACAACGTATATTGAGGTGAGAACGTAAAATGAATTTTTAAATTCAATAAAAATAATATTAGAACGAAACAAAAGTAATCTCTAAACGATAAAGTTTATTTGGTTAATTAGCAAAGTGGAAAACACAATTAAATCTTAATTAATATAACTTTTGTTTCTTTCGACTAAATTTTCCGGCATTTATTTTCGTGAAAAAAGGAGGACTTGCGGTATTACGGAAATTATATCAATGCAGATTTTTCTCCAGTCTCGTGTTTCGTTCGCGTATACACGTTGAAAAAAAAAAATAAAAGAAATCATATCACGGTACTCGACCGAGCATCCTGTACTTTATAGTAAAAATTTCTTATACCAGAGAGGAATGATAGTGAGGTAGGAAAAAAAAAAGGAACAGCGGGAGAGCGGGAGAAAAGTGAGATCCGAAAAACTTTTGTTTTCCGGACGCGCGGAAATTACTTGAGTCTCACGGTCTAATGACCAAACGCTCCAGCAGCCCAGCATGGAATAAAAATTATAACATATATAGAGAATAATAACTGCGTATATATATATGAATAAAAGTATGCGCGCACGACGACGAATCCGATAAAAAGTGCGAGAGAACGAACGAACAAACCGACGAAAGAAATAATCGTTTTTCCGCCCGCGGAGAGAAAGAGAAAAAGCTTTGCGAGAGTATGCGAGGGTCTTTTTGTATATATATAGATAGCAGTGATAGAAACAGCGGGAAGCACATCGTAGCTCGGTAATACTAAAGTATGAATTCTGCGCGGGGTATTCTCTCGTCGTCGAGTCGCGGCCAGACGCATTAGTCGCGGTGCAAAAATGTCCTCTCCCTTTTCCCTCTCACCAGCTCGCATATACACACACTTTTCATCGTATTATACCCGTTTTTTTTATCCAGCCCGTTGGACGCGACGCCACATCATCAGACGGACGGGACAAAAAGTAAAATAAAATCAGAGAGAAAAAATATGTAATTACCGCAAGCTGAAAAATATTTATCGTACATTTTATCGTCTCCCGTCTCATTTCTAAAATATTTTGGGGCACTTATTATTATTATTATTTTACCATACGAATTATTTCATTTGGAATTATCAAATTTTGGTATCAGGTAAAAATAATGATTAATTTCAAGTACATTTAGTTCGACTGAAATATATATTTCGTCAATTATTAAACAACTCAAACTAAATATACTTGAAATTAATCATTATTTTTACCTGACACAAAATTTCATAATTCCAAATTAAATAATTCAAATAGTAAAATAATAATAATAAAAACTACCCCAAAATATTTTAGAAATGAGACGGGAGACGATAAAATGTACGATAAATATTTTGGGGTACTTATTATTATTATTATTATTTTACCATTTGAAATATTTCATTTGTAATTATCAAATTTTGTATCAGGTAAAAATAATGATTAATTTCAAGTAAATTTAGTTCGACTAAAATATATATTTCATCAATTATTAAACAATTCAAACTAAATATATAATTAAATAATTATTCAATTAATCAAATGATCAAACAATGAGACAAAATTTTAGACAATTTTCCAATAAAAAAATTGCATCGATGTGGGACAAAAGTATCTTTCTCGTAATTTTTTTAAATATTACAGAAGAGATATCGCATAAAAATAATTTCTCTCTTGTGTTTTTTCAGGACTCGTTAATATAAACGGAAGGAAATCCATTTAATATCACATCTCGTGTGCGTGGCAGAAAACGAATGAACTCGGATGTTTGGGACGTCGTGTGTGTGTGTGTGCGTGTGCGTGAATAGTGATGCGAGCGAGAGAGCATGAGGTGGCTGTGCGTGACGCCGTTATGATATTTGCGATGCATATTGAATGCATATATCATATATCGGAAGCAAAGTCGCATAGTTGCATGAATCATAGCAATTATTGTTTCTGACGTTTCTCTCTTTCTCTCTCTCTCTCTCTCTCTCTCTCTCTCTCTCTCTCTCTCTCTCTCTCTCTCTCTCTCCCTCTCTCCCTCTCTCTTCTTCTCACTCGTTCTCCCTCCTTCTCCCTTTTCCTCACTCACTCTCTCTCTCTCTGTCGTGCCATAGTACGCCTAATAAAGAACATATTATTGTCACACACACACATATCTATATATATATATATATATGTATATGCACATGTATATAATGTATAGTTTGCTGTGGCGTCGCGACGACCTGACGACGATGACGACGTTTCCTTCTATTTCCAGGATTCCGTTCTCGGTCACGAGACTGCTCGCTTTATTTTTTTAATGAACTTTAAAGACTGCATCGTTTTTTTTTCTCTCTCCCTCTTTTCCATATATATATATATATATGAATTATCATTCACGAACGGTTTTTGTAAAATTATACCAATGGCAAAAAATCCTCGAATTAAATACAAACTGCATTCACATCTCGTAGAAACAGATAAAAATTTAGCCCCATGAATGAATAAATTCATGAGAATAAAAACATAAAAAATTTCGTTGCTTTTGCATAAATTTTTCTCTTTATGGACAAGACAAAAAAAAAAGATCCTTATTCTAGTTGGTAAAATAATTTATTATATATAGGGGAAATTTTATTTTTCATTTGGTAAATTTAATTATTATAACTGTTATATTCGAGATTTGTGAAAATGGGAGTTTTTTTTTTTTTTTTTTTTTTTTGTGCTACAATCGCTGCTATATTAAACGTTAGTTTTGCGGCGATAAAGCAACGTGAGCCACTCGAAAATGTTGGCGAGTCTCTGGCTCTCGCACTCGTGATGTATATATATATATATCGTCAAGTAGTTACGGGCGAGCAATATACAGACGAGTAAAGAGAGAAAGAGAGAGAGAGAGAGAAAACTTTAGCAAAAAGAGAGAGGGCGAAAGCGAGAAAGAGCAAGAGCTATATTGGGCATATATAGACGAGAGAGGGTCGATACGAGTACCGGAAACTCTCGGTGTGAGCTACGTCAGGGGGAGTGAGAAGAAGGGGTGAAGGGGTTAACTCTACTCGTAATTTCATTCCGCCAATTAGCATAGTGCCCCTGATTAAAAACGCTCCGAGGCAGGCAGTCGCTAGCGAGGGTAGGCGCAGAAAACGTAGTACGAAAAAAAAAAAAACACTTTTTCAACGCAGCCCACAGCTAGCGCAACTTTGCATATATGTATATATATATATGAGATGGCAATCAATTTTGCTTTGGCGATAGAGAGTATCATTTCGTGTGTATTACACGAGATGGCTCATCTCTCGTTATTTTTTTGTCTTTACTTAAGGAGATACGGCTACTACTTGTCAGCCAAATTAGTAACGTACACAAAAAAAAATTAGCTTTTCAATAAAAAATTTGACAACATTATTAATACAGTTTTTCGCTCTTTTCCTGAATACATGAAAAAAAATAATTAAAAGAATGCTCGTAAAAATAAATTCCATTCAATCGATGAAAGACATTTTTTATAATATTATTTTACATTTAACGAAAATAAAAAAAAAAAACGAAATTTTTTTATATTTTTTACATTATTTAAGGATAAAGATATAATATGAAAAAGTTTTAAAGTAACTTTGAAAACATGGAAGACGATATTATGCTCTTTCTCGTGACTTGGTGAATTAGTTAGTATACGTTAATAACTTTGCGTAACTTTTTTGAAAGACGAAAATTTTAGGCAGAAAGGAATCACGATGTGGAGAGCAGAGAAGACGAATCGATACGAATGAGGTTTAACGCAAGAGCCAATATTAACAATACTCCGAAATATGCCAGCAAATATTTGACAATCATGCGTCGTCTCTCCTCCCTCGGCCCCTTAGCCTGCGTGCGGTTCGCCAACAGCCTCAAGGATCATATTGCTTCGCCGTGGAGATTATACACATGAGGCATTCAATGTCAGATAAGCTCTTATTTTTTGTGTTATTTCATATCCCTATGAAAGATATTATTTTAGTTGAGTACAGGCAAAGAAAAAATTAATCAAAATTCCAAACATTGTTTTTCCAAAAAAAAAAAAATTTCACCTCATCCAGTTGATTTTTGCGAAGAAAAAAAAAATTACGCATGAGGCATTCAATGTCAGATATAGCTTTAATTTTTTTATGTTATTTCATATCCCTCTGAATGATATTATTTTAGTTGAGTACAGACAAAGAAAAAATTAATCAAAATTCCAAACATTGTTTTTCCAAAAAAAATATTTTTTCACCTCATCCAATTGATTTTTGTGAAGAAAAAAAAAATTACGCATAAGGCATTCAATGTCAGATATAGCTCTTATTTTTAGTGTTATTTGATATCTCTATGAATGATATTATTTTAGTTGAGTACAGGCAAAGAAAAAATTAATCAAAATTCCAAACATTGTTTTTCCAAAAAAAATATTTTTTCACATCATCCAATTGATTTTTGTGAAGAAAAAAAAAATTACGCATAAGGCATTCAATGTCAGATATAGCTCTTATTTTTAGTGTTATTTCATATCTCTATGAATGATATTATTTTAGTTGAGTACAGGCAAAGAAAAAATTAATCAAAATTCCAAACATTGTTTTTCCAAAAAAAATATTTATGTATATATTATGTGGCCAATGAAGCATGACACGCCCCATACATTTATTACCTATATATATATATATCACGAAAACAGAGATCCATATCGAGCTTGTGATAGTAACATGGACAAGTTGCATTGCACATTTCATTCATACGTGAACATTCTCTACGTGCACACGGGCAAAGCCTTATGTATGTGCTAGTGAGGATTCTAGTATTCGATGAATTCGATGATGGAGAACGCCCCTCTGCATGTATTTGACAACGACAGAGATTCGCCCCGAGCTATTTCAGTCCTGAGCATCAAATGAACCGTTTCCAGCGGATGAAGTCAGTCTATATTGCTGAATTTGTGATCGTATATATATATATATATATCACTGATTGGTACATATATAGAGCGAAATCCAACAGACGCCATTTGGTACTGGGCAAATGAAAAAATGGTTTGATGTTTTTCTTTGATCTAAATTAATTCTATGGATAAAGAAAAATTCACGATGTTATTTAATTTGTTTAAATCGAGTCATTTAATTTATCATAACTTTGTAATTTAATTATCATCTGTGTGATTAATTTCTTTTTTGTTCGATAAAGTCTCGAGGTTAAAACTGTAAAATGAAAGTGGATGATTTGGGAAAATAGTGATGAAGGATTAAAGGAGATTTTAAGATTAACTCTAGTTGAGAAATTCGATAGTTGTACATTTGAACGTGTTACAAGCAGATTAAGATTTCCTTTATCGACGTTTCTCATGTATCTTCGCCTGCCTGTATCATAGTATTTTAGAATGAAATAAATGAAGGGTCTCTGATACATTTCCTGTCTGTCTAGCCCTGCAGCATCCATGGGTAACCCTACAGAGAGGCACTTCTCTCAATTCCGTCCCGAATTCAGATTGACGAAGCGCAATACAAGTTTTGCTCTCGATTCAGTTTCTCTCCCCAATTTGCTTCCTCTTAGATTTGGCCTTCACGTTTGGGATAAAGGGTGTATCAGGGATTTCCTTTGAATGGAGAAACAGTTTGCAGAGAATCCGAGTCTGAATCGAGGCCAAATGAGTCAATGAAGAGAGAAAATTATTGAAATGGAAACTATTTGAAAAATTGGAGATGATTGAGCATATGATCTGGTGATAAGAACAAATGAAACATTTTGTACTCAAATTAAAGTTCTACATATTCATTCGGATAATTATTAGCCGAATAACATTTTTATAATTTAAGTAGTTAGTTTATTAATTACTTAAGTATTGAGTTTATTTAATTTACGCGAATTTATGATAACATGATAATATAATTGATAAGAAATTTTGTATTTTTGATCAAAGTCATAAATTTTTATTAAGAAAATTAATTTCTCTCAACTATCGCATAATAATTACTCTCTTATTTCGTTAATTACCATCTTAATAAGATTTGAAATTATATATCCTCGAAATTTTAATCGAAAATTACTCGATTGATTAAATCCTATCGTCTGTCCAATTTCATTTTCTATAGTATTTTCGTTGCGTCAACACAAACGCATGGGAGAGGGTGCCTCATCAATAATTGTTTGTTATCTCTGGATTTCACGTAATCAATAAAACATACCCAAACGAATATATATATCTATACAGTCGCATAAAATTCGATTCGCACAGTAAAACGAAATTTTATATATATACACACACACGCACACACACACATATATATATATATATATATATAGGGTGTGTTTCAATCACGCGTAAAACTTTGGCCAATCACCTCGTTCATTTTGCCAACTATTTTTCCATTGTTATTTATTAGCCCTGCACCGCAAAATTTCATTCAACAAATGAAGTTTAGTGAAAATCAGTTTTGATAGAGAAATGAATTATTTTGATTAAAAGCGATATTATTCACGTGCGAACGAAATTCTCACGAAAATCAATTTAGCGAGTACTAGATGGTGTTCGCGCGCGGCTTTGCACGGGTTCAATCAGTGTAATAACATGTTACTCTTTTTTACCCCCTTAGGGGTTGAATTTCGAAAAATTCCTTCTTAGTGAGTTTCTACATGATAAAATAAAACTACTGACCAAATTTTATGTTTCGGCTCGGCGATAATGAATCAGTTAGTTAGTCAGTCAGAATATGTTATATTATATGTACATAAACAACAATAACTAAAATACAAAAAAAAATCGTTGTAAAATGAAAAATGTAAAAAAATACTTTTAACATTCCACTCGTTATTATTTATTGGGAAAAAAAAAACTCTCATTCGTTATTCAGTTATCGTCGAATTATATACACACGAGTGAGTTATATATATATATATATATATATATATATATACATACAGGATCACTCTGTATAATATGCAGTGCCCTCATCGTCGTCGTTAACTGACTGATCTGTCTCAACTTTAATTGACTCGTTGAAATCTCTGTTGGAAATTCCCTGGGTTCCTTTCGGTCACCCCCTCATACCTAGTCTTTCAAAAAGAGCTCTATATCTATATCTGTGGGCAACCTCAGCTCACACATGGCACATTTATATATATATATATATACATATGGTAGTAGTAGTATATATAGTATATAGTTGATATATAGACTGCACAGATGATCGTAGAGAGTGAGAGGAGACACGAGGATGCTTCTTCCGCAAACTGGAGAACGCCTCGGGGCAAATCGCACAGGGCGACACGTCGTTATCTCTAATTTCCACCCGGTTGTCGACGCTGCATCCCTCCGGTAGTTTCCACCTCTCCTCACCCCCCACCCACCCTTTTCCCAATACCCCATTTACTGAGTGAGTACAGAGCACCTTTGGCTTCTCCTGCGGATCTAACCAGTCAACCAGTTCCCTCTAGTTCTAAACTATAGATGATGTATAGATTTGTATACATATATATATATATATATATATATATGTCTATATATATGTCTATATAGATGTGCTATATAGACAGGCCACAACCATTTCCATGATCGAGTCGTCGCGCGGTCTATTAGCAATTACGAATAATCACGCTCGACCGATCGTCTAATAGGCCAGAAACTCAGAGAATATCATTGTCGGACAACTCGAGCTCTCATCGTGGCGAGCTTTTCCTATATTCCCCCGTCTATAAGGTGTAACGATGGGGGCAAAGTACACGACCCTTGACGTGTAATGCATTTTCTCTCCTTCTCTCTCTTTCTATTTCTCTTTCTCTTTTCCTTTCTCTCTCTCTCTCTCTGTATTAAGGGGTTATGAACTCTCATTACGTTCACTCGCAGATGTCACGTGCCAAAGTGTGATAATTCATCTTTGGACTTGGAATACAAAAATTATTGGCGATGTTTGAAATTTTCGATATAATTTATAAATTTATCATCAATCGGAGTTTGATTACTTATTTGGCAATCATGTGTCATATTGGAGTGATTTGTGAAGGGTTTTTTGTAAACTGAATTATGAAATTTGTAGGGGATGATAATGGGACATTTTATTCCGAATTCGCTGAGCGCCCCATATAGTCGTGGGTTCGAGTAAAATTCTTTTTACAAAAACATTTCATCATGACTCCATGATGTTTGCGTTTCTGTCAAAAGCCATCGCAAATCCATATTTTTATCGCAAAAATCGTAAATTGTTTGAACTGAACTTGAAAAAAAAAAAAATTATCAAATAACTCTAACTAGCAAATTGAGGGCTTCAAATTTTCTACTTGGCCGAAAAACCTCGTCAGTTTGAAGTAAATTCTGTTTTCATTATTCAATATAATTCATAAATCAATCAATTAAATTCTTATTTACGCAGCAAATGTAAATAAAATGCAAGGATCAAATCCTTCACCAGGATGTAATTTTTGTTGACAGTATTTTTCGAAAACATCTAATTTCAAATTTGAATCACTGGAGACATTAAAAAAAAAAGTTTCTCTTCAAAAAATCGTGAATTCTGTGAACATTGTTATATTTTTTTAGGCTTGTAAACTATCGACTGAATCCTTTTGCATGGCCTTTTTTCTCTCCTATTAATTTCCAATAGGCGGATGCGCGTTTTGTACTTTTATGTACAATTTTTAAACAGTATCGAGAGAAAGAGAGAGACACCGAGGAAGGGAGAGCGAGAGAGAGAGAGAGAGAGAGAAATCACGTCGATCGTCTCGAGTAATTAGTACCCTGAATCAGACACACCGAGCTCGGGGGCGGATGCCAGAGAACAGATAGTTGTAGCAAACACATACGCAAGAGAGGATGCAAAGCTATATAAAGCAAGAGAGAGAGAGAGAGAGAGAGAGGGAGAGAGAGGGAGAGAGAGAGAGAGAGAGAGAGAGAGAGAGGGAGAGAGAGAGAGGGTGAGAGGGAGAGAGAGAGAGGGAGAGAGAGAGAGGGAAAGAGAGAGAGGGCGAGAGAGAGAGGGAGAGAGAGAGAGAGAGGGAGAGAGAGAGAGAGGGCGAGAGAGAGAGAGACAGAGAGAGAGAGAGATGCTTACCCTCGGCTCGTTCGCTGATACGATACCCCACATACATGTGCATACAGTGAATTCCACGCCGCAGATCTGATTTGAAGCAGAGCGACGTTAACCCCTTCACATCTCTCTCTCTCTCTCTCTCTTCTTCTCACTTTCTCTGCCGCACTAACGGGGCGTCCTATTTGCAAATTGGTTTTCCCACTAGCCAGGAGTCTGCTCGCGATAAACGCGCGCGCGCGCGCGGGCGCCTTTCTCGTCACGGCCAGATATACGTCCGAAGGATGAACGACGTGAGCGTTTGCCTGATTGAAACTGGAATGCCAACGAGCCAGCAGCGATCTAGGGTGATCCATATAGATCGCAAAGTTATGTTATTATATAGCTCTATATATATATATATATATATATATATATATATATATATATATATGTATGTATGTATCGATGTAGTAAATAAAAAAAGGACGTATGAGCCAAACTTCCCCACAGCCTGTATACGCCCTTATGGGGTAAATCATCGATATACATCGATACGCGAGTATATATATATATATATATATATATATATAGGCTCGTATGCACTACGAGTGCATCGATGCATCTCCCTCTTATAGGCGCTTCGTCCTCCATCAGGAAAGATGATCGAACACGACAAAACTAGATAGGCGAAAATTTATCTCTCGATTCGCGTATATCGCTGTCGATCTGAACCTCTATCTCTCTCTCTCTCTCTCTCTCTCTGTTACGATCTATCCGGCGTAGACACATTCGTCCAACGAATGACACGGAAAATTTCTGTTAGGCAGACGCATGACAATTGTGCATGAGTACTCTGATGGATTGCATGTTGGAATAAAAAAAGAAAAAAAATGTTTCTCTGGCTAGTTGAGCAATCTGTGATGATTGAGAAAATTGAAAAAAAAAAAGGAAAAAAAAAGAGGAGAACAAAATAAAGAAATTAATAGACGGATGAGAATCTGATGAGTGGAAATTGGTTTTTAAATAATTTGAATTGATAGCTTTTTTTTTATTGCATTTTAACTTTAGGACATTTAGAAAAATTTAAATTTTTTAATTTCACTTTTTATAATTTATTAATCCTCGTTATTTCTTGGTGGAAAGTGAATTAAATTTCTATCGATAAAATTGAGAAATGGATGGATAGATTTGTAGGAATTTTTGTTATAAGGGTAAAAATTATAATTTGGTCGTTGGAAAATGGAGATTTATCAATGGAATTTCAAGGATTTTTTGACGTTATTTAAAAAATGATGATTTTTTTTTTATATATGTTTCGAAATATTAAGAAAAATGGAAAAATCAAAAGGAAAATCGCTTCATATAATTTTTATTTCTTCGTTGCAATTATACTTGGTGCAATATGCATTAAATTTCTATATATACACAATATGTCATTAGTCATCTTCATGAATGCCGGATATTTTATCATCATAATAACCTCGTGTCTCAGAGCAGAGCACGTATTGTAGCGCGTATATATTTTTTTTCTGAAGGATGTGAGTCATCTCACGGTGATGCTGATTACGAGCGAAGTGACGGGATAGCGTGATGCGGTTGTTTAATCGCGAGAGTTTTTTCGATGAGGAATTCTTTGCGATGACTCGTCTACCGAGATAAGATAGATAGAGAGAGAGAGAGAAAATTCAATTCATAGAAATAAATCAATTGATATAAATCATAGATAAATAAATAAAAAATATTTAATAAATAAAAAACTTTCGATATAATAATAATTCCTCCTAAAATTCATAAAATTGAACTTTTTCGAATTATTCGACTGTAGAAATTATATTTCACATTACAAATTGCATGTTTTTCCATTTTTTTTTGGTTTGTTTTCAATTCTCGTTTCGCAAACACAATGACGAATCATCCGCGGCCGAGAGAGAGAGAGAAAATTCAATTCATAGAAATAAATCAATCGATATAAATCATAGATAAATAAATAAAAAATATTTAATAAGTTAAAAACTTTCAATATAATAATAATTCCTCCTAAAATTCATAAAATTGAACTTTTTCGAATGATTTGACTGTAGAAATTATATTTCACTTTACAAATTGCATGTTTTTCCATTTTTTTTGTTTGTTTTCAATTCTCGTTTCGCAAACACAATGACGAATCATCCGCGGCCGAGAGAGAGAGAGAAAATTCAATTCATAGAAATAAATCAATCGATATAAATCATAGATAAATAAATAAAAAATATTTAATAAGTTAAAAACTTTCAATATAATAATAATTCCTCCTAAAATTCATAAAATTGAACTTTTTCGAATGATTTGACTGTAGAAATTATATTTCACTTTACAAATTGCATGTTTTTCCATTTTTTTTGTTTGTTTTCAATTCTCGTTTCGCAAACACAATGACGAATCATCCGCGGCCGAGAGAGAGAGAGAAAATTCAATTCATAGAAATAAATCAATCGATATAAATCATAGATAAATAAATAAAAAATATTTAATAAGTTAAAAACTTTCAATATAATAATAATTCCTCCTAAAATTCATAAAATTGAACTTTTTCGAATGATTTGACTGTAGAAATTATATTTCACTTTACAAATTGCATGTTTTTCCATTTTTTTTGTTTGTTTTCAATTCTCGTTTCGCAAACACAATGACGAATCATCCGCGGCCGAGAGAGAGAGAGAAAATTCAATTCATAGAAATAAATCAATCGATATAAATCATAGATAAATAAATAAAAAATATTTAATAAGTTAAAAACTTTCAATATAATAATAATTCCTCCTAAAATTCATAAAATTGAACTTTTTCGAATGATTTGACTGTAGAAATTATATTTCACTTTACAAATTGCATGTTTTTCCATTTTTTTTGTTTGTTTTCAATTCTCGTTTCGCAAACACAATGACGAATCATCCGCGGCCGAGAGAGAGAGAGAAAATTCAATTCATAGAAATAAATCAATCGATATAAATCATAGATAAATAAATAAAAAATATTTAATAAGTTAAAAACTTTCAATATAATAATAATTCCTCCTAAAATTTATAAAATTGAACTTTTTCGAATGATTTGACTGTAGAAATTATATTTCACTGTACAAATTGCATGTTTTTCCATATTCTTTTTGTTTGTTTTTAATTCTCGTTTCGCAAACACAATGACGAATCATCCGCGGCCGAGGCTTTATATATTTACGAGAGAACGCACCCACGCATTACCAGACTCGAGATCGTGTTTAACGATCAATGACTAATCGCCATGAGCTCTCGTACGTACGAGGTCTCGTATAGAGAGAGAAGTCATCACAACATGTACACGAATATTCTAATATAAAAAAAAAAAAAAGATTGCTCCTCGATTTTTACTGAAGCGTATAAAACCCTGGTGGAATGCGTGCGCGCGATAAGTAGTACAAGCAATGATATTATAGTATGAATTGATGGCGTTTTTGCACGTTGATGCGTTTGCAATATATATATATATATATGTATATATATATATATATATATATATGTATATACATATATATCTATATATATATATATATATGTATGTATGTATATATACTAATTCATAATATAATATGGCTGTTTGTACTTGCATATGTATATATAACGTACCAAAGAGCATTGATATCGAAGACGCGGTCATGATATCAAGAATTATTAATAAAACTCCACCAATTACCGTGGGAAAGTCTTTATCTTTATTAGTCCCGCACACAATCGTCGTTGGATATACGAGAAATCATAATATAGCACGGTAACTTGGAGCTATTTTTTTTTTTTGTTTCATTTAATTTTGCAGACACAGACCTCTTTTCTCTCGTACTCGCGTGGGTTGTACGACAACAACGAAGACCTTTTATACTCGTATTTCCCATGATTACGTGAGTCTCTCGATCATGAATAAATAAGCATTTTTCTTGTTTATTCGCATATACAATTTAAATAAATCCGCGATTCCTTCATACTCATCCTGACGTTTTGTCGGAAAACATGAATTTCTACAAAATAAACAAAAAAATAAGCTGCTAATTTCCTTCTTCGTAAATATATTAAAATAAATTCGCAATTTTTTCATTCTAATTCTATCGTTTTATCCGAAAATGTAAATTCTTAAAAAATTTTAACGAATATCAAAAATGATCTGACAATATGTTATTTTTGGCATTTTTTTTAAATTAAATATTTTTTTTTCCATCCTATCTGAATTCCCACTTTGTTCGAATCGTATTATCGCACGAAATAACGAAGGATTATGGGAAGAAATTTTCCGATCGATGAAACGTCGGAGTGTAGAGTTTATTTTATAGACACAAAAGCACACACATGTATGTAACGTATGGCGTAATTTTGATATCGAATATAAGGGAACGAGAGAGTTTTGCGAGGGAGCAAGTTTCGTGCTCGGCCTCGCGTATACGATGGAATTCTTCAAGATTGAGAGGGAGGCGTTTGCCATGTGAAGTGATCATATAGTACTACGGTATATTCTTGTAAAAAATACATACATATATTTTCATATATATATCCTGTAAAAAATACATACATATTTTTTCATATATATATATATATATATATATATAAAACGTGCGATTGTACCAGTGGCGTGAATTCGTGCCGTCCGCGACCTCTCGTGCCGAAGAAACGTTCGCGTCGACAGAGCGACGTATCGAGCAGCCAGTTTGCCAAAACGATCGGGGTCCAGCCGATTATCGGCTTTTCGTGTCTTATCGAGTCGGCTCGACATGTACACGATAGCTTCTTGGGACGCAGGGTCATCTGACGTTTCCTTTCTCTCTCTCTCTTTCTCTTTTCTTTACCCTCGCCCTATATCCTATATATATTTATACATACACACACATCGTCGCTATATCTCTTACGAGTCGATACCCCGATATATATATATGTATATGGAAGGTAGAATAAGTGCATGCTCTGAAAAAGTATAACCAAAGGCTCTCTGGAGGTAGAAAGATTTACGAAAAGTTTGCCAGGCGTAAAACCGGATCTTTATTTCCACTTGTCCCACGCCAGTACAGTGTGCATATTGTACATAATATAGTATATAGTATTCTCGAATGACATATATACATCACCCATAATATCCTACATAAAATCGAAACTGTACAAAATGTTCACCGTACATTTTTTTTTTTTCATTTTTTTTTAACAAAAAGGGTCATTGCATTAAATTTCTTTTTTTTTTTGTACCCAAATAAGATTTTTCTGCAATCGGGGATTAAATTATTCTACGGCAATGTCGGCGGATTGAGGCAAAATGGGATATCTCCGCGGATAATATGCAAAGTACAAGGAATATTTGTATATATATATATATATATAGCGTCATGGTTATGTGGAATATAACCTTTCGACTGTATATATGCGAGAGAGAGATGGAAAAAAAGGGAAGAGTAGAATGGTGGAAAGGGGCATCTCTCTCGTAATCGGGAACGTGGCGGGTGAGAAGGAGGTGGGGGAGGATTACAATGGTCGTTACGGGATAGCGCAGCCTATCTTCCATCTTTAATCCAAGGCAACTGTGCGCTATTCGAGCGCTATATGCCTCTCTTTCTCGCTGCTTTCTTGCCCTTTTCCCTCTCTCTCTCTCTCTCAACGTCTTTCGTTTTTTTTTCTTATTTCCTTTTTCCTTCATTGAACGCGCGTCCGAGATCAGCAAGCATATATATATATATATATATATATATATATATATATATATATATATATATATACAATATTATACGTCTTTATGTATTAGTATAATACGCGGTGCACACAGGAAAAGTTTGAAAATAACTTGGCGGATGTGCACGGAGGTAACACGCGCACTCGGGTCACTTGGAATTGCGCAATATCGGCGTTGCACCTCGTCCACTCGTCGTCTGGTTATACACTGTGCTCAATATTGTATGTATACACGTGCATGTTGTGTTACAACCACTGATATACGAGCTACAGCCGTTAATTCAAAAGATAGGGGTAATATGGACCAGCTTAGAGAAATTAGACTATTTTTTGGTCAAAAAAATCATTCAAGTGTTTTTTTTTACCAGCTTTATGGTTTTATCAACTAGCCAGGGTAAATTAACATTCACATGTTAATTTCGAGAGTCAACGATTTTAATAAGCATTAAGGGAAACGAGAGATTTATTTTCATGTAATGGGAAAAGATTTCAAAAAAGATTTTTTTTTAAATTGCTCAACTCGTTCAGCTTCTCTAACACTGTAGTGACAATACTTGAATTGCTTGAATTTATTCATGAGAGTAAACAGTTCTGTGGAAAAATATTTTCGAGACAATATGTTCCTTTATTTATATGACATGTAAAACTTTTTAAACTCAATAAAATTCGTTCGTTAACAATAAACTTGTTAAATTATTAAAGATGAATAGTTCGTAAATTAGTAAAAAGAGGAAAAAATATTGGGTGAAATTTTGACTGGTCCATATTACCCCCGTTTTTCGAAAATACTTCAACTGTAGCTGTTTTGTTCCTCTTGGATGCCATTGCGGCTCTGGCTTTGCAATGTATTTATCGTGTGTGTGTGTGTGTATTGCTGCTGTGGCTTTTACTACTGCTGCGCTAATGCGGCTGGCCGTACGTGTCACGATCGTGACTCAATCGTTGTGGCACGTACACCTAATTGCGAGGTGAGAATAAGCTCCAACGATGGTGAAAGAACGAGTGTAAGAGAGAAAGGGAGAACGAGATATAGGAAGAAGTACGTGTCCAGAACGAAGGAAAACAAGTTCGAATGGCCAAGAGTGAGTGAGAAAGTATATACATATATAGGTAAAGAGACGAAGAGCGATACGAGACGATGATGTGATCTCCGACGATGACGGGAAAACAACAATTTTACACGAATTGGTGCAAGAGAGAGAAAGGATAAAAACAAAATTTAAGATAAAAATATCGTGACGAAGAATTAAAAAAAATAATGAGCTTCATTCTCTTATTATTATTTAATAACTTTTTAATTTATCAACGAAGCAATGAAAGCAAGAATGCAAAAAATAAACGAAATACCGAATAACGAAATAAAATATAAAGCGTTTTTCGATAAAGCGCGATTACATGAGAATTTACTAGGATTGCAGTCTAATGCAATTTTATATAAAAATAAACTCCTGTTATATTGCACAAGTTGAACAATTATTCGTATGCACATTTACCTTTCATATATATATATATATATACGAGCGTAAATTCTGTAGTAAAAGGGAAAAGAAATATATATATATATAACCAGCTGACGAAATATACCGTGAGGCTGAATGAAGGAGAGATAGAGAGAGAGAGAGAGAGAGAGAGAGAGAGAGAGAGAGAGAGAGAGAAAGGGAGATGGTTTGATGAAAAAAAAGAAGAAAAAAAAAATATGTGTCAGAGCTAGCCGATTGAGGCTATATGAGAGCCCGAGAGAGCTCGCGAGAGCCACTGGCAGTAGTACAAAGGCATGAATGAACGGACGTGTGAAAGGCGAAACGTAGAGGTGGAGAGTGGATAAACCGTTGGAGTACGGAATATTTACTGCACCCTCTATCTCTTTCTCTCTCCATACACTATACATACACACTTATACATGCATACATACACATCTATATACATATATACATGCATACATACACACACACACACACATATATATATATATATATATATATATATATTCTGATTTTTTCACTTTTTTTACGTTTTCAAACGCTCGACTCGACTAACACTTTTTTTTCTTCATGAAAGCCATTTTTTTTTTTGCCACTCGCCTATTTCCAATTTCTCGCATACCTACTGGCGAGAATATTCCATTATAACGGAGAGAAAAAAAAATCTGAATTAAAATAAAAATTTCTCGCTGTTTAATATAAAAAAATTAATCGTCGAAAATCAAGTTTCGAATAATTTCTCTACCCTCATTTTGTAAATTCACACCCCAAACCCCTCATCTCAGCATAAACATACTAATAAAATGAGTTTAACAAATAAAAATTAAAACGAGCGACGAGGCAATAAAACACACATTCCACATTAACACATAAAATATCTATCCCATAAAAGTATAGAAACTGTTGGAGCAATTAAATAATGCAGAACTTGTAAACCTGAATCAGAATAAATACCTCGGTGAAAAAAAAAAGAAAAAAAAAATCCCTCAACTTGCATTTTTTTAGCCAGCTCGCGTCAATTAAAACGTCATTCCGAGAGTGCCACCTACTCCAAACACGGTACGATCTATTTTCACTCGAAATACAGGTTAGAAAAAGTGTAAATGTGAAAAAAAAAAAAAAAAAAAAATCGGTTAAGGGAAGAAAATATTTGTGCTCATTTTCTTGACGGAAGTTCAGGGAAATTGTCGAGTACCTGCAACGTATTGAAGTAATTTCTGAAGGCAGAGAGAGAGAGAGAGAGAGAGAGAGAGAACTTTACTACGTGAGTCTCCTGCGTGTGCACCAGGCGTCGAATGAATAGACGCATGAAAGGAGCACTTTTGCTTCCGCACAGAGTGTTATAGCTCGGTGCTTGAGGTGGAACGTTTGCAGGGATTTTCTTTTTTCGTTTTTTCTCTTTTTTTTTCCATACACTCCCGTGGGTCTCTGCAAAGTGAGAGAGAGAGAGAGAGAGAGAGAGAGAGAGAGGTGCTATATAGTAGCTAAAGCAGCTGCCGTGGCTCTTTAGCTAGGTAACACCATGATGGAGACGTGCGGTCTGACCGCTACTGGAACTTACCACTACTTCGACTTTCTTTACTGTATATATATATATATATATAGAATATGCTCCGCGTCTGGAACGCAACAGAAATTCTCGAGGCTGGTGCAGAAGGTAAAACGTGCGAATGGCTTCTCTCGAGGTGCTACGTCCTCTTCGTTGACGTTTTTCTTTTTCTTTTTCAATTTTTTCTAAAGCTTTTTTTTGCTTCCCGTTGCTGGTTTCTTTAGCCGCTGAGAAATCTTTAGTTAAAAAATGTGTTCGAGTACGCACTACAAAGTAAACTATTGTCCACTGTTCATACACCTGCAGGTAGACAGAGAGGAAGAAATAATGTCTATATATATGTATATATATATACAGATAAATATATAGATATATAGATATATAGATAAATATATAGATATATGGATAAATATAGATATATATATATATATATATATAAGTATGTGTATGAGAGATTCGTGAGACAATGGCTGCCGTTAGAATTGTTTACGACACATGCTCGCCATGGGGTGTTGAGCAAGTGTCATCATCAGAAGATAGTTCAATGCGCCACTCGTGTGAAAATTGTTTTACCAACTTTCATTTTTTTCCATTAAGAAAAAGTCTTTGTTACTTGGTTCGATCCTGAGCAGCGCTTACTGGACGTCGATGGAATTATGACTGGTCAAATAACCGTTTTGTTACGGTAAACAAATGCAAAATGGAATTTAAAAAAAAATATAAAAATAAAAATAATGAGAATTTTACAAGTCTTGAGTCATTTGACCGTCAATTTATGTTGATAATCGCCAAATGAGGAAAAATGGAGTTACTAAAACTTCGGATTACGACGGATTACTTAATGACGTTATTTAAAAACACTTTGCATTCCTAAATGTTCTTCTCATCAAGGGAGAAGATCATCTGGTGTGTTTTCGTTAGACTTGTAGCACTGAATCGCCTCACGACACTTTCGTTAAGTGATAACGTTTGGCTAATACAGTAAGCAGCTAAAAAAAATATGACCCTCTTTGAGCATCCCAACAGCTCATACTATCTCTCTGGTGGGTTAGTCTCGGCTCTCGTGACCTGAAAATCTTTCCATGAAATATGCAGCTATGAGGTAAAAGCTTCTCTCGTCCTCTCAACTCTACAAGAGAGAGCGAGTGAGAGAGAGAGAAAGAGTGGCAGAGAGAGAGAGAGAGAGGGAGAGAGAGCGAGAGGGGGGGAGAGAGAGAGAGAGAGGTCTTGGCTCTTTCAGGGGTCTTGAGAGAGCCACCTGGTTACATTTTATCAGAAAAAGCTTCGTGATAAAAGACAAAGTGGCCGACGTCCTTGTGGCCAAATTTCAAACAATGTTATTTCAGAAAAAGAAAAAAAAAAAAAATTAAAACGAACCACATGGTTTTTTGCCGCTGAAATTTTTATTTTCCATTTTGAAACACAAGTGGTTGAAGACAGCAGTAAGAAAAAAAAAACTAAAAATACGATAGGGGCTGGAAACTAATTCTGGCAGCAAGTACAAGAACGGATTAAAAGAAGAAAAGCGAATTCTCATTTTACTCTCGAGCTACTGGAGATTCATTCTCTCTCTCTCTCTCTCTCTCTTGATGTTATATATAGCTGATTGGGAACTTTGGGTTGTGGATACGAGAGAAGAGAGGGAAAGGGGTCGTGGTGGTATTAGTACACAGTAGACGTGGGCGAGCTCACGTTCCTATAGTTAACCGGAACTTAAATATTCTACTCACGTACGAGCTATATATACACTATATCTCCTGGTGCACGCGTGTTTTCCACGAGCTTTCTCTCTCTCACTCACTCTCTCATTCTCTCCCTCCCTCTCCTCTCTCTCTCTCTCTCTCTCTCTCTCTCTCTCTCTCTCTCTCTCTCTCTCTCTCTCTTTCTCTCTCTCTCTCTTCTAGAACGTTAGCTTTTCGTCTACCACCCTCATCTCTGTACACTGCAGACGAAAGTTTACATCCGCCAACCATGGCTGCTTCTTTGGTCTCTTGCAGCCATCCCCTTTTTTTTTTGCAAATCTAGTTCATAATTGCCCGGCGTATTGCAGTCTGAAATTACGTATTTTAGTCACGAATTATCAGATGACTTGTAACGTGGTTGGAAAATCGTTCAAAATAATTATCCAACAAAATTATTATCTAATGATATATTATTTTGAAATGAAACAATTATTTTTTTAACCAAATGATTTTGAAGAAATATAACTCTCTGAGAATATAATTTCGGGTGACGGAATGTTTTTCTTTTTTTTTTTCTAAAAATAAACATTTATCTAAAAATACTAGAAATTATTTAAATTAAAAAGTATATTAGTAAATTCTTGAGGCAAATAGTTATGGCTCTATTTATATTTCAATCAGTCGTCTTAAAATGTCTATTAAGAAAGTTTTTTTTTTTTTTTCGGCCAATGTGAGAAGATTGGTGAAGGTCTGGAAGGATTCATCGAGTCATCAAGTTGCCACGGGCATTTATTTACAACGTGAAACAATTTTCTTTTCTTTCTCTTCCTTTTATTTTCGTAAACTCAGCATGACTGGGGTTATCAACCCCCTTGGAGAGTGCAATCCCATGCTCGATTCACGACCCTTCGTAGAACTCGACGAACTCCCTCATCTTCATGCTCAACCCCTAGTGTTATTTTTCGAGGGTAGAACAAGTCATTGACGTCAAAATTTACAAGGGATGGGAAAAGTGACATCTCTATGTAAAATTATTACATGTCGCATAAAAAATATACAAATTTCATTTTTTTTCCTGCTTCCAATAATTGAGGATTAGAAAGGGACCATTTTTGGGCAATTCTGTTGGTATTTAAAAAAAAAAAGGAATAAAAGAAAATAAACAGAATATCGTCGTTGAAACGTCCAAAAAGAGAGACTAGCACTATATATTATTTATTGGCACTTTTTCTTCTTATCTACTATGGAGGCTAAAACTTATACGGATTTATATATAGATGTATATATGATCGAGTGAGCACTTGGGCAGTGAAATGTACGTAGTGCTTTACTCGGCTGGCCCATTGTTGGGTAGATTTATACGATGGAACGATGACTATCAAAAGCTCGCACTGCGCGTATGCTCATGCATGTATGGACAGTTATTGTTGAGTCAGAGGTCACGCTAGAGTTGCTCAAAAGCTTTTCATGAAGCTCTCCAATAAATCCAGCATAGGTCACAAGACATTGTGATCTTACGAGGCGCATATATAGCGATTTCTTTTTTTTGTTTCATTTTAAACTACAAAAAAGTAAAATTTAGCTAGATCTCGAGTGAAGAAAGAATCGTAAGAAAATTGTTGAAAATCATGAGTTTGAAAAAATTCTAAATTCTTATCGTCAATTAACGGAATTAGATTGTAAAAATTACCAAAATTAATATTTTCCAATCTCGATGAGAATCTACAATAAAAAAATTGGCAAATATTTAGAGAACATTTTTATTTTTGGGATAAATTAATTATTAACTAATGTGATTTTATTTATTTTTCATCTGCTGCTGATAATTTGTATTTATTAAAAAATCAAATCTCTTAGTATCCAGCACAATATTTTGTTTAATATTAAACGAACGACTCGTGGGTGGTTAAACTTGCCTTAAAACTCAGATTTTTCCATACCAGAGTATATTCGTCGCGAAAAAAAATAAAAAATTGTTGGAATGAAGGCTAGTGGAGTACTCGCATCCATAGATATATATCTACTGGCCAGTAGATAGTGGGACTACGTGCCATTAGCTCTTTGCCCCGGTCTCGCGAGGGCTACTGGCTGGAGGGGTGAGTGGAGGGGGGGGGGGGGCGTATGTATGTGCATGCCGCGCGCACTTTGGCCTTCGGGCCACTGGCCCGCCGCGTAGACGATCTTTTAATCCAAATTAATGCTTTTAGCGAAATTACCTAAAAGCTTGTAACGCCCGCGTGTTGTCTGCATGCCGACGTTCTCTCTCTCTCTCTCTCTCTCCGGCCCCATCAAGAACGCTATTTTATAGCTCTATATATAGGTAGGATCGATATAAACGCTAAAGAGATAGAAAAAAAGAGGGGGAGGGAGAGAGAGAGAATAATTCGCGAAAGTTGGATTTTTTACCAGGGAAAAAATCTGGGCGACGGGAAATGTTAAATGACGAAAAAAATGTCACCTGACCGTAGTTTAAAAATGTTAAATATCAGAGTGTGTTTTTAGCCACTTTAACATGAGTGCCAGTTTAGCGAAAAAGATTTGAAACTTTTCATGCCAAATATTCTGCCAGGGAATAATTCATCAAATATTCAGTGACTTGCTGAGATTCCAAGTGAAATGAACCTAAATGAAAATGTCTAATTTTGGTGGATGAAAATTTGAGACGGGTCAAAAGTCCCAAAAGTCGTGATAAAATGTCCCTTTAAGTAACGAAAATTAAAATAAAAGTGTCAAAAAGATATTTAAACTTGTAAGTCGTGAGAAAAATTGTCTCTATAGATGTAAAATTCTGGTATTCCAGCAGTTAATTTTCAATAGCTAGAGTACTTAATTCAGCGTGCACATCAATGTCTCCCATAAAAGAAAAATTGCATAACGGTGTAACGTTGGTATGCGGAGCTTGGAAAAATGGCGCTCAAAACTCTATTCTTGGCTTTTCTTGCTTATGGCTACGACGTGTACACTTAAATATATATTTATGTATATGTATATATACATATATGTGTATATATATATATTTATTTATGTATATATATACAAATATATATATTTATTTATGTATATATATATACAAATATATATATACACATATATGTATTTAAGTATGTACGTACGCATCACCTTGACTTTATATTGGATATAACCCATGCCTGCGAGTCTCTGGCCTACCCCATAAAATTTTTTTACGCCGATCTCGCTTCTTTTATACTGTAAAATAGATTTTTATGGCTCGCTCATCTCTTTCATCCCCCACTACTTTGCTCATTCTCTTATGGCTTTTTTTTCTCTCTCCGTCCACATTCCAGACGAGTTTTCGTGCCATCTTGTTCTCCCTCTCTCTTATACTCTCTGTTTGCGAATAATGTGAAATAACTCTGACGTTGTCCATGGCGTTTATAATCCTCATGGTGAGAAACAAGTCTCTCTCTCTCTCTCCCTCTCTCTCTCTGCCTCTTTATCGTGACGAGAAACTGCTGGAACGCATAAAAAAATATACTCCGACGAGACTTATTCCCCAACTATAAATCCCCGACTGATTTAACGAGTGAATCATCGTCACATGCGATCGAGAATTTTTGACTACGAGGGATTTAATGCGCGTTATATCTAAAGATATAAATTTTTGGGGTGAAAAATGTTTTTGTTCAAATTTGTTATTCTTTTTTTTTTATTTAACAACATGATGAATCTTAAGGGTGTCTGACTGAGCAGAGTTTATTGAATGGCGAAGAAAGATATTATAAATTTTGAGAAATTTGAAAGGATTTACTTTTTATTTGTATTTCTTTTTGGAAAATTTCGATCGAGAGCATTAAATCGAGGAATAATTTTGGGACGCGTGCGTACGTTCATTCGGTCGTGGTCGCTAATCGTCGGTTACGAATAATCGTCAAAAGATGACACAGCGATGTTATGACGATGAGCAAACTGTTGATTCACCATTCACACACGATCCTTTTTCACCATTTCTCCTGTGAGTTTACTCTTCAACTTCTCTCTCACCCTCGTTCCTTTTTGATCCTCTTTCTTCAACAATGACGTGGATAAATTCACCCACTGTGATCCAATGAACGAGATTGAGCCCTCGACGCTAAAAAGTGTACAGATAGGAGAACGAGGCAATTTCGAATTCTCCAATTTCACGAGCTACGACGATTATTTTTAATTCTGTTGTTTGTTTATTTTTTTTTTCTTCCTCTTAACTCAGATAAATATTTAAAATTTTATTAATCCTTTGAGTGCACACCTACGTAGCGAATTATAAAGTGCACATGAGGTCAAATTGACCCCATGGGATTTTCGGCTCAAAATATCTCAAAAAGTGCATACATTTTTTTTTTTTTTAAGGTTACGTTTTAAGTGCAAAGTTCATTCAACATTAAGGCATTCAACAATTAAATTTTTGAAAAGATAAATTTTATTTATCGAATTACATTGCTTTGTGTAAAAGCTGCAGAGGGCGAAATGCACTATTTTATTTTTAAAAAAACATGGGGTCATGCAGAATGACCCCACGTGGACTCGAAGGGTTAAAACGTGCCATTCGGATTCTTGTTCATTCGGGTTTGCAAAGTACAATAAATTATTTAAATTTAATGACGCCACGGGTTATGCCGTTGGAGAATTTTTGTGTGACGGACAAATACGAGTATTTCCTATTTTATATAATTAAGATCAGTTTGAATACGATTCTAACTTTAGTCCAAAATTCTTATAAATTGCAAAATTTTACAACGATTCATCACTGAATGGACACACGTATTAAAATCTCCATTTAGACCTCTATTTTTCGTGAAAGTGTTCATTCATTCCTCGGACAAAATTTGGACTCAAAAATTGTCTCTAAGAAATAATTTAAAAAAAAAAATCAACCCAATTTATGATTCCCTGTCAGAGATCATCGATGACTCAAGATTTCATCTCACGGGGTCAAGTACTCCCCCCCCCCCCCCCCCCCCACCACCGCCACCTCTCGACTATCATTCTTGTTCTTTCCTTCTAACGCATAAAGTTTACATGTCCCGTGAAGATCTTGGACAAATGATGACACGTTCACTTCGCGTTAAGCTTTATAGAAATGATGACGAAATGATACGATGATTGAGTAAATAATAAGTAGAGGGGAAAAAAAAGTAATGGTGAGCCCGCAGCCATTTGCACCCACTCATCGCATTCTATCCAGTTTCTCGTTTACTCAATCTCACTATACGACGTTTGGACGTAACGCGAGCTCGCGTTAACTCACTAACGATGACGAAGCTTTAAGTTCTCTCGTGACAGAGAGAGAGAGAGAGAGAGAAGGAGAGGATGAGAAAAGAGCCTCGAAGGCTCGTCTTGAAAGAAAAACAGAAGGCACGCACTCGGGGGGTCACCATGCGCTTCATGACTTAACTGTCGAGGCTTTTATGGTCGATGTGGTCTTTAATTACGGTCCACACGTAGATGACCCGACCTCATGAAAAAAAAATCTCTCTCTCTCTCTCTCTCTCTCTGTCTTTCTTTCTTCGTCTCTACGACCCGTATCTTTTCTCTTCGCCGCATCAATTCCCTTTTTTTCCCTTTCATTCTCTCGTATTATCACATCTCATCCCTTCCCTCCCTTTTCTTCGTAGCTTTTTATTTCTTCATCGCTAGATGGACCACACGTTTTAGCCCTCTCCGTCTCTCTCTCTGTCCTCCCTCTCTCTCCCTCTCTCTCTCTCTGTCGGTTCTATGTTCATAATTCATTCTGGCCGGTTTGGATAAAGAAACAAAGAAAGAGAGAAAAAAAAAATATTTATAGTGCCCATCCGCAGCGCCCACCGAAAGTGACACCAAATTCCCCAGCGTTTGACCCGCTACGTTTAACCCTGCTGGAACCGCAGCAATTGCACTCATTAACGTACCGCGTATACTATAACGTACTACGCGGCCATTCCAAAAGTTACGTTACAGCGCTCTTGGTGTTTGCTCTGCGGATTGTTCCCGAGTGATTCAACCTGGACCAGTAGAGAGACGAGATGACAATGAAGAGAGTATAAAGAATGACAAATAAAATTGGTGCAGTTCAAACAAATTCCCCATTCCATTTCGTGAACAAACTTTTGTGAGGGAATTCAAGAGAAATTCTCTCTCGTCTCATTTCTGTACATACTTTAGATAACCCTGAACATTTGTTACGGCCATTTTCTTTCAGATTTCACGAAAAAAAAAAAAAAATCAATGTTTGTCTATCCAGTCTCGATCGAATCGAACTCCATTTTTCTCGAATTCTTCAATCCATTAAAAAATCGTTTAATAATTTCCTTATCCTTCAATCGATACTGAAAATTATTTTAGTGCACTGATAAATCTCATCAAATGTTCTGTCGTGAAATTTAACAAGTTGAAAAATTCGCTCCAATAATAATAATAATGCCAGGACTTTATTAATAAGATAAAATTCATCATAATTCTTCTCTCGATTAATTCAAACAGTTGGCAAAAATATTTATTTAAAAATTCAACATTTTTGCTAGTGGATAATCAGGCAATGATAATCCATCAAGTTTCACAATATGCAGATGAGCTGCAGTGAGAAAAACGATCAGAGACAATAAAGATAAAAAAACAAATGAAATAAAAACTGAAGTTTGAATGTCACGTACGGTCGCTCTAAAAATCATTCATACGTGCAGCTCATGAAGAATCTCGCGTGTCCCATTTGCTCGTACACGTGGACATCCCGATATATATATATATATATATATATATATATATATATATATATATATATATAAAGAAAAATTGGCTCTTTAGTTGCGCGGGATGAATTCAACAAATACTATATAATAGCTCATTGATTTTCCAACTGTTAATTAAGCCAGTACGCATCCGGCCCAGTTATATGCGATGCAAGAGATCCGGAATATCCATAAAAACATAACATCAACATACCAGGGCGATTAATAGCCCAACGACGTTATTATGCAGTACAAACGCGCGTACCAACATGGAACGAAGCGAAAAAGTGCTTCAAGCCTTTCTCTCTCTCTCTCTCTCTCTCTCTCTCTCTCTGCCTCTCCCACCCCCTCTCTCTCTCGCTAAAAAACCTGTACACACGCTTGATTATTATGCGGTTGCTTTTAATTTCGCCTATACTATTCTTCCCCTTTCCTTCCCCGTTCCTCGTTTTATTATTATTATTATAGCGCGGATGTATGAAGCGAGAGAGGACGTGGAGGATAAACCGTAGCACGGGTAAGTTAATTATGCGTTTTTCGGTGCTTTGTTACGTGTGCTCCAACATCAGAGGGAAAGGTGGAGAATCGTGGGCGTTTGCCATGCAGGGTTGAAACACACAGGCAGACAGTTAACAAAAAGAGAATGAGAGAGAGAGAGAGAGAGAGAGATGGAGAAACAAACGGGGAAAAAAAACGGAGCGTGGAATGACCAAATGAAAAAAAAAAACAAATGGTTCGTTCGTGGCTTCGTAAATGAGATACTCGTCGAGAAATTCTTGTCTGTAATACACAGCCGAGATAAAAGCATGCGATACTACACGCAACAATGCACACCGCGTTACGCACCCTTTATTTTTTTTATTTTTTATTATATTTTTAACCGTTCGCATGTGAGTCTCTGTTAATATTTTCCCCGTCAATTGCCCGAATTCAGGTCGTTATCGCGGGAGTCTCGCTACGGTTTAATATAGAAACTCTACGTGCGCGAGGGACCGAAGAAACGCAATATTTGCACCGTCAGCGGCAATAATGTGAACGTTTTTTTTTATATTTTATTTTTTATTTATTTTTTAAGTACTTTGTTGATTCTCCATGCGCGCCGGACTGCGGGCACGTCGTGACGTCGTGACGTTCTCGTTAGAACGTGCGATGATAGTTGCGGCAACTCGTTTTTTCGTTTTTTTTCTTTCTTTTTTTTTTTTTTTTGCTTTATTCTTTATGCATTTAATTTTTTGTGCTTACTCCATCGTCACGAGGGCCCCGAGGCGTAGGTGTGCTCGCAATTAAGGACAGTCTGAAAAGGCCTGAATATATCGCGTTGAAGATAAAATTGTCTCGGTGTACCAGCGCTGGCTAATTAGAACAGCTAACAGGCACGATGTGTGTTCACGTTTATTCTTGGACAGTGTCGGGACGTAATTTGTGCAGGGCATTTAGTGACAAGGATGAGATGATCGCGATGGACCTCTCGCGTGTGATGCAACGAAAGATTCTTTTTTTTTTTTTTTTTTAGAGCTATTGGAGTTTGTTAGCCGAATATGAGTGATGAACGAGCATGTGAGAACTGAAGAGTCAACGATCCTCGTATAGTTTTCGACCCTTTTTTTTATTTAAACGATCTTTAAATCAGTTCTTTTTTTTTACCAGGCAAGTTCATTCGGTCACGAAATATGGATCGGCCATTTGGGAAAATGGCAAAATGTCCTACTGAATTATGAAAATTGCTTGTAATTTTTTTTTTTTTTTTTAGCTATTGGCGTTTATTAGCCGAATATGAGTGATGGAAGAGCGTGTGAGAGCTGAAGAGTCAACGATCCTCGTATAGTTTTCGACCCTTTTTTTTATTTAAACGATCTTTAAATCAGTTCTTTTTTTTTACCAGGCAAGTTCATTCGGTCACGAAATATGGATCGGCCATTTGGGAAAATGGCAAAATGTCCTACTGAATTATGAAAATTGCTTGTAATTTTTTTTTTTTTTTTTAGCTATTGGCGTTTATTAGCCGAATATGAGTGATGGAAGAGCGTGTGAGAGCTGAAGAGTCAACGATCCTCGTATAGTTTTCGACCCTTTTTTTTATTTAAACGATCTTTAAATCAGTTCTTTTTTTTTACCAGGCAAGTTCATTCGGTCACGAAATATGGATCGGCCATTTGGGAAAATGGCAAAATGTCCTACTGAATTATGAAAATTGCTTGTAATTTTTTTTTTTTTTTTTAGCTATTGGCGTTTATTAGCCGAATATGAGTGATGGAAGAGCGTGTGAGAGCTGAAGAGTCAACGATCCTCGTATAGTTTTTAACCCTTTTTTTTATTTAAACGATTTTTAAATCAGTTCTTTTTTTTGACCAGGCAAGTTCATTCGGTCACGAAATATGGATCGGCCATTTGGGAAAATGGCAAAATGTCCTACTGAATTATGAAAATTGCTTGTAATTTTTTTTTTTTTTTTAGCTATTGGCGTTTATTAGCCGAATATGAGTAATGGAACAGCGTGTGAGAGCTGAAGAGTCAACGATCCTCGTATAGTTTTCGACCCTTTTTTTTATTTAAACGATCTTTAAATCAGTTCTTTTTTTTTACCAGGCAAGTTCATTCGGTCACGAAATATGGATCGGCCATTTGGGAAAATGGCGAAATGTCCTACTGAATTATGAAAATTGCTTGTAATTTTTTTTTTTTTTTTTAGCTATTGGCGTTTATTAGCCGAATATGAGTAATGGAACAGCGTGTGAGAGCTGAAGAGTCAACGATCCTCGTATAGTTTTCGACCCTTTTTTTTATTTAAACGATCTTTAAATCAGTTCTTTTTTTTTACCAGGCAAGTTCATTCGGTCACGAAATATGGATCGGCCATTTGGGAAAATGGCAAAATGTCCTACTGAATTATGAAAATTGTTTGTAATTTTTTTTTTTTTTAGCTATTGGCGTTTATTAGCCGAATATGAGTGATGGAAGAGCGTGTGAGAGCTGAAGAGTCAACGATCCTCGTATAGTTTTTAACCCTTTTTTTTATTTAAACGATCTTTAAATCAGTTCTTTTTTTTGACCAGGCAAGTTCATTCGGTCACGAAATATGGATCGGCCATTTGGGAAAATGGCAAAATGTCCTACTGAATTATGAAAATTGCTTGTAATTAATTTATTTTTCAATTTGGTCACGAATGATCTCGAAGTACGACAATGAATTCAATGTTTGTCAGTAATTTTTGTCGAAAAAGTTCGGTTAAGTGATAAAGGGTAAAAGTAGATGCGAAAGCGCTTGGGGCTGTTTAGAACAAGGGCCAAGATCCAAGAAGATCCAAGAGTGGAGGTTCTTGCCCTCGGGACATGACAAAGGAGAGAGGGAGAGCAGCGAGAAACGAGAGAAAGCGAGAGAGAGAGAGAGAGAGAGAGAGAGAGTAGCTTTAGCGCACGCAGTCCGAATTTATATGTGCGAGTGTTTACGGTTCAAGATGGCGTTTCCCAGGGAGTTTTGCTCTCTCTACTGAGAGAGCCCTTATTCGTATTAACGGGTGTCTCGAGATAGAAACGTGGCGTAGTTTCTGACGCCTCCAACGACGACCTCGTCGTCGTCGTCGTCGTTTCCTCACCGTCGTCGCGCATCTTCAACCCATCTTCAATTCTCCCTCCCCATTTCCACATTGCGTTGCCCACAGGCAGACAATGGGGCCGATACTAGCCTCAACAATGCTCTCTGGCACGACGTCATTTCCGGCTGCGAAGGAGAATCCAAGAGTAGAGAGAGAGAGAGAGAGAGAGAGATAGAAAGTCCTTAAGATCCCTCGAGATGGACTGCGATGGTGCTGTGGGACCTTCTAACGACATTTCTGAGACATTCCAAACACACAAATGTACGAAAGACGAGATGACTCTATTGTAACAATAGAAAGAAGTAATATTTAGATACAGGGTAAAAGTTGAGAGATCTGGAGCACTTTATCTCTCTCTCTCTCTCTCTCTATATATATATATATATATATATATATATATATATATATAACATGTTTTGGCTGACTGATTCTGAAGCTATAAATATTAAAATTGGTCAGTAGTTTTATTTTATACTGTACAGCTAAGAAGGGATTTTCCAAAATTCAACCCCTAAGGGCGTAAAAAGGGGTAAAATGTTTTTATACTGATTAAACGCATGCGCGAAGCTTCGTGCAGCAGCTGTATATATATATAGTTTAATAATTTAGTCACGTCGATTTACGAAACATTGCTGAATAAACTGGTGAAAAATTGAACAAAAAAAATTCTATCAAATTAACTAAATTTTGAGATTTCATACTTAGTAAATTGTTGCATTATAAATCTGACAGACGAAACTTCAAGGATGAAAGAATGTGCGTTTGTCATTGGGGAGTTCGTCCGGAACTAAATACGGTTCGAATACGCAGCTGGAATGTCTCTTATAATAATATACATAATGACATACGAAAAAAGAACTCTGGGAGTATTGACTGTATAATTTATTTTTCAACGTCATAGCTTTTGTCGCAATCAGTGAATCTTTTCAATGCAACGCTTTGACCAATGCAGGACACTCTGACTGCGAACGATTGTCGCATGACAAACGTTTTGTTCTCTCTCTCTCTCTCTCTCTCTCTCTTGGCTTGAACTCATTTATATATATATAATCTCATAAACGAAAATACTACCTATATATACCTATATATACCTATATATATATATATGTATAGAATAAAAGGGAACGCATATCGAGCCAACCGTCTATATTAATATTTTGCCATAACTAGGTAGTATTTTCGTTTATGAGATTAAAAATAATTTATATACTCGCGCTCGAGGACAACGCATATAGAAATCCCACGAGCAATGAGAGAACAAAACGAATAACTGAGGCATTAGTGAATGTAGAATATTTGGTGAAATATGTTACTGGGAGAGTTGAGCTTCGCTGGTATACCCACAAAAAAATATTTAGTTGAATCTAAAGTTTAGTTGAAGGTTTACTTGATTTAAAATAAATCATTTGTTTGATTTAACTAAACGAATATATTTACATCTCAATTACATTATTCTCAATTACCCAATGAAATCAATGAAATAAAATATTTTGTCAAGTCAAATAAATCATTGATTTGGAATAAATTAAAAGTTTAGTAGGCAAAAATTCAAATGAAACTTATAATTAATTGCAACGAAAACTTTTTCTCTCAATTTTCATCTCTTCTGTTTGCGATAATATTAGCTCTCTTTCGTACCACAGAATCGTCAATAATTTCGAGACTTTTCAATGACAAAAACTGTTTGAATCGAAGATCTCATTGAATAATGTTCACTATTATGGAAAAAATGGCATTATCCATTTTTATCTGTCTCAGTTTTCCGATAGAGACGAGAAAATTTATTAAATTCCGGAACGAGAAAAGAGCCAATGTGGGATTAAAAATAAAAATGTTCATGCGACATGTTTGAAACATTGTTATAGCTCATTTTTTTTTTAGTGCTTCGTAATAATAATAATAATAATAGTAATAGATAGAACGAAATAATTAATATTAATCCTACACGTTGAATTCTGTGCACACGAATATAAATTCACGTATACGAATGAGCATACAATAGAAGAACAGACAGAACTCCCAAATGGTTTTCCCATGGAATACACTGAAACTAACGAATTCCCGTTGCAATTACACGCCCTCCCGAGTCTGTTTGCAATTTCGAAAGAGATTTAGATACTCCCACTCCCCACCCCCCCACCACCACTCTCTCTCTCTCTCTCTTTCTCTCTCTCTCTCCCTCTCTCTCTCTCTCTCTCTCTCTCCCCCTCTCTCTCTTTCTGCCCCTTCCCCAATTCATGGTTCTCTTAATACGCAACAGAAGCGTCAGTTCTCACGTTACCACGAATGCAACCATATTTTTTGACACTTTTTTTATAATAATTTTTTCTTATCATCGTTTTTTTTTGTATTCATTATAAAAATTGTCTCCTCACACGCAAGTGAGATCGTTTCTCTTTGTTGTAAAAGGAAAAAAAGTCGATGGTCGTAATGTAATTAGTAAGGGGAAGAAAAAAAGTTATGAAGCGATTTGGCCGGAGCAGACGTCGTCGTTGACGATTTCATTGTCGATTCTCCTCCCTGTCTCTCTTGCTGGCCATTTTTGCCACGTGTATGCTCTCAAGGACTCGTAAAATCGTGCCCGATCACTGTGGATCGCGTCTATCTTGACTTGCCTCTTCATCGTCTCTTTCTCTCCTCCACTAATGGAGCTCACACACATATATATATATATATATATATATATATATATATATATATTTGTATATATATATATGTGTATATATATATATATATATTTATATATATATATAGGACTACAAGACGCCAACGATGTATCAATTTTTTGCTCGGAAACGACGCGACGACATCTATCCGAGTTCCCATCACTCTCGTCTTTTTCACCCCAACGAGTCACGTCACTCACAAGTTCTCATTTCTTTTCTCCTCCGCAATTTCATTCTTAATTTCATTTTGTCACTCATTTATTTTTCACCATTATTTTAAAATCTTTGTACTAAAATTATTATTAACATTTTTTTGTTTATTATGAAAACAAATAGCTTTTTGTTAAATATATTCTTCATTTTCATATCTCTCGAGCTTTAACATTCGCCCAAGCACTCGAACGTATATCTTGAAAAATTCTAAAATGAGCGAGGGCACTTGACTCTTGTGTTTCTTTTTTATGCTCCACACTTTCATTCTGAATTTTATTTCGTATTGCTAACTTTTTTTTTTTTTCTAAAAATTTTGTTAAAATATCGGTAATAAAATTAGTAAAATCTCTTTCAATTTTTATATATCATTATTCAAATATTCTCCTTTTATTATCTATCGAATTTTAACATTAACAAAATATACTCGCCATGTATATGTATGTCTGCATACGCAGGCGATGACTTTGTACCTCGAAACTTTGAAAATTGAGCGTGAAACCGCAACCTATAACGCAGCACTGGTGTGCGGTAACTTTGGCTGTAACTCCTTCGTCGTTTATTAATACTCAAAGCCACGAGAGAAGAGAGAGAGAGAGAGATAGAGAGAGAGAGAGATAGAGAGAGAGAGAGAGAGAGAGAGAGAGAGAGAGAGAGAGAGAGAGAGACTTTCATCTGTATAGTTATCATTCTCTCTCTCTCTCTCCTCTTATACCCACGAGCGAGCGACTACACACACACACAGACACCATACAGCTCTAATATGATAATACTATAGCTCAAACACTCTCGTATCCACGCTCTCATCTATAACTTGTAATAATTCTGGTTTGGAAAGGCTGTACGATATTATCAAAATTACACTCAAACTTTATTATTTCAACGTCAAATGATTACATGCAAAGGTATATGGGGAATGAGAGGACTTGTAAGAAAGAGAGAGAGAGAGAGAGAGAGAAAGAAAGACAGAGAGAGAGAGAGAGGATTTACACGGGCGTTAATAACGCTGCGGTTTACACACTTGAAACACCAAGAGCGAATCTGCTACAGGAAGGTGTGGGAAGGGGGTGAAGTGAGCACTCCATACTGACGAGTAAATACCTTTGCTTTGCCTCTCCCCCCTCCCTAGTCTCTGCGATAGTTGCATAACGAAATACTCTCAAAGCGGATGCGTTAACGCATACAAAGGCGAATGCGTGCCCTCGAGGGGGCTCATATATATATAGAGGGACAAGTAGAAACAGCTAGTAAATAGTCTCTTGGGGCTTTTGGAATTATGTACTCAACAGTAGTGAACGTCAGCACAATAACATTATGATGAAAGTACAAAACACACCTGCTACTCAGAATTAACAGTAGAATGTAAAATATTTCTCATTTTCAAAGGAATTATAAACTGGGAATTTCTCTCGATTTAAAAAAGCCTTAAATTTTATAAAATTTTAAATCATTTGTGGATGAATAGAAACAAAAAAAAATCGAAAAATCTTTGCACTATATCTTAAACCACCCAGGGAAGACTGTTTGAGGGCACAAATCAACCCTTATTCATGTAACTATAAAAATGTCATTAAAAGTCCACCGATATTAAGATTACTAATTTTTTTTTTTACGTATTTATCTACTGAATAAAATCTGTTTTTGAATAATTCAGAATTAACAGTAGAATGTAAAATACTTCTCATTTTCAAAGGAATTATAAACTGGGAATTTCTCTCGATTTAAAAAAGCCTTAAATTTTATAAAATTTTAAATCATTTGTGGATGAATAGAAACAAAAAAAAATCGAAAAATCTTTGCGCTATATCTCAAACCACTCAGTGAAGACTGTTTGAGGGCACTTATCAATCCTTATTCCTGTAACTATAAAAATGTCACTAAAACTCCACCGATTTTATATCTACTTATTATTTTGTTACGTATTTCTAATCTATCGGAAATTGAGAGAAAAAAGTGACTTGCAAAATAACAGAAAATATGTTTAACAACAAAATCATTAAAAAAAAATCGTAATAATGAGACAAAATAAACTACGTGTAAAAAAGTGTCGATTATTCAACAGTCAGGAGTATTGGAGTAGAGAAAATTGAGTGTTGAACTAAATTTGATTAAAGCACATATTCGCGAGCTTATAATAAGAAGCTTCACGCTTGACGGAACCAACGAAGAAACCACTGTTGAGTCTCTGATATTTAGAGGTACGAAATCTCAAGTGTTGGTTTATGCGAATTTTGGGTTGGTACAGTGAGATTCTTCTCTCTCTCTCTCTCTCTCTATCTATCTCTCTCTTTCTCGTTTTAAGGGTGTTTGTATGTGCGTGTGTATGTCGACATTTTGTGGCTTTCGTGTACGAGAACTAACACACGATGACTGCTCGTTTCATTCTCCTTAACTGAGTGTATGCTGATAGAATCGTCTCATCTCTCTCTCTCTCTCTCTCTCTCTCTCTCTCTCTCTCTCTCTCTTCGTGTATGTTATGCTGCTACTAAACCCGAGACTATTTATATATATATATATGGCGTCACGTGACAAAGCCGCAGCTTCCAGCACGGAGGGATGCGCAGATGAGTGGAAGGGGAAAAGATGTTTCTTACGCCCCCGAGCGCGCGTCTCTCGGAATGCTTTGCCAACCCCCTTGCTCTCTCTCTCTCACTCTCTCCCTCTTTCTCTCTTCCTCTCTTTTCCTCCCTTTAGCTCCTATATAGTACACGCAAGAGAGACTGGGAGGATACAATGTTTTGGTCCACGCGTGGGCAACGCCGAAGGGACGTAGGGAATTCCAGCAAAACGAGAATGACAGGGAAAAGGACGAAAGCAAAGCACGAGAGAGTTGTTTTTCAACGGCGGATTTTCTCTCTCCCTGTCCTTGCAAAAATCCTTTATCACTCGCTCTCGTGGATTTAATTCGTGGATTCTCGCCAGATTCTTCGGGAAGGGAAACTCTCACTGCACCAACCGACCATTTCAAGTTCTTAATGACGTCTTAATCCTGCATCTTTCATACTATTTTTTTTCTCTTTATTTTCTCTTCTCATTCATCAGAATATTTTTTTCTCGTACAAAATATGGGAATGCCCGATTTTCATGCATTTTTTTTTTTTATTTCTTCTTGTCATTTGACATAATTGCAAGTTCGTTTCAGGATTCGAGGAAAACCGCAACAAACAAAAAAAAACGTTTTTTCTTTCTTATCTTTTTTTTTTTGCCACAGAGCAGAGCGATATTTTATTACATGGTGATGGAAGCCGCAACGCTACGTCCTTCTGCGCTTAAGCCAAACTAAAAACCGATCTAACCAAATCTCCGCCAATCTCGCCACTTTCTCGTTTTGTCGTTTTCCGTTTGTGATAAATAAAAAAAAAAACGCGTTTCCTGTCTCGGAGATAAGAACGAGTACACGTCATCGCAGTGTTTTTTTTTTTTTGTTACTTTTTGTTTCTTCCTTATGTCTCGTTAAAAAAAAAAAAAATTCCCATTTAAGGACATTAAATTTCATAATTTAAAATAAAATGAAAAAATTAAACACAAATTTCTATCTGAATTGAACGAAAAGTTCGTTTATAGAATTATTTCATGATACGTATAATCATTTAATAAAATAAACCTTAAAAAACTTGTAAAAAAAAAAAAAATTCAAGCTTCTTCGTTTACTTTTTATTTTTTTTTCATTTTGTCCTCTCGCGAGGGTCACGATAAGCGTACAAGAATTTCCTATCGATATTTTCTCGTATACAAGAGATCCGTCGTATAAGCCTCGATGATGGGTCTCGGTAGGCTGTCCCTCATCTAAAAAAAAAAAAAAATGTATTGGAGGGTTTGGAAAATCACCGCAAGTGACATCTTTTTGAAAGTCTCTCTCGTAGTCCAAAAAAAGGGGCTGAGGGTTAAATTACACATGCATACATACGTAATATATGGGGGAATATATGGGGGTGGTTTGTTCGCCTCGACGTGATCGTCGTGTACGATGATGGCAAATGCGCCTTCTACAGGGGATCAATTGAATGCCTTTTCTCTCCCTGCCTGGCATCAAGGCAAAAAGAAGGGGGCGGGGGGGGGGGGGGGGGAGGGCACGAGACGCAGGATAATTGAAAATCAATATACAAACCCCCCTGAGAGGGCTCACCCTCTCTCTATATATCTTCTCATTTTCCATCTTGGCCGATTTTGTGCTTGGTCTATGTATATACGACCTGATTCTGTAACCACATCAAAGTTCAAAGGGCAACATTCACTCACGCGCTGTTTTTCATCGGGGTATTGGGGGTATTAAATCTATATATATATATATATATACGAGAGCCGCTCTCGCGGTTGATCCGCAGATGCTTTGATTAAGATAGACACCTTCACCGAACCTCCCATGCCATATATATACACGTATATACGTTCCTTCATCTCGTCTCCCTGTCACTTGATTTTCTCTCAGCTTTCAATTTTCCTCAGCAACGATCGCCGTTCAATTTGTACACAGACTGTCTCGTAACAAACGTCACGTTGAAATATTTTGTGAGAAAATTTATTTATTATGAACGAGAAATAATCAATTCGTAAGAAGGAGAAAGATAAATCTGATGGTATGATAGAGAGCAGTGAGAAACAAGTGGGAAAAATGTAACTGGAGAAAAAGTCACTTAAGTCTGATTTTTTTTTTTTGTTTGTTGATATATAGGTATATAGGAGGGAGAAGAAATGAAGATATGAGAATAAAAGTGAAAGAGAGATACGTCGGGAGATGAGATAAGAAAAGGTCGATGTATATGTAGGTTGAATATAGTCGACTCTACTTTTTCCTCTCCGAGGTTCGCGAACACGTGTATTCATTTCGTCCAGGATGCTCCTTGCGTACGTGTGTGTGTGCGTGCGTATGTGCGTGTGTTTATGCGCAAGAGAGGGCGACAGGAGACAGCCGAGATGGCGATGCCATCCCGTCGACCGCCTATTACGGGATCATCCGGGCCAGAATCGTGGATTCGACCTCCGGCCTCCACTTTTTATGTTCATGTGTATTCGCATATATATATAACAAGATTAGATATAGATATATATATATATATATATATATATATATATGTATATGTATCACGACACATGGAAGTCACCGAGAAGCGACAAGGACCACGTATTTTTTTTTTCCTTCTCCTTTCTCTTTTTTTGTTTTTTTTTTTTTCGTCTCACGCGAAAGAGCCCCACGAAATGTGCACGAAATATTCTGGAACGGGAGAATTTTGGTTTTGCTTAGCGACAAAGACCCGAGTATATGGGTAGAAAAGAAGCCGGAGAGGGTTGAAAATTGTTCGACGTGTATGGAGACGAGGAAAAGGATACACGAGATGAGTTTCGTTATAGCGATTTTTTTTTTCTTTTCTTCTCGAGCCCCCCCAGTTATCTACGCGCACACGTGTTATCTCGTCTTTATATCGTATAAGAAAAAAAAAGAAGAAGGTGAACGAACTTTTGTCCGGATTTTTCCGTACGGAAGATTCTCTTGAAAGATTCTCACTTGATCAAAGTTCGTCTTATTAATTTTTAATTTAATGCTAATCTATTAATTTAATACTAAATTTCATTATTAATTAATTTTGTTATATCTTTTTACAATTTTTTAAGCTAAGAACGTACATTTGAATTTTAAAATTATTATCAATTATACAGTTTTCATAATCTTTTCCCCTAATTTTCCCAATAATAAATTCTTCCAACCATAATTCGTTCTCATTGCGTAAAAAAAAAAAAAGGTGAACCAAACTTTAATGTTTTTCTGACATAATTCTTGTGCAAATTTTCTTGAGCACGATCGTGTCTTGTAAATTTTAATTTCATATCAATTAAATTAAGACAAAATTATGTCATTACTCTCGATGCTGATTTTTTAACGATATTTTCAATCAAGATCAATGAATTTGATCGTATTACCGAGCATAAAGTTCGTAGGGTCTCTCTAGCCCAGCTCATACTAATTTCCCTCTTGCCTATATAACGGCCATGTAAACCGGAATATCCATACAAAAC
>OY769912.1:10522596-10580096 GCA_963669185.1 Dyspetes luteomarginatus
TCTTTTTTTTTTGTATAAAAGATTGTGTAATTGGAGACTGGAAAATCCATTTGGATTATTTCAGTTTATACAATCATTAGATTTGCAGATTTTAATGGAATATTTATGGTCTCCGTGTATATATTAGATCGCGAATGGAAAATATAGGAAGGTGAAATGTTTTTGTATCCAGTATCGGTCGCTATAGATACCCCGCGAACCCGCTCTCGTCGTTTCGATCCATGCCCGCAAGGCTTCGACTAATTTCTCTTCTCGCAAGAAAGCGAGAGAGAGAAAGACAGAAAAAAAAGAGAAAGGGAGAGAGAGAGAGAGAAATAGGGAGGGAAAGCAGCTCTTGGTCTGCCTGAGCCATTCTCGGGAAATCCTAATTGATGAGAGAGAATTATACTCCGGGCGAGAAGGTATAAAACGAAACACACAAGAGCGAAAAGTTGCCCCGATTCTACTTCCGTTTTTGAGCTTTCAATCCCGTTTCTGTGCTCTTTACAAGACACGTTTTCCTGTAGTTTATTTTTATTTTTTTCTATTACAGTCGATTAACACAGGAAAAAAAAAAAATGTCTCGCAAAAATTGAATGGTAGGAAATTTTTTGACAACTTCAATTTTAAAATCGATATATTTATTCTATCAATTTTTCCAATTTTTTCGCCAACGTTCGTTTATAAAGCAAATCAGACCTTCTAATCAGGAAGATGTGTCAATTTTATTATCATTTTTTGGGAATTATCAAAAAGAAATAATTTCATAATGCAACCCTTATAATCATTAATTAAATTATTCTCTATACATTTTACAAGTTTTCCTTCTGTCTCAAGTTGTTTTTTTTTTTTTCAAATCAGCAAATCAGACCTTGTGATCAGGAAGTAATGTCAATTTTATTATTATTTTTTCGGAATTATCAAACAGAAATAATTTCATAATGCAGCCCTTATAATCATTAATTAAATTATTCTCTATACATTTTACAAGTTTTCCTTCTGTCTCAAGTTGTTTTTTTTTTTCAAATCAGCAAATCAGACCTTATGATCAGGAAGATGTGTCAATTTTATTATCATTTTTTGGGAATTATCAAACAGAAATAATTTCATAATGCAACCCTTATAATCATTAATTAAATTATTCTCTGTACATTTTACAAGTTTTCCTTCTGTCTCATGATGTTTTTTTTTTAATTTAATTTTCTCAAAATGGTCCTCGAGAAATTCACAGAGCGAATCATAGAATTTGAATATAATCATCGATGGTTCATACAAAGATCGAGAGAACTTTGAGGAAAAAGACTTAACGCGCGAGGAAGAGAGGGGGGGGGGAGAATGGGGGGGGAGGCAAGGGATGGTGGAGGTGAATTTTTTCAGGCAGGAGTTCAGGGTGAAAAGCAACTAATCGGGCGATTTTTCCAGCATCAGTCGCGGTGAATATCAATGGGCAAGAGAGAACGAGAGGGGATGACGGTTTAAGAGCAACCCCCTCGCTCTGCTGGGGTAGTTCTCGCGGCGTTAAGAACGACAAACGATCTCCGATCCATCAGGCTCAACGTCCGCCCCCTCCCCCTCCCGCCCCTCCCTCCCCTCTTCTTTTTCACCCCCGCAACATCCACGTGCAGCTTTCGAGCCACCACACCAGGTCGCGTACTTTTTTTTGTATTTTTTTTTTGCTTTGTACGAGACGAGAAAGATGCGAGAATACCCCACGATGCTCCGCAGTTAACTTTGTTATCCTTTTTTTTTTTTTTTTGCTTTTTATTCCCTCTCATTTCCGACACGTCGACGTGTGATCGGGCATACAGTAATACAACACAAGTGTCACGGAAAACACTGGAAAGATCTATCGCGGAAAATTTCATTGTGAAAAGATAAAAAAACTAAAAAAAAAAAGACGACCAGAAAAGAGCAAAAAAAAAATAGGAAAAAGTAATTGGATCAATCCAGAAGACATTAGAGACATTCCCCTGAATGAGATCTTTTTAAAATATCTTTTAATTCATCCTCGAATTAAGGGAATTCTCCATTCATAATGAAACGAACGTCGACGTGTGATCGTGCATACAGTAATACAACACAAGAGTCACGGAAAACACTGGAGAGATCTATCGCGGAAAATTTCATTGTGAAAAGATAAAAAAACAAAAAAAAAAGACGACCAGAAAAGAGCAAAAAAAAAATAGGAAAAAGTAATTGGATCAATCCAGAAGACATTAGAGACATTCCCCTGAATGAGATCTTTTTAAAATATCTTTTAATTCATCCTCGAATTAAGGGAATTCTCCATTCATAATGAAACGAACGTCAACGTGTGATCGTGCATACAGCAATACAACACAAGAGTCACGGAAAACACTGGAGAGATCTATCGCGGAAAATTTCATTGTGAAAAGAAAAAAAATTACAAAAAAAAGACTAGTAGAAAAGAGCAAAAAAAAAAGAGGAAAAAGTAATTGGATCAATCCAGAAGACATTAGAGACATTCCCCTGAATGAGATCTTTTTAAAATATCTTTTAATTCATCCCCGAATTAAGGGAATTCTCCATTCATAATGAAACGAACGTCGACGTGTGATCGTGCATACAGTAATACAACACAAGAGTCACGGAAAACACTGGAAAGATCTATCGCGGAAAATTTCATTTTAAAAAAGATAAAAAATTACAAAAAAAAAGACGAGTAGCAAAGAGCAAAAAAAAAAGAGGAAAAAGTAATTGGATTAATCCAGAAGACATTAGAGTTCGTGTCTTTTTTAATAATGTCGAATTTAGGAGAGGAGGGTGGGGGTGGAAGACTCGATCTACACGAAGACGTGATCATTCCCCTGAATGGGATCTTTTTAAAGTATCTTTTAATTCACCCTCGAATTAAGAGAATTCTCCATTGATAATCAAACGAATATAAATACCCTACGACGCTCCGCAGTTAGCTTTGTTATCATTTTTTTTTTTGCTTTTTTTTCCTCATTTCCGAGACGTCGACGTGTGTGAGAAAAAACAAAAAAGACGACTAGAAAAGCGCCAAAAAAAAAGAGGAAAAAGTAATTGGATCAATCCAGGAGACATTGGAGTACGTGTATTATTTAGCAATGTCGAATTTAAGGCCTTCGGCACGCCTCCTGCGAATGTTTTCCGCCCTAGGGAGGAAAGAATTTTCCACGGGGCCTTTCCTAACTACGGGCGCAAAACTTCTTTTTCCGCCCTCTCTGCAGGTAGCAAAATAGGCCTTTCCGTTCACGTGTGAAAAAAAACTCTTTTTCTTCACCAAATGATTCATCCTCGAATTACGAGAATTCTCCATTCATAATCAAACGAACATAAATATGTGTCAATTTGTGAGGCTGAAAGAAAAAAAAAAAACTTCAACAGCAACGAATTTAATTAATGAAGTTTCATAATTGGAACGATCCTCATTTTTCAAGACTGACACAAGATCTCCCTTCATTGAGTCTTGAATCATTCCATGCTGACGTTGCGTATTTTTTTTTTTTGGCTTGCCAATATACAAGAATATGAAGCTATAAATATATTGATACGGTATTACAGTGCTGTCTCACTATGATATATTTTTCGTCGTTCTCTCGGTCAGTACTGTTATTCGCGTCAGTGGCCAAGCTAAAATCTTACCAATGACGTAATTCTCCCGTTATATCGTACAATCACTTCGTGTCTGGTGAGGTAAATATTTTTTGGCCTTCGGTGCTCTCTCTCTCTCTCTCTTCCTTTCCCGTCCCTGCCCTCGTTTGTGCCAACCATTCAAGCCATTTTTACGTTTCTATATCTATATAGCTGTCTGCCTATATATAAAATGGCTTGCTCTGGCAACCTCCACCTCTCCTTATTCTCGTGTGCCTCGTGGAATATCCGAGGAAGAGAGAAATACAAGATCGTTTTTGAAACCGACAGTCGTTTTCGTGCTTCAGACAGACACACACACACTTAGATGGAATAAGTAACGGAATTCCAGCAGAGAGAGAGAGAGAGAGAGAGAGACTCAAACTTGCCTGGGGCGAATGTTAATATAATCATCCGGGGTTAGAGGGCGCTTTACCCTGAAGGGATGAAGCGAACGTTGTTATTCTTACGCCTGAGCCTCGGACCTATAAGAAAAGGGGGAGAATTAGAGAGCTTTGGGTGAAGAAGGACTAAGAAAAGAAAATAGGAGAGAACGAAACAACAAACAAAAAAAATATATTGTAGATGTGTGTGTGTGCGTTTTTGTGTGTAATGGGTGTGGGTATAGAAAGAAAGTAGAGATTGCATAGTGGAAGAATTTTGAGAGCAAAAAGGTAAAAGCATTCAAGCGCGTACACATATATACACATGTAGACAGAGCGAGGGATTGGTGCGAGAAAAGGCTGTTGGTAAAATTCGTTTTCCCCATTAATGCAGGGCCAACCTATTTTATGTACATACATATGATACTCTATCACTTTCACCTGGAAACTCTCATTACTTTTCCCACCTATAGACGAGCAGCTCTCGTGAAACTTTGACTCGAAATTGCAAGTACAAAATTTTTAGATCAAGTTTTTATGCATTTCTGACTCTCGACAGTGTTGAAGAGAAATAAATATTTGACTCGCATTTTTATTCATTTAGGGGTTGAAATTTTTACAATAAATGTTTGCATCTTTTTTTTTTTGTTTGTATTAAATCTGCGGTCAATAGTCGACTCTATCCAGAGGTCATTGACCTGCCTCAAACATGTGTAGTATTTTTGGAAAAGGTCAAAAATTCTTGACCTTTTAATCGTGACACTTTTACCGATGGATGACACGTGCTGATATTAAAAAATTTTGACGAAATGTCGATTGACATTATTTCACGAAAAATATGAGACTATGGGGTAGTTTTTTCTATCCACACTAATATATATAAAATTCTATATTTTCCCACATAGTTTGACTAAAGTTCAAAGTGCAACTGTTAAAAACGCGATATGCGCTATGATAAGCAATAATAATTCAACTTGGATAATCCAAAGAGACACTTGGAAAAATACAAGTAAGCCAAGAGGGTGGAAAGTTTAATGTGGGGAAGAGAAAGGGAAAAGCCAGAAGCAATTTATGTCACGTTGTGTGAAACCGAAAATTCGTTTTCTCCATTTCAGGAAAAAGTCGTTCTCTTTGTACAACTATCCACTATCCGACTATGCACTTTTTTTTTTTTTTCAAAAATTTCATAAATTGAAAAATGCCATTTTGAAAAATTTCGAAAATTTTCTCGTGAACGCAGAGGGTGTGGAAAAGTGTCGAGATATAATCCAAGACATCAGTCACTTTACAGCGAGAAAGCGAAGAGTGTAGAGTGCAAAAGTGAAAAGTGCACTATAAAACATAACCGCGTGTTATCCAGCAGAGCCACTCATCGTCATATAACATCCCCCCCCCTCCCCCACCCCCACCACACCTTACCTTTTTTTCTGAGTGAAATTTTGTGGAGAATAATTTTTTTTTTTTGTTCATCTTTTCGCTCTGTTCTCCCAACCCCTTTTTTTCATCCCCTCCTCGCTAGGCTCTTTATCCGGTTTATCTTTCCGTCCTCCAAGCGACTTTTCTTTATCTGCGTGTATTTTTCTTGTTTTGTTTTTCTTTGGCTGTTCTTTTTTTTTTTTTTTCTTCTTCTCGTTTTCTTGTTTTACTTTTTTTTTTTACGACGAGTTGAGATAAAGGAACGACCCCCTTGCTCTCTCATCGGACGTTCTTCCGTCTCCTCCCCCGCTCCTGCGTGCCGAGAGTCCCTCGGGAACGTCTTATCCCGCTCTAGTTCTCGGTACTCGCGGAATTTCTCCCCTCCCTCTTTTCTCTTGCGTAAGCTGTGGCCCCTTTTGCTTTTTCTTAGGCATCTTCTCTCTCTCTCTCTCGCTCGTGTCTCTCTCTCTCTCGCTCGTGTCTCTCGCTCGTGTCTCTCTCTCTATCTCTCTATCTCTCTCTCTCTCTCTCTCTCTCTCTCTCTCTCTCTCTCTCTCTCTCTCTCTCTCTCTCTCTCTCTCTCTCTCTCTCTCTCTCTCTCTCTCTCTCTCTCTCGCTCTCTCTCTCTCTCTCTCTCTCGCTCTCTATCTCTCTCGCGCTCTCTCTCTTTCTCGGCCTGATATTGAGTCTCTTACATTCATGTCGCATATATACAACAAAGCCGAGAATATGCGAAGTATATGTATAAGGTAGGAAAATGAGGAACTCGGAATTTACGATTCATCCCAAGCGAAAGAGTGATTTGCGAGAGAGAAAGAGAGAGAGAGAGAGAGAGAGAGGAGAGACAGAAAGATAAAACAATAGACTAACCTATGATAAGAGATAAAACTGTTTATTTGTATTCTATATATATGAATAAATTCTGGCAAAAGAAAAAAAAATTGTCCAGAAAATAAAGTTATTCGTTTACGAAAATCGAGGAAATTTCTATCGAAAATTTGGTAAATCGAAAAAGTAATTTTAGATGATGACACAATGATAAATTCGTGGATAGAGAATATTTGAGTTAACGAAAAAATCTACAGGGACCGAGAACACGAAAATGGAAATCAGAATTCGAGCTCCAGGTCGATTCATGGTGGTATGATATATCTATATATATATATATTATATATGCATATAGCGGATGAATCAGTCAGGTGATTTTTTTTTCGTATGCGGAAGTTCCAGAGACGAGTTACTCTCTGTGTTTCTCATGGTCGGACGTTCCCAAACGGAAGATCAAGACGAAAGAAAAACGACAATTCTGTCATTTTATCTCGTACAAGCTGATTTCGAAGGTTATCGAATACTTTTCGATTATTTATACGAGAGTTATAGAATTTTTAAAAAATGAAAAATCCCACATTGCACTAGAGTGGTTAGTATGTATACTCAATGGACGTTTGGTTACTTTGGATTAATCAAAAATCATATTTTTTTCAGACAGGCAAAAAATTCATTAAAAGTTATATTTTTGCGCGTATAAATCGAATTAATTTACGAGACTTTCGTAATTCGTGCTTATCATAAAAATATGCCTAGGGACATCCAAGAGGCACTTTACGTCAATTTCGATAATCAGACGGGGAAAAAAGGGAGGCGAGGTAACGAAAGAAAAAAGAAAGACAACGTCGAGAAACGCGAGGATAAGAAAGTGAACACTCGCACGCTTCTATATATATATATATACATAACTTTCTTTATTCCATGCGCCTAGAATACACTCTCAGCTCTACTCTGTTACGTCAGCGTGCCGCGAAATGAATGAAGGGGATAAACTCACCCCCGGGATTTGTGGCTCACGTTTCTTATCGTGTAACACCCATGTATATATATATGTGTGTGTGTGTGTGTGTGTGTATGGGTGTGGGTGTAGTAACCACGAGAAGATTCTGGAAAGAAAAAATAATCGAGCAACGGGGGAGAAAAGAAAAATGAGTCATTAATATTAACCATCAGGAACTGGATTTAGGCAACACTGGATAAGAGTATTAAATGAAGATATTAGAGCACCCTCTTAATTTTGTTAGCATAAAATATTATTTCGCAGTATTTTTTTCAAACAACAATTTCCACCCTTATTTTACATTGATGCTCGTCATAAGTTAAATTAATTGATTATAATTAATCGATCAATCGTTTATATTTTTTGTACGAAGAATTTCAAGTTTTATGCTTGAAAAGAAGAAGAAAAAAAAAGAAAAGAAAAAAAGAAACAAAAATGCCTGCCTGCGTTCTGATGCTGCGGTTCTCGAGTGGCAGGTCTCTCGAGAGACACAAAAGAAATGACTTCGAAGGGTAAACAGGTTGTAGAGTGAGTGAGTGAGAAAAAAAATGAAAGAAAAAGATTGATGCAAAAGTGCAAAAGTGGATGAAGGACAGAAGGAGCAGAGAAAGGACAGAATGGAGAACCGCAGGGTGTTTAATGGCACAGGTGTCGAGTCCCTGCGGCCAAAGGGAGAGAGAAGAACCGGCTGAGCGAAGAGGGGAGAGAGGAGAAGGAGGGTGTTAACGATCCAACGTGTGCCCTGGAGGGTTCTTCGTCGTGGTGGATGACTGAATGGCTGGAAACCAGAGAGCCTCGACGACGATCAGGTGGGCCGGATTACCGAGCGAGGGGTTGATTTTTTACCATTTCTCCAAGCTGCGAGCTCCCAGATGTCCTTACTTATATATACACGTATGTGTATGTTACATATATATGTATATGTTATATATAAATATATTATATATATATATATGTTATATATATGTGTAAGTTATATATATAGGATGTTTGCGAGAACACAGAAGAAAAGTCACCATCAGCGCCCACGAGCGTCACCATGATCGACCTCACCGTGATTTTATGTGTCGAAGAGAAGGTAGGATGGTGTAACGAAGAGGAAGAACAAAAGAAGAAAAAAAAAAGAAATGAAGAATTTTGTCGTGATGTGTGTACAAATGGAGAGACGAAGAGGCTCTCGACTGGAATCGAACGGAATCGTCACGATTTGGACGACATAAATGTCTCTCGCTCTCTCTTTCTCTCTCTTAAAGTTACTTTTTCAGTTTTGTTCCTCTTCTGAATTTCTTCTAAGCATCCTAAAGGGATGAAAACTCTTTCTTTGTGAAGGGAAAAATTCTTTGAATAAAATTATAATTCTTTTGACATCATAAAATATTATTATTAAACAATTTTTTTTTATATTTCGATTTTTTGACACTTATGTCAATTTCTGTCAGTTGATTGTCTCTTGGCCTTCAATAAAAAAAAATCATAAATGGAAAAATTCTTTTGAGAAATGAAATATTCTTGCAACATTCGACGTAAAATATTATAATTGTAAAAACCCTCGGTAAAAAAAAAATATTTTTTATATTTGTGAAAAATTACAATAATTAATGTTCATCGTTCGTTTTAAGCTCCCCTACAAGTATAAAAAGTATTTCTTCAAATTGCGAAAATAAAAAAAAGTGTCTGAATTTTGAGCGATTCAATATTACGAGATTGGTCATTAAATCTTCCCTCCAAAAATTGTTTCTTAATTTGTAATTTAACTTTAATCGCCTCCTCAATTCTGTCTGCGAGTATCGCGTGACAATTAGAGCAATTTTCGAAGCAGCACATGGCTTGATAAATAAATTGTTCGAGTGAGTTATACGAGGTCGTAGTATCGTTATTATATTTTGAATTATCCTGGCACTTTTATTTTCGTTAAATATATATATATATAATACTTGAACTTCGATCGATTAGACTCGATTAGGGTCGAGACTCTCGCGCCCCGTTGTGGAACAGTAGAAAAGTGAAAATTCTCGAGTATAAAGTCGAAGAGGAGCAAGACGAAGTGGTATATAAGGCACAAGGGTGAAGAAGAAGAAGAAGAAGAAGAGCGGGGGGGAGGGTTGATACAAGGGGTTGAAGTCGGGTGAGTAAGAGTAAAAAGTGAGGAGTGGATGCTGGAGGGAGAAAAAAGGCCTCTCGTAGCTTGTACACTATATATATGTATGTATGGCATTCACTCTCGGGAAGTTGAAACTTGAAAACGCTTTCCTCTTCGGCAAGCCAGTCCAAGAGAGAGGGAGAGAGAGAGACAGAGAGAGACAGAGAGAGAGACAGAGAGAGAGAGAGAGAGAGAAGGAGAGAGAGAAGGAGAGACCGACACGAGCCAACCAGCTTTATTTCGCTTTACGCCAAATTCCACCCTTTATTTTTAAGCAGCCTCTCGTGCCTCTCTCAATCCCCCTTCCTTTCGTCTCTCCACTTAACTTGGCGTGTACGCACTTATCTCGGGGAGGAAAACGCGCCCGGCGGGGCTCGTTTAATTGATGCTACCTTGCCCTCACTTCCATCTTATCCCAACATATTGTACACACACAAACATATATATATATATATATACAACTATGCTGGAACGGTTTCTTCTTCTTTCCTTCGTCTCTCCCTTTCGCCTCTATTTCAAGGGGCTGCACGCTTTGTCTTGGATTATTTTTTTTTTCAAGCATCTTCCCACCCCTAAGAAGCCAGAGTGGCGGGATAACTTGGTCGATTTGAACGGATAGGCAAATTAGAATTTCTCTCTCTCTCTCTCTCTCTCTCTCTCTCTCTCTTCTCGCTTTCTTTCTTGTGTGCAGGCCGAGGCAGAGATAGCGCAGCTTATACGGTTGCCTGCGTGGTTTGCTTTTCAACGAGAAATTAAGCCCGAGACATCCCCCAGTATATATATGACATCGCATGAGAATACATCCCTTAAAAACACCTCGAGGATAAAAGGGAAGATGATTAAATGTATATCTCGAGTTTTTCTCGTGGATCTTTTTTTCTTTCGTGATTAATACACAAAATCATAATGGAGTAAATAGATGAAAAATTACATAACGCGATAGCGGTCGAAATATTAAAAATATCATATAACAAACTTATGAATCAAATTTTCTTATAATAAATAAACCATATTTAATTAAAATTTGTTTATTCGCCTTTATTTATGCGTTAAGCCCATCAGTTATAGGAACACTTTTTTATCTCATTTTTGACGCTATCTGGTGGCCATTTTGGACAATTTTCATCGCGTGCTTTGATCTTGAGTTAAAATGATACATGAGTCTGTCGGGAAAAATTCCCTGTTTTTATTTTCTTCGAGAAAAAATATTGATCTTTTCGAAGATATATATATATATATACACAGCAATGTAATTTTAATCCCAGAGAAATGCACTCGAATTTTTTTTTTAATCGAAGAAAACTCGTTAATTAAATTTTTTTTATAAAAAAATGTAGCATATTTAATTTTATTCAATATCATTTGTGCATAAGTTCAGGTAGGCACAATTTTTTTTTTCTAATTTTCGATGCAATATGGTCGTCATTGTTGAGTTAAAATGATACTCGATTCTATCGGTAAAAATCTCTGGTTTGAATTTTTCTTGAAAAGAAATATTGATCATTTCGAAGATATATATATATATATATATATATGATATCTATATCGGATTTAACTGTATATACACAGCAACGTAATTTTCACCCCAAAGAAATGCATTCGATTGTTTTATTTTTATCAAAGAAAACTCGTTAATTAATTTTTTTTTATAAAAAATATGTAGCATATTTAATTTTATTTAAAATCAATTGTGCATAAGTCCAGGCATCACTTACTTTTTTTTTCTCGTCTCTGGACGGATTCTGGGATTGTTATTTCAAGCAACTTTCATTGGACTATTCGATGATAAAGTCTAAGGGCTCTAAACGAGAGAATCTTATCGCTCGCCCTCTCTCTCTCTCTCTCTCTCTCTCTCTCTCTCTCTCCTTTCTTGCGTACGAGGCATCGATATCTCTATAGATGCATCAATATAATTCTCATTTCCGAGAAATACAGTGCCCGTATCTTCACCGACTATACGAAATGACGAAATGTCCTCGGTTGGACGTTTTACGATATTCTCTCCTCCCCTCTGCCCCCACCACCCCCCGTCAACCTTAAGTGCACTCAATTCCGTGGGAATATTCAGTCGTGTTCACATTCGTACACATTCTGCAGCCTCTCTTTCTTCGTCGACCCGCGTAAAGTACACTTTTAAATATATATATACATATATATATATATATATATATACCTATATAATGGGAAGGGTGTCGCGCGTGTGCGCATTCGAGAAAAGGTCAAAGAAATATTCGAGTAGCTCGAGTGGAGGTGCGGGGTGAGAGAGAGATCACGTATATACATATATATGTATCTATAAAAGTATATATATACGTGATCTCTCTCTCCCTGCACCTCGACTATATATATATATATATATATATATATATATATCCGTGGGACATGTAATGTGCGAGTGAGATGAATAATTCGAGGGTTCGACCTTAAATCGTTCGGCTTTGTCGGAATTGTGACGAGCAATTCGTAGACATGAGGGTCGAGAAGCATCAGCAACATTGGGGCACATTCGATAGGCGGTGACGTGTTTAGTATATATATATATATATATATATATATATATATATATGTAGCTGTATAGTCCGCAGCCTCCTCTCTTTCTCTCTGGACGATGAAAAATAAGACGGGGGAAGAAAAAAAGGAGAGGAAAATAGTGCGAGGCCTTTCCTTTTAATAATATTAGGCACTTTGCGTTATATATATATAACGTGCGTGTGTATATATATGCGACGTCATCACGAAAGGCCTATATAGAGCGAAACGACGTTATTTTCCCTTCGAAGCTGGGGCCATTTCTGCTGTATAACATAAATATCAAAATAATGCATGACCCTTTTTTTTTTTTTGCGATCCCAATAAACGCGTGGAATTTTTTTTCTTTTTTTTTTTTTTTATGAACGCCTTAGGTTCTTTTTTTTTATTTTTATTTTTTCGACAAATGTGGGACTTGTGACAAATGTGGGACTTGTGCAACTGCAAATTATAAAAAATTAAAAGGATAATTATCTCTCGTTTTTATTGATAAAAAAAAAACATCTGGATTAAGAGCAACAAAATTTACTACCCTTGAGAAATATCGATTATGGCACATTCGAGGTAAATAGGGGCGAGTGTAGTTGAAATAATTTTTGGATACGAAGGGAATTGCAGGCACACCAGGAATGGCAAGTGAGAAGGTGAAAAAAAAAAAAAAATGGCAATGTACGAAGCAACAGTCAGGCGTTACACATCACGAAACAGGCCCAGCGAGTATAACCAGCAAGCCAGAGAGATCAGAGAGTATAGTATGTAGCTCAGGATTTTCGAGCTGCCGGGACAGAGAGAAGGAACGATGGAGAGAAGCTCTGGCAAGGAAAGGGAAAGAGAAGTAAGAAAGAGAGAGAGAGAGAGAGAGAGAGAAGCTCTAGCTAGGAAAGGGAAAGAGAAGTAAGGGAGGGAAAGAGAGCGTGAGAGAGAGGGGCGAGAGAAAGAGAGAGAGAGGGGGGGAGAAAGAGAGAGGGGGCAGAAGAGAGAGAGAGAGAGAGAGACGCTGGCCGAGCTTAGCACAGCCATCTGGACCGGTGCGATAGGATTATACGGGATTAAAGCATTTTACACCAACGTCCTCGAGTCGTTAATAATAATCGCGAGACGAGAGATGAGAAGCGTCTCGTCGTATGTACGAAATATCCCTCTCCCTCTCCCTCCCCTCTCTCTCTCTCTCTCTCTCTCTCTCTCTCTCTCTCTCTCTCTCTCTCTCTCTCTCTCTCTCTCTCTCTCTCTCTCTCTCTCTCTCTCTCTCCCTCTCCCTCCCTCTCTCTCTCTCTCTCTCTCTCTCTCTCTCTCTCTCTCTCTCTCTCTCTCTCTCTCTCTCTCTCTCTCTCCCTCTCTCTCTCTCGCTCTCTCTCTCTCTCTCTCTCTCTCTCTCTCTCTCTCTCTCTCTCTCTCTCTCTCTCTCTCTCTCTCTCTCTCTCTCTCTCTCTCTCTCTCTCTCTCTCTCTCTCTCTCTCTCTCTCTCTCCCCCTCTCCCTCTCTCTCTCTCGTACAGGCCGCAAGTACTCTCACACTTCCTGCTGGACCATCTCATTGTTCAAGACATCTAATGCTTCAAATTTATCTCACATCTTGCGAGAATACATTTTAATTATTATTTTTTTTTTCCGCATTGAAGCTGACGAGTGGCTTGCAGTTTACATCGTAAAATCCTTCAGACGATTTTTCTTTTTTTTTCCACAGTTCCACATTTTTTTCATACCAAAGTATACGAGGTCCTTGCAATTTTATCTTAAATCTGCGTTGAGCCGTTTAGAGTTCTTCGATTAACCCTCGGAGAAAAAATAACGAGTAAGATTTTATCATTTATAACATGAATTTTGTCAGGCTCATTTTATGTTTCTTGCTGGCAGGATTTGTCACAGGATGACGATAAAAATGAGAGTGTGTGTCATATTGCTTTGCTAACATCGCACACTCAATTTTCTCCTCTTCTTTTCCTTTACTGGCATAATATCGATGAAGATTTATGCACTCTAGGAAAAAGACAAATATATACACAGATATACATATCACGTGGTTAAAATCATAGAGGCGTATGTATACTCAATGCTCGCGTATAGACATAGTCATACACACTTGTTGTTTTTAGGCACGCGATACATATATATATATATATATATAAATATATACATATATATATACACATATATCTCTATATATATATATATATATATATAAATATACAAATTATGTATAATGCAAACTAACGTGAAATCGGCATAGTTGTCGGGTAAAGACCGTCCTCGTGCCACAAATTCCTGGTCGGGCTCAAGGATGCGCGAGTTAGCGAGTGTGCCAGTCTCTCACAGTGAGCTAAACTCGTTGCAAATACCGATGTTATGTCAATGTGTATATATATATACGCACATTGACATAACATCGGTATTTATATATATATATATATATATATATATATATATATATATATATGTTTGTATGTTACAGAGTCAGAACATAAAGATCCTCTGACACACAAACGAATACAAACAGCATTACGTCAGTAGCCAGCAGCATTAAAGTCTGCTCATTGAAAAAATGATGGAAGTAAAATGTGTCAGGAGGATTTTTTTTTTTTTTAATTTTTCATACCAACGAAAAATTCGTTTATTATTAATACATTGTAAATTAAGCTTAAATTTTTGAGCAATAAAGATTATTCGGTATTTACTGCAATGAAATATCATTGAAAATATATTGTCAAATATAGAATGATAAAAAAAAAGATCGAAATTCATTTTGAAAAATTAAAATTAATTTTTTGTTTGTTTAATGTTTCAATAAACTTTCTTGAATCAAAAATTTCATTATTATTTATAACAATTATTTATCACTTCTTGTGCCTCTAATTTGTCGATGTAACTCGTCGCGATATATAAGCTCATCATTTTACACAAGCCCTATAACCTTTCCCTAATGCTCGTTAATCCACTTTCCTAATGGCTTTTGAGTCATAAATAATAATTCGATAATTAATATTTCCTCATTAATTTGTAATTAATGAAAATGTACACGAGTCTCTCTCCCTCCCTCTCTCTCTCTCTCTCTCTCTCTCTCTCTCTCTCCCTCTCCCTCCCCTCCTCTTTACACAATGCACATTATGAGAAAATCCACATATTACGTTTGGATTTTCGTAAATCGATGTTCCTCCCTCGTTTACTTTTTTTTTTAGACAGCGGCGAGGGAGGTCGAGGGGGAGGGCCAAGGGAGGAGGAGAGAGAATCTCGTCTTACACTCTCTGGTATTGTCGAACGAAACGACACGCGAGAGAGCTGGTACAGCACGACGAGAAGTCCGGCTTGGAGAGTAGAGAGATGGGCTCTCGAGAAAGCTGGGCTCGGTTCCAAATTCACGTAGGACAAGACACGCCAGAGCGAGTGTGCTTTATATGAAAGGGAAGAGAAGAAATAAGGGAGTTGGGTGGGGGGGGGGGGAGAAACGAAGAGTAGAGAACGCCATATTTATGGGACCGAACCAGCACCGAACGTCCTAACCCAGTGCACGAGACTGCTGGGAAATATAAGGAGTATGTATATATATATATATATATATATATATATATATATATATATATATATATATATATATATATGCTGCTGGGAAATATAAGGAATATATATGTATATATATATATATATATATATATATGCTGCTGGGAAATATAAGGAATATATATATATAGGAAGGACTGACGTCGTAACCGCCCCCTAGGAATCGCCGTGAAATCGAGATAGAGAGAGAAAGATAGATAGGTAGATAGATAGATATAGAGCGGCGAGAGAGAGAGAGTGAGAGAGAGAGAAAAAGGGAGAGACGCATCGTTGAACTACCACCAGAAAGGTTCACCGAGGTCAGGAAATCCATGGCTACCGCATCGCTAGTGAGCTTATATCCTCTCTGGCTCTTCTCGATGTTCCTCCTTGTTTCTTCCTTGACTATTTCTCTCTCTCTCTCTCTTTTTCCCTGCCCCTTTAGCAATCGTCCTTTTCCTCCTTCTCATACTGTCGATTCATGGATAACGGTACAGCCACTATTTTTCGGCTACAACGATAGGGGTGAGTGTAGTTGGCGTTCGTATTTTTGTCGAAGAAAACGAGAATTTCGAGGCGAGCGTAAATACTTTACCGAATGAGATATTTTTTTTTTTTTTGTTTTTCATTTCCACACGTATAGATTGGATGTAAAAAGTATGAGAAAAAGTTCAATACCCGATTTTAGGTATTCTCGATTATGACCATTTTCATTATTTCTTCCTATATATATATATATATATGTCATATCAAACCTGTATTTTTTCTCTAAAAAATGTCCACCACCTATATATTTTTGTTTATTTTACTTATATTTTGTTTATGAATAACATCACAAGTTTTCAATAAAATTCTGATCAAATATCACATATTCATTTCATGTATATTTAGAACAAAAAAAATATAAACAATATATTTTTGGCATATAAATTTTAACTTTTAATATGATTTTTCAAACAAATAACATTAATATCGAACAAAAATATATATATATTTTTGTTTATATTTGTATATATATTTTTGTTTATTTTAATATTTTGTTTATGAGTAACATTACAAGTTTTCAATAAAATTCTGATCAAATATCATATATTTCTCATGTATATTTAGAACAAAAAAATTATTAAAAATAAATATATTTTTAGCATATAAATTTTACCTTTTAATATGATTTTTATCATAAATTTTGCGATTGATGATTTAAATCGTGTTGGTTTTTTTTTGACCAATTTGAGGAAAAATTTAATATTAAGAATGTTGAAATTTGACTCGTTTATCCGCAATAAAAAAAACGAGCTTGATATCGTTTATTTTCCACCCACGATTATTCTTTCATCCGGAAGTACGATGGCGAAAAGGTGGAGTGACGATTCATACAGGGAGATGGAAACAGCAAAACTGGGAAATACCGAGCTCGTTCACCGGAAATGGTCCGAGAGATTTTCCAGTTGTTATATATAGAGAAATTCAAGGGTATGTGTAAAGTATACATAGTGAAAACTGTACAGCGCATATTGTATATGTACCGATGGGTAGAAACGCAATCGTGCGCGAGACTCGATGAAGTTTGCGAGGAACTGTGGTCGACAACGATATAGCTCTATATAATACTCATATATATATATATATATATATATATATATATATATATATATATATATATATATATATATACTTTTATACTTTATGCATGTATATATGTGCTATAATAGCGTATAGAATGCCCAACGGAAACGAATGCTCTTTATATATACCACGAGCGTGATAAGCCTCACTTCTGTTCTGTTTTCTAATTCCATTCGCCATAAACGTCGCTTACGTATCTAATCTGGCATTTCCCCGTATAGCTACGAGAGGGAGAGCTCGAGAAGCGAGGAGAACCAAGAGGGAGATCCAATAATGTACCATAAAGCCCCCATACATACCCATGTTCACGGCGTAACTGCACTCTATATACGTGCTACGTGTAGAATATTTGAGAGTGTGTGTGTGTGTGTGTGTGTGTGTGTGGTGAAACTGAAACGTTCCAATGTCGAAAATCGACGATTTGGAAAAGTCAATTTTTCGCTCATCCACCGATTTCAGAGATCAAAAGACTCATATTTTTTTTTTAATCGATCGTAAAAAAAGTGTTAAGACCTCGTAAAATCAAAAATTATTCATTGATTGAAAAAAAAAAGGAGCGAATGCAACATATCGTGACTCTATATATATACACATATATATATATATATATATATATATCCATATATATATATATATATAATCAAAACGTACATAACGGAACGAGCAGAAACCATGAATCACATTCTTCGAGATATACTCGAGACTCGTTACACTCCACAAAATGTACTGGTGCATAGTTGAACATTACATATCGTAGTTGAGCTCGTAAAAGAGTCCATCTAAGAGTCTCTGAATTCAATGAGAGTGAAAGAGATGAAACAAAACAAAACAAAAAATTAAAGAACGTGGACGAGAGTTCTCCGCGTGGCGATTCGCTTGACTCACTCGATACGATGAGGCAAGAGACCAAAGCCCGATTATTCATTCGCAAATTCCTCAGCACGCGCGTTCCAACGTTCGAGCTATCACACGAGCTCTCCTTCCCACTCTTTTTTTTTTCGTTTTCTCTCTTTCCTCCTCGCTCTCTCACTCTCTCTCGCGTGCACACGCACGCCCGCACGCACACGCGCCACACACGCGCGCGCGCGCGCACACTTGGCTTGTTTATACATTTTTAAGCTATGAATAACAGAATTCGCGAGAGCGTCGAGTGAAGTGAAAAACACCTTGGACAAAAATATACGTTTCGTTAATTTTTTTTTTCTACTTTCCTTCTTGTTTCGTTAATTTTTTACTTTTCATATCTTTGACACGCACACTTTTTTAAAAAAATGTATTGGCCAGGATCGAGGCGTGCCAAAGTTAGGTCTTGCCAATCAATCGTGACAAACATGAACCGTTGAGAGCTTATCCAGAAAGAAGAGATATCGATAAGATGTCGATAACTCTTTTTTTTTTTTTCCCATTCTATAGACTCATTATTGCATAAATATAATCATATTTCATCTCATGTTTCTGAGAAATTCACATGCATTAGTCAATTTTTATGACAATTTTTGTTTATCAATTTTTTTTTTATCGTATGCATTTAATACGAATGACATCCAAACACTCGGTAATTCATGAGCAGCTTTCCAAGCCCATATGATTGTTCCTTCGTTGTTTTTGAAAAAAAAAAGAAATAAAAAGAAAAAGAAATAAAAAATTACTATTAGGCCTCTAGCGTAACATATACGCGTTGCAAATGTGTGTAATACGCGTGTACGTGTGCCAAATACAGCGCCACCTATTTGGCTGGCTGGCATAACTAGTGTGTAAATTTCATCCGTGTATATATATGCAAACACAAGCTCATATCATATATGTACTTGCAGAGGTACCTCTACAGGCGTATATTAAATTCGTGGTAAAGTAGTAAAATGAACGATAGCAGAGCTACTGCGGTACGTGCGTGTATCTCCGTCACTCGAGGCATTACAGATAAAAGACACTGATAACAAAAAGCAGTAAGATATATTAGTTCTAGTGTTTTTATTTTCTCTCATATTTTCATAATTAAAGAGATTAGGACGGACAAATTGGTTTTTCGAAGTCAAGTGGAGGATTGTTTCTTGTGTTTTTTGTTTTTTTTTTTCGTTACATAATATGTTGGACACATATAAGTAGCTGCATTTATTTTTCTCGCGAGCTTTTGCACGCTTGCTGCAATCACCGAAAATGATAAAATTTAGTTTTGTATTTTACCAGCTTTTATTTTCACACAGGCTAAACGAAGTGTAGATTTAATTATCGGGAAGATTTTTTAAAAATTTATAATAAATATGTAAATAAATAAATTAATAATAATAATAGAAGCCGGCATTTGGAGAACGAACAGTGCTGCCACGGTATGTGTTGCGGCGCGCCGGCGATACTAAATCCCGACGCCGGTAGAAAGAGAGCTCGGCTTGTCGTGCGTACTCGGTTCGCTTCGGGTCCCTCTCTCCCCTCCTACGTCGCCGCGGCACGAACGCCGGAACGTCAGTCACTCTTCGGCGCTCGCGCGGGAGAGTCTGTGCACTTATTGTCGCCGGAAATATACTTCAACGTTTATTGCGTTTCGCCTCGTGATAAATTACATGCATGAATAATCCATTGAAAATTACGGAAAGAAAAAGTAAATAAATAAATAACCAAAGTGTTAAGAGAGACAGGGAAAAACGTAGCAGGGGGAAAGGATATAATCGCTGGTGTCTTGGCGGGTCATCGTGAAAATAAAGTTTGTGATCCGTATTACGTCGTTCGAACGGAAATACCGGCATTTTTTTCAACCTCGAGTCACGCGTGTAGTAAGAAGTTTCGAAAAAAAAAAACCCCAATAAAGTGGAAATATTCGACTTGTGAAAAGCAGTAGCTCACATGAGACGATTTTTCAATTAAAAAAAAAAAAAAAAAACAACGCACCAAGTTACAATGGCGATTTTAACGTTCGATAAAAAATCCAGAAAAACGATGCAAAGATGAAGAGGTAGATGAAAAAAAAACACGAGAGGGTTGTTTGAGTCGTGAAATTCGTGCCGGCATTTTGCCGCACACTCACGAAATCCGGCGAGTTTACGTCTTGCGTACATCCGGTTAAGATTATTGAGCTTTTCGGAGTGAACACTCGTAAACATTCCGAAAGATCTTTTTCCTCTCCTCGATTGTTGCAATTTCGTAAAAAAAAAAAACAAAAACAACAAATACGACGAAATTCTTACCGTAACAAAGAAATTAAAAAAAAAATCAACGATTACGTTTTCCTGATTGCAAAAGTACGATGGGAGAAACGTGTGCGTGAAAAAAAAAAAAAATACGTCGGCGTGTGTTTAGCCGGTCTGTAGCGAAGCTTATACGACGCCAGACCAGACGCTGCGAAGGAAGAAAAAAGATAAAAATTGCAATTGTAAAAGAGCAAAACCAAATAATTTGATAGTTTAAGGTGGAAAATTTTACCCCGTACAATACGGAATTGACAAGATTTTTTATTTTTGTTTTGTTTCTTTGTTTTTTTTTTTTTTTATCATGAGAATTTCATTCGTATGATGGATAATACTGTGACACTTTGCGTGCTCGGATTGCGACAACGTCAGTACGCAGAGACAGAGTGCCGCGTTCCTGCCAGTGGCGTCTCGTGCCTCGTACCGGCGCGTCTCTTTTGATTCTCTCTTTTTGTTCTTTTCTTTTTCCCTCTCTTCCGGTGCCGCGCGGTGGGGGTTAACCGATCGAGGGGAGAGCGTGAAAAAACTTCCCAATTCAAATATCCCACGGAAAATTCCGCAAAAAAATCGCATTTTTTTCCACGTGAATTATTTTCACAAAAAAAAATTGGAAAAAATTTCAAAAAAAATTGTCCACTTTCGGAAAGCCGAAATATTTTCAATAAATCATATTCGTGCCGAATCTCGAAATATTTTCAATTGTTTAGTTTTTTCTGCTCGCTCCGAGTAGAAAAAAAAAAAAGTATCGATAGAAAAAAAGGAAAAAAAAACGTGCTGGTGAAGTGGACGAGCATTTTTGTGCGCCTCGATCGATCGATCGATCGATCGATTATTCTCACGTGCTCGTGCATACCGGAGAAGAGCCGAACCATCGATATAGTGCTGGAGGAATTCGAGTGATTCACTGTGCAGCCTTTTCCAAGTGTGCTTCGTTCCTAAAATCTCGATAAGTTTTTTTTTTTTTTTTTACATTTTTTTTTCTCATCTCCATCGACGATTCGTACGATTTCTTGGGATAAAAATCACGTCACGGAGTGTGTCCAAAGTTATAAATTCAATATTCAGTGTGTGGGATCGTGCAATTATTAATATGTTATTGTATTAATAATTAAAACGAGTTACGTGAGTGCAGCAAAAAAAAAAAAAAAAACCCGCATATGTATTAATGAATATGTATATATATATATATTAATATATATATATATATATATATGTATGTATGTATGTATGTATATGTCTATATACATATATTAATATAAACCGCTAAACGGTTTCCGGTGTTTTCGTGTGTAATTGAGTCGTCGTCGTCGTTATTAAAAAAAAAAAAAAAGAAAAAGAAAGCTCTCAATTTTACAAAATAACCATGGATATCCTGCCGAGTGGAAACATATTTAGGGAATTGCAGGACATACACGATACCGGATATTTTTCGGCTCAACCGTCGCTCGAGGATCACTGGCAACAGGTAAGAAAGACAAATCACTCTTCCACGTATATCGCGCTCTCTTCCTTTTTCTCTCTCTCTCTCTCTCCTCTTCTCTCTTTTTCTACCCCCTCCCCCACCCTTTTTGCCTTCTCCGACGCTCATGCTGACACGACGCGAGCTTTTACACTCTCGTACTATATATATACTACAAGAGCTACTATACTCGGGATATATATATATATATAGTGGCTACTCACTCGGTCATTCACTCATTCACTCGTTGGTACCCGCGTTCGTTCACTCACGAGCCGGCTTTCCCTTGACCCCCAAACGTCATTCGCAATTTCTCAATATTTTCCCTACCCATTTAAAAGCGTTTTCTACATTATTATTATTATTATTATTATTATTATTAAAGCGAATTCACCAATTAGTAATTATGATTATAATCATAATGAGTAACCGGTGACATGTCGATCCATTTTTCTTCTTTATGAAATTTGAAATTAAAATTTGATTTAAAGATTTTTATATTAAAATTGGAAATTATGGTGACTAATTCGAGCATTCGATGCAGATTGATTTTTTTTTTTTTGTTTTTTTTTTCTTTTGAAAGGGAAAAAAATGTCCGAATGAACGAATTGCCATCTCTGGCGTGATAATATTCAACGGCTACAAAAACGATTAATTTCTTTTCATTCATTTTATTTTTTTCTCTTCTTATTTAAGTTATAGTCTATATATATCTTTCTATATGTACTATATATATATATATATATATATATATATATATATATATATCAGTCACTTGCGAACTCGTTCAAGTTTCTCACAGCCAATTTTTTTTTTTTCTTGTCCTCGTTCTTTCTTTCATTTTCTTCTAGACTCCTTTTTCTCTCTCTCTCTCTTCCTCTTGCTCTCTTAATTCTCATTTTCTGCGAGATATTCAGAATTCAATGGGAAGTTTGGCGAGCTGCTCGGCTCTCTCGCTTGAATAATTGGGTCGAGAGAGCAGCGGCTCAGGATTCTCAATTCACGCGACAAAGTTAATTGCCCATCGCATTAGTGCTTCTCGTTACCCAATTACTCCTACTCTCGTTTTTCTGTTTTTTTTTTTTTTGTTTTTTTTTGGTTTTCCTTGTCTCTGACTTTCGGCTCATTTCTTTTGTCAATGGCAACTCGTGGATGATCTTAATTATTAGTACACACCGGATAAAATCAACCAAATGATTCAAGAAAATTTTCTAAATGAGCATTTTACTAATTGGTCTATTTTTTTCGAGCTCTTTAAACGAAATTCTAATTATAGATGATGCATAATTACTAAATACAAATTCGTGTCTGGCTTTACTACTCAAATACTCACAAATACTCACAGATACTCGCAAGAGCTTTCTGCGAACCACCCCAGTCTAGTATTATATATATATAAATTATAAATATATATATATATATATATATATATATATATATATATATTTATATTGTGAGTATTTGAGTAGTAAGGCCAGACACGAATTTGTATTTAGTAATTATGCATCATGTTTAATTAGAATTAGAATTAGAATATATATATATATTATATGTACATTAAGTACGCATCGTATATATAAGCACGTTAATATTTATATATCGTTACAACGTCCATTTAAATACATCCAATAATATCTTAACCTTTATGTAAATATTTTGTGGTGTAAAGTCGTTGAACGCCGAGTTTATCGTAATAAAAGTTTCATAAAACATGAGAGAGAGTTTGAAATTGAAGACACGCAATGCACAACCACCTATGTACACATATATATACTGATCGTTATTTCATGTTGAAATTTCGTGTATAGGACAACGTCTCTCAAGATTCCTCCTCTTCCCCTCCCCGCCCCTGCCCACCCTACGCCCCACCCCTATTCCCTCCCCACACCATTGAGATTCCAGAGAGTCTTACGCACGCGACGCACGTGCGTAAACTACATATGTCTCGTGTGGATTGTGGATCGACTCGTCTATCCTCTATATATATATGGGTCGATAAACTTGTACGCATATATATATATATATATATATTTCATTTCATTTCGAACAGTCAAAAGTCCGATCTCAATATTTAAAAAATTCAACAAATAAAATATTTTCACGAAAGATCATTCGAAAACGAAACTTTTTTGTCTCGAAAATTTTTCTGTGCATCTAATAATTTTTGATTTGCCGAATGAACCGAAAAAAATGTAAAAAAAAATAGACAAGTCCCTTCTCTATAGTGATAAATTTTGACAAAGTTTAATTTTATTATTATTATTTTTTTTCGAGAGGATGGTCGGACTTTTGACTGTTTGAAACCGGTTGGAATATCTCATATATTTAGACATATATATATATATGTACACTGAGTTATATATAGCATAATACGTGTCCGTTTATTTTTTATATTATTTTATTTTTTCGAGAAGCCAGCACGTTTTGCCTATTACTATATCTATATAGTATACTATGATCGTATATATATATATATATATATATATATATATATCTATAGATATGCATGTATCGCATACTTGCGGTACTCGTTTAGTTATGCGCACGAGGTTCTCTCGTTTATTACAATATATATGCATATGTATATGTATATATATATATATATATATATATATATATATATATATATGCCTCGTAAGCTTAGAGAAACGGGAGAGAGACGAAATTTTGGTATTCTCAATACGAGGGCCTTTCATACATAGTCTCAATATACAATAATGTACATATATCGCTGGCTTAAAATCACAAGGGCGTATATTCATCGTATATGAAATTATATAATATACGCCTTTGTTATTTTAGACACGCGATATATGTATGATAATACATTGACGATCTTGTAACACGTGAGAAATTGTGGAAAAAAAAAAAGAAAATAAAAAAAAAGCAATAGTGTGTGACTTTGAGTGCGTAGGAGTCACATGAACTCATGTGTCTGGCTAGATATATATATTGTCTATTACAGCGTGTCTCGCGAGGTCGAGGGTGGCGAGGGGGAATATTTGTACAACACAAGAGAGTTCGTGTGCCCTGGTGAAAGAGCTTTGCATACATTCATATCCATTATTCCTCTTTGGGTTATTATTATTATTATTATTATTATTATTACTATTATTGTGGTAGTTGGGAGAAGGGATATGTTAGTTACTTGAGAATTTGGTAGGAAAATAGTAACGTTGAACTTTCAAGAATGTTCATTAAATTACAAGTTTTTTTTTCTTTGGGTCCAGCAGAGATTCTTCGTCACTTGAGCGAGAAATTATTTTATCATTATTTTTGGGCTCGAAAAAAAAGTGAAAAAAATCGAGACTTTCTTTTCACTGTGGCAAAAATTCTCTACACATGAGGACAGGAAATGATAATTGTTTTAAAAATAAAAAAAATAAAAAATAGATAATGAAGAAATTTATAGTTGGCTAGTGAAGAGTTTTCAGTATAGAAATAAATAAATGCTTGACCCATGAAAAATTTTGTCGAGCGATGAGGATTTTTTTTTCGTTTGGGTTTATGCAGAGATCGCTGATTAATTTAGTAATTAAATAAAATATGTTATCATTATCATTGGGGATTTGTTTTTTTTTTTTCTTCCCGACACAAAGTTTGTCTTATATATGTGAGGAGGCAAAAATCTCGAGCGTTGAGAACAAAAATAGCGATGACACTCGTCTTTTTGGTAGTGTAGAAAAAAATCATAATAGCAAAAGTAGACAGTCGACAGACGATCGACGCCTCATAGTCGGCGGGTATAAGAGAACGAGAGAGAGAGAGAGAGAGAGAGAGAGAGAGAGAGAGACTACGGTCAGCGTGTCAGTCGGTGAGATCGCGTGACTCGTTGGTGGGAATGAGGCGTCGGGACGCCCGGCGTCGCGACCGCACCGACGCCGACTCCGGTGCAACGCCGCCACACAGACTCGTACATATTTTATAGTTTTATACGATTTCGTATAAAAACTATTTATGTACATAAAAGGCATTTTGATTGGACTTTTCTCGTGGTAACTTTCACGTACATACATATATATATATATATATATATATATATATATATATATATATAGTCCCGAAAAGCATGTATATGTATATGCATATATATATACATGGTTTCGACGAACGACGAAGTATTTTTAGTACACCATTTTGTCCAATTTGTGGCTTTTGATAATAGGCTTATCCCGATTGGTAATATGTATATATATGTATATATATATAGCGTTTCCTATGGGTATAAAATACAACCAAGAAATTAATTTTACAAATAATTGTTTTTTATCGTAAAATCTATTAGTGTTGTTGTAGCATCATTTTTTTGAGGGTTTGGGTATATATTCTCGAGCAGACCTCGTACTGTTACGTTAACACCAAAAAAATTATTAACAATATTTATATATACAAAATTTTTTATTTATCAAATAATGCAATACGAAAAAAAAAAAAAAAAAAAAAACTCGATTAAAATTTTAACATCGCTAAAAGCTTATTTTTACGTATTACAATTAATTTTTCATACAAACGAGCGTATACAAAATAAAAAGAACTTTTAAAATTCCGATTCAAAAGCAAATATATATATATATATATATATATATATAGCTCGATGAGCTCTTTGATTGTCTAAATGAAAAAAATTAGATTTTTTTTATTTATTTCTTTAAAATAATCGTCATAAGCCTTGAAATTGAAAAAATCGGTATTTGCCAATGATCGATATTGCCCCCCCCCTCTCGCTCCCCCCTTCCCCCTGCGCGCCCTCCTCAATCTGTAGCAAAAACCGCAAAAATCGTTGTCGCAGCTCGGTGAAATTAAAGTTTTCCGATCTCGGCGTTCCCTTCATTTCGTTTCATCTCCCCATCTGTGGATGTTTTTGACATCAACATTGCTTCATACGGTCTAATAACAGCGAGGATATTACTATATATATATATATATATATATATATATATACATATATATGTATTTTTTTTTATCGTAGCCTATGGGAATTCACAGAATGTACTTGCACAGTGGACGTCGAGGAGGAGAACGAGGTTGTGGCGGGGCGGGGAGAGGGTTGAGCGGCGGCGCCCCCCCCCCCCCGTCTCACCCGACTTCAATATTTGTGTGTGTGTGTGTGTGCGCTCTCCTCGTCCCATCGAGCCAGACTCTCCTCTTTCGCTTCCATATGCAATTTTCCAGATTGGATTCCTGCGTCATTTCGGCACTGTCCGCAGCATCGATGACACTGCGGCAGGCTGGGGGGAAAAAGAAAGTAAAAAAAAAAAAAGAGAGAAAAAAAAAAGAAAAGCCAGTCGTGGGTTTGACTTTTATACCGCGATTCTCCGTTCGCCCTTTTTTCCTCTTATATGCATATATATATATATGTATGTATGTATATATAAGAGGAAAAAAAGGTAAATATATATATATATATATATATATATATATATATATATGCGAAAAAAATTAAGACTATATTTGCGGAAGCAGCAATCTGGCTTAATCGCGCGACCTCGCGTGTGCGCACACCACCCTTGCTCCCTTCTCACCACTGCTGCGATTTTTGGTCGGCGAGCATATGGATACCATGAGAGGTGGCAATGAAAGAATGGATGGAAAAATTGGAGAATACAAAGAACAAGAATATATGACGTTATACGATAATGAACTTTATTATTAACTAACTTTTCTCTCTAGAGAAATAAAGAGAGGTAGAGAGACAGAGAGAGAGTTCATGCATGCAGTCTATAATTGTAATTTACATAAAAATGGCAGGGAGAATAAATATTTATGAAATAATTATTCATCAGAGTAATTATTTTCATAAAATTTATATTTTATTTTTTAATTGATCTGAATTTTATTTTATTACGTCAATTCATTAATTTTATTTATATATATATATATATATATATATGCAATATTATACGTATAATGTAAGTTTTCATTTTATATGAACTTATGACCTGTCCTTATATATCGTATATTCTGATTCTAGACAGCAACAATGTGCTCATATACTTTTTCTATACTCTTTCTTCAATCAACCCTCATTCCTGTCTCTTGATATTCACGTTTTCACCTCTCTTTCCTCCTCCTCCTCCTCCTCCCCCCCCCCCTACATCGACCACCTCATTCCACCCTTCTTCGTGTCTCTCGTATGGCATTGCCGAGAGCGGGGCAGAGGGGGGTGGGGGAGAGAGAGACAGATAGAGAGAGAGAGACAGAGAGTGAGAGAGAGAGAGAGAGACAGAGAGAGAGAGAGAGAGAGAGAGAGAGACAGAGAGAGAGAGAGAGAGAGAGAGAGAGAGAGCATATCAAATGGAACGGTACGATAAAACAATGCAAGCCACCCGTACAATGGACCGCGATGTGAGCGATGCGAAAGATGTGCATTGTTGCACACGCAGCCCAGCTCGCGTGCACCTTTGCGCGGGGAAATGGGCAAGGGAGAAAATTGAAGCTATATACCCCACACTGAACGTGGCATTGTTAACCTTCGACGCTGACCCAACTCCTCTGTTCTCCCTCCTTCCTTTCCCTCTGTTCAATCTGTTTTTTGGTTTTTTTTTTTTTTTTTTTCTACGAATCGCTACACATTATTCACGAATCGTGCGTACTTGCCGTTCCATTACCCGATGACTGCAGCAATAGAGAAACGAAAAAAAAACTTTTTGAGAAATTCGAACGAATGAAAATTTATTTAAGAATCATCGTAAATTTTACGAAAAAAAAAAAAGGAAAATATTTTTTTATCCGTAATTAAAAAAATTAGTTTATTTTACGAAAAAATTCATTGCACTTTTTACAAAAGTTTTTTTTTTTTTTTTTTGCCATATTTTGGGAAAATGTATTTTTTTTTTTTATCTTTTTTTTTTCAACAAATGCTATAGTAACGAGTATCATATTTTGTTGAATTTGTTATAAAAATTCAAAAATATAATAACATGCATTCGATGATTTTTATTTTAATAAATTCCATATGAACGAAATTATTATTATTATTATTATTTTTTTACCGTGTTTGTAAGATAATTACGAATGGAGAAGCACACATTGATTATTATATATCTGGAATAATTTCAAGCTGAATGCTAATTGCACATATCATTGTTGAAAATTGATAACGCAGCTGCAGCACCTTTGTAAAAAAAATTTTTTTTTTTTTTTTTATTTCCATTTAAAAATTATATTCGGACAAAATTACGAGAATAAGGGGTTGATATTTCGTTGGTTATATGGGCTGTCCGGTGTGTCGTTGTGATGCTCGCGATTCATGTTTCGTGTGTCCGGTCGTGGAGATACGCAGTGGGATAATTCGGTGCGATAGTCACGCTCGAATTAGTACCGTTCTGTGTCCGACGAAACGGGACAAAGCGTGACAGACCGAGAGTGCGAGTTGTTCCACCATATATATGTGTATATATATATATATATATATACATACATAGATATAAATGTATATAAATATATATATATATACATATAAATGTATATATATATATATATATATATATATATATATATGCTAGTACATACGTATGCATATAAGCACACAAATAGGAAGGAAGTACGTACTTGATACAGGCAGGATTGAATGGCGTTAACCGACTATGCATCCAGACCAGCCTGAACTTATTCTCGTCTCTCTAATTTTTTTTTTGCTTTGTCCTGAATCGTGCCGCGATTCCCAGCAGCGTGAGCGTGAGCGTGAGCGTGAGCGTGAGCGTGAGCGTGAGCGTGAGCGCAGCAGAGCCCGACATGAGGGTGTTTTATTTGGGGATGCCGATGTGGCGTGGTCAGTTCGTTGCTGGCCGCGTAACGAAAAAAAAAGAGAAAACCATGATGGAGGATCGGCAAAACAAATTGAACGCGCCAACCCCAAAATCGCTCCGAACGTGAGAGCGTTCGTGTGCGATTGCCCGAGCCTATTTATCTACTGGACTATATATGTATATAGCACAGTCTACTGCTACTTGATATGACAATGTAGGATATATATATATATATGTATATATGTAGATCCTGCCTCCTACACTCTTATATATATATTATGGGCGTAGTATTCGGGTCGTTGCCGATCGCTTGAGCAAATTTTGCGGTCTTTTTGAGCGTCATTATCCTCGTGTGGCTCGCAGCGTACAACGCGCTCCGCAAACTCTCACACTATATATTTTCACTCGGTTTCGATGTGCCCCGACGTGTGTGTTTTAGCCACAGGGAAATATTGTGTGAAAAAAAAAAATGTAAAAAAAAAGAAATCGTGCTGAAATATTTCCATAGACTTTCCGCCACCAGAGTCCAGATGTAATTGGAAATTTTTTTTGGGTTAAATCGGAATTTAGTTGGGTCTACAAATCGATACTTTCGACACATTTTCATTGATCCTTATTTTGGCTTCAATCGAGTATCGAAATTACGAGATAATATCGCAATGAATTTTTTAGTAGGAGAGAATAATAAAAATATATTATAATTTTTTTGTTTTAATTACTTGTAATAATTTAAGAATTTATTGTTAATAATGAAATGGCTCGCTGTAATAATTAATCCTACATATATTAATTTCCAAAAAATGTTCTCATGTATTTCTCGCTTTGACGAATTGTGTTTATTTGTCATTTTTGTATAAATTCTCATTGTCTCGCATGCGACGAGCTGGTCATCTCTCTTCTTCTTTCTCTTGAAATTCTATACTTTCGCATTTATACTGTTATATATATATATATAGCATCTTTTCCTTTCACTGGTGCACTCCAGACGCCCCTTCACACTTGCGATTCATTCATTTTTCCTCCAGTCTTAGTTTTCCTCCATTAGACACGAATGCCTGTAATGCACTCTCTCTCTCTCTCTATATATATATATATATAGTATAGTATTATATGAAACTAACGCTCGATTTCGCTCACACTCGATGCGGCCACTCTCGTCGGCCAAGAGACTAGCGAAAATCCTTCCACGACTTCCACTCGACTGGGTAATGATATCGCGTTACCGTCAGCAGAGCCTTCTCCCCCCCCCCCCCCTCCTCTCTTTTCATCCTCTCGCCACTCTGGTCTTCTCTCTCTCTCTCTCTCTCTCTCTCTATCTCTCTTGTCCAGGTGTACATTTTCAAATATATACAAACCAGCAAACCAGCAAACGCGATGTAAAGGAACACACCGGTGTGCAATTTTATATATATATATATGGTGATTTTGCGCTGCTACACACCGCAATGCACCGGGATAGAATGAGAGAAAGATGGAGAGCGAACTCCGGGCGTACCGCAGCAACGAAATATAAAAAAGAAAAAAATAAAATAAAAGAATCGAGTGGATCGTTATTAACGTTCTTTCGAGCTGGTTTTCGTTATCATCGTAGAATTACGTAGCCAGTGAGTTTCTATTGGATTTTTCAGGCTTACGTAGCTGTAATAACGAGAATATCATTGATGAAAAAAAAAGAAAAAAAAAAAAATTATATCATGAATGAAATTTTAATACCGCGAGTGTGCGTATTGTAGAATTTTTTTTTTTTTTATATCCAATTCAAATTTTTATTCAGAGTTTATACAATATCCAATCGATTTTGTTTATTGATATCAAAATTTTAAATTATTGAATAATTATAGTTGATTAATTTTGTCATTTTTTTTTTTTCTTTGTTTTCCCAAGTGAAATATTGAAAAATTTCAACATCAGATACATATGTATTAATTTTTTTTTTTTTCGGCCCCACTGTAAAGTCTTCTCGGGTCTTAAACCCTTTATGACACACCCACGCGTCCGGTCTCCTCCATTGTTTGTTTACACGAAGCAGAGCAAACTATACTAGCTGGTTCACTCTCTTCGAGCTGCTCCACCGTCCTATTCCTCGCTTCCTCACCCCCCCCCCCCCCCCCCCCCGCCCATCGCCCCTACTCGCGCTCATGGATAGCGAAGTTATATTTAGTCATCGTTGGACATACACAGCGAGACCCAAGTTTCTAACTATAGACTTGAAATACGGCGGTATTGGATCAGAGAGAGAGAGAGAGAGAGAGAGAGAGATTATTTTATATATATATATATATATATATATATATATATATAAATAAATATATATAAATAAATATATATATATATATTCTCGAGCGTGTCGCATATCATATATATATATATATCTATATATATGATATGCGACACCCTCGAGAACTTCATCGACGATGGAAATTCACTTCAACCCCTCCCCCCTCCCGCCGCAGCTACCCTACTAATCCTTCAGTCTGGATCATTAACTCCAAATTATAATAATTCTTACTCAATGAGCCTGCATACATTATTTCATTTTCTGCAATACATAGGCTGGCAAAAAAATATACAATAAAAAATGGTTTTTTTTTTTTTATAAACGAAATAAAGCAATATATATATATATATATATATATATATATATATATATATATATATTGCTGTATTTCGTTTTTAGGTGACATGAGATATGCACGAGAGTGGTGGTGGCGGTAGGGGCGGTAGGGGAGATTTAGGTCGTTATCGGTGATTATCTTAATTCGATATGTAAATTTAAATGGTCATAGGTCGGGAATTTAGTCTTGTGTTTCCTCATTCCCTTGTTGAGCCGCATAACTGACTTGCCACCTGCTGCGTCTTCATATATATACATATATACATATATATATATATGTGTGTGTGCGTATGTACGTGTACTATATGTATATATATATAAATTGTGTACGATGGAAGTCAAACAGTGGTGGGCTTTACGTAGAATCTCTCGACTGCCCCTATACTGCGCCTTATGTTAGTTTTTAATAGGCAGCGGCTAGGAAACGTTGCTAATTTTAGTCCATCCGTGTGTCTTAGTTTATAGCAATTCAATCTTATTTTTTCTCCCTCTCCCTCTCTTTCTTCCCCCCACCACTCTCTTTTTCCTCGTTCGTATCTTTATCTCCCTCCCTCCCGCCCCTCTCTCTCTCTCTCTCTCTCTCTCTCTCTCTCTCGCACAAAAACACACACACAAATTTTCTCTGCATACAATACATGCGTTATGTGTGCCTCGAAACGCCTTGAGACATGAACATAGGCTTGGCATAATCCACGGCCATTCGTTAAAGCTCGCGAAAGCCACCAGAGAGCTGTTATATATATATACAATGTATTATAACTCCGTTTGTCGACCATAGACCCACCAGACGTGGCTGCTTATTAGAGCCTTCGTGTTTGTGCAATAAGTGAGGCCAAAACTATTATGCAGTTTGGGTGGCCTCTCACCGCTTTCTTGTAACATAAATAATATCAGCAATTATATGATTATTGCTGTGCACATTAGCGATAAAAAGTAATTTTTTTAAATTAATATATTTTTCCAATATTAATATTAATATTCCAAAATTTATATATACATATATATGTCGATTTAACGAAAGATTTCGGTAGAAATTAGTGGTAAAATAATTTCAATTTTTCTCTTATCAATTTCGTATGTGCATGTTTTTTTTTAAAGGTAGAGATCGAATGGCCAAAGAAATTACAAAAAATACAATAAAATTTAAATTAAATATGCAAAAATCTTTTAATGATTGAAAAAAAAGCAGAAAAAACAATATATATATATATATATATATATATATATATGCACGCGTATTGTATTTCTCGTCGACTGAGAAATTAAGGGAAATGAGAATACCGAAATTTTATCAAAAATTCTATATTGTACGATTCTATTAAATATTTTTTTATTAATGCGCCAATGTGCTCAAGGATTTTCATGTGAAATATTTTTTTTTTAAATAATGAAAAAAATTATAATTATTATTCGCGGCCCTCAAAAATTATAAAAAAAAAAGATTTTTCTCGCCCTTTGTTAAATATGTCCCAATATCATTTTGTTTTCTTCTTTTCCTTAAAAATAATGATTAAAAAAAAAACGAAAAAAGAAGCTGAAACGTTTTTCGTCACACAAAAGTAGAAAAGTTTATTTTTCATTTATGGCATTATAATATAATACTAAGAGGTGTGGTATATCATTACTCTGATACTTTATTTTGTATTCCTTTTTTTCCTGAGCCCCTCTCGCGAGGCTTTATGTGCAAGAGGAAGAATTTTGTCATGGAACGACGACGAGGAAAGGGGGATAGAGAAGTCGAGGCAGGACCACGATAACAATCTGTCTGACACGTCAACCGTGTAATTTCACTGGGTTCCTTTCCATCTTCTCTCTCTCTCTCTCTCTCTCTCTCTCTCTCTCTCTCTCTCTCTCTCTCTCTCTTTCTCTCCCTCTCCCTCTCCCTCTCTCTCTTTCTCTCCCTCTCCCTCTCCCTCTCTCTCTTTTTTTAATGACCATCGTAACAAGATGGAAAAATAATGTGCTCTTCTCTTCGCGTGCCCGAGTCGAGTCTGCCAGTTTTCGAGGATTCGTAAAAGGACCGTGCGAGACGTTGGAATTCCGGGAGGGGAGATTTTACTCTTCATCTGTCCTCTTCGCTCGTTCCATCTTTCTTCTCGTTCTTTTTACGAGATATCACACTTTTCTCGTCATGGCTTATATGTGTCCCTTTTCTCGCTCTCCTCTCTCTCTCTCTCTCTCTCTCTCTCTCTCTCTCTCTCTCTCTCTCTCTCTCTCTCTCTCTCTCTCTCTCTCTCTCTCTCTCTCTCTCTCTCTCTCTCTCTCTCTCTTTTTCGTTCTCCCCCCCCTCTCCCTCTCTCTCCCTTTTTCGTTCTTTCTCTCTCTCTCACTCTCTCTGGTCTCGAGTTCTCGTCAGAAGGTGGGCATCAGGGTAGATTAAATTGCACTTCGTTAAGATCCACTCTTTCACCTTTTCCGACATTTTTTCGCCTCTTTCACCACCGCGTCTTTTCATACATTTCGCTGCTGCTTTCTCATGGCTTCATCCTCACTTATTTATTAATAATTTACCTTTGTAACCAGACGTGGGGCCTTGACAGAATTTTCATTGTCGTTTACTTCGACTCTTCTCCCTCCCCCCTCTACTCTCCTCCCATCCCTCTCTCCCTCTTCGTAAGAGAGATATTCGTTGTTCTCTTTATTTCATTTTTTTTTTTTTTTATGTAATTTTTTGTTTGTTTTGTACGCCTCTCTTGGTGCGAGGTGAAAATTACGAGGAAAAAAAAAACAATGTTTACAGCTGGGTTAAGTTGGAAAAATTATCATTGCTGCGAGAGAATAATAAATATTTTTATTTTTTTTTAACGCAAAATAATTTATTGGCATATTGGAGAAATTTGGCTATGATGAATTTTATAAATTAATCTCTCAGTTCTGAATAATTAAAAAAAAAAAACAAAACAAAACTCACATTTTAATTATTTTTTATTTTTGTTTGTTTTCCAATGAATTGATACGAGAATGTCGCAATTTTTTTTTCTTCTTCTTTACTCGGTTTCGTCGTTTGTTAGTTTGGAGCTTGCGAGATCGATGCTCTCAAATCGTTCGATCGTGACGTCCGCAAGATTTTTCGAAGGGTTCACTTCGTAGCTCGTTATTCTCGTCGTCGTCGTCGTCGTTCGTCGTCTCGTCGTCTCGTCTCACTTACGGAACTCGCGAGCGGGATATTTTCACGCTTTTTTTTCATCATTCCACCCTCTGTCTTTCCCTTTTTCCAGTGATGGCATTTTTTCGTACCCATCGTCACGAACTCCCTTAATCTATATATATATATATTAAGGGAGGGGGAGATATATATATATCTATATATATTTCTTCTCACGTCCCTCATCTCGCATTCGTTAATCCGCGCACGCCAGGTCGCGCCTGCTAGACGCTCATGATGATGGCGAAAGAGATCCGCCATTTCTCCTTGTCAACTGATTCTACTCTTTTATCCTCTCGACGTGAAAAACTCTCTGGCTCTTCCTTCTTTCCCCCCGTCATCCCCTTTAATTTATTTTTTTTTCCATTTTTTTTTTTTTTTTTTTTTTTTTCATGTTCCTTTGAGCCTGAAATATTTTTAGCTCGAGTTTCAATCTCGAGCGATCTCATCGCCACGTTGAAAAAATCACACGAAATAAGTGCAGGGTTGTAAATTAAATGAGATGAAAAAAAAAAAAAAAATAATAATAATAATTATTATTACCAGCGATAAGTTTTATCTCATGTTGATTAATTGATTTGTATTAATGACGAAAAAAAAACGAGGAAATTTCTCGTTAAAAAAATATATTTTGTGTTTATTAAGAAATTTCTGTCAAAACTTTCTGGCAAAATTGATATTCGGTAAAATATTTGTGTTATAGAAATTTGTAATTGATATCGTTATCGCACCTCCCTTGTGTGATTAAACTCGACTCTCTCTCTCTCTCTCTCTCTCGCTCTCTCTCTCCCTCTCTGGGCCCGAGAAACTAATTTGTGGGAATTTTCAACTCGATAATTAAAGGTGATAATATTTGAGGGTGGTTTTGTAGCCAAAAATGTAAGTACTCATCGATTTTACGTGATTAATTGTGAAAAATATATTTCACGGTCTCTCTCTCTCTCTCTTCCTCTTCCTCTTCCTCTTCCTCTTTCTAAACTAATTTGTGGGAATTTTCAACTCGATAATTAAAGGTGATAATATTTGAGGGTGGTTTTGTAGCCAAAAATGTAAGTACTCATCGATTTTCCGTGATTAATTGTGAAAAATATATTTCACGGTCTTTCTCTCTCTCTCTCTTCCTCTTCCTCTTTCTAAACTAATTTGTGGGAATTTTCAACTCGATAATTAAAGGTGATAATATTTGAGGGTGGTTTTTTAGCCAAAAATGTAAGTACTCATCGATTTTACGTGATTAATTGTGAAAAATATATTTCACGGCCTCTTTCTATCTCTTCCTCACGCTCGTTCGGTCCGAGTGCATTTTGAGGTATCGAGGTAAATTCAGCTCTTACGGTACACATGCAGTTTTCAGTCAAACTATTAATTTCTCAATCGATGCAATTATCGTAAAATTAATGCAGTCTGCATTCGACCGATTTTCACCGCTTTCACATCGTTCGAAATTGTACATTGACTCGTAAATATATATATATATATATAGCTCTCAATATTTCGAATATCCTTCATGATTACATTGCAGTGTGAGCATATATATAAAATAATTACTGAAAAATCTTTATAATAACAAAAAATAAATAAAAAAAGTTTACAGCAAACAAAATAAAAGAAATGTTATTTTGTTTTCCAATCACATAGAAATTATGTCAAAAGCTAGAGAAAAAAAAAACAAAAAAAAAGTTTTGACATCATACAAAAAGAAGAAAAAAAAAAATTTTGTTCTCCCATTATTATGGACTATCGAAAGAAAAAACTGCGTCAGATCTGTAATGATTGGAATTTCCGCGTAGCTTTCACGTATAGCATTCGTTGTGATAAAAGTTCACTTAATGGGTTTTTCACCTCTGTCAATACATTAAAGTCGCGTTTTATTTGTTTGTTCATTCTTTTACGCCATCGTCCCTTTCCCTTCCCCCCCCCGGTCGCCTTTGGACATTTTATCGTTTAAATTTCTTACACACACACACACATTTATATATATAAACATATATATATGTATATATATATATATATATGTATATATATATATATATATATATATATATATATACACACATATATGCAAACGTTTGATTTCGCCAGCGCACTCTGGCGAGCAGTCGCTCTCTCTCTCTCTCTCTCTATAGCCTTTGGTACATTTAATACGTCGAACGGTCACTAGAGGGCTCTTCACAGTTTCCGCTTTGTTCGAGACCACACAGACTCTCTATCTGTCTTTCATTTTCCTACAACGCACGCACAAACACACACACACACACACACACAAATTATTTTCTCAGTATGTGTGTGTGTGCAATTTTAACAAGTGTCGATCGGTCTGCCATCAGTGATGCACTCGAGCGATTCTCAAGCTCGTGAAATTGTCGTTTTGCGTGTTCCCCTAACGAGTTTCGGGAAAATTTCCTCGCCTTCCACCTCCCACCGGCCCCCTCACAACCTCTCCTCCCCACCCTTACTGCCATTTTTCCCTCCATTTCCTCGTGTGTTATATTCGATAAAGCTCCATGTGTGCTTCGCAGAGTTTAAATTGTTCTCTGTCCGCCTATCAGTGACAAGAAACTCTTTTTTCTCCGCACAAATAAACTTCTCCTCTTCTCCACCGTATGACCTTGGCGAGAATCACGATATTCGAGCTTTTCAGATATATGCAAGTTCGCTATATATATATATATATATATATATATATATATATACATACATATATATATATATATATATATATATATATATATATCAATGTGTGTGTGTGTGTGCTCTCGTTAGTTGTATAGAGGTCTTGAGAGTCGAGTACTTGCTCTCGTTCGATACAGAACGAGCAAACAGTGCTTTTGTATGGGCTTTTTACAGCATTCAAAGTTGAGAGACACTGTTGACGCGAGAAGAGGCAAAGCACGAGCTGTGCTGCTGTTTTTCTTCTCCCTCTCTCTATTTATCTTTCTCTCTCTCTCACACTTTCTCCTTCTCTCTCTCTCTCTCTCTCTCTCTCTCTCTCTCTCTCTCTCTCTCTCTCATGCTCTCTGCACATATCGCGAGAGGCTCTCCCTAGTGAGCAGAACTGGCTTCTCCGCTCGAGTCTGAAACGGAACATCATTGATGTTAATGAGCTAGATTGGAAAGCTGTCGTCCATTTGAAAGTTATTGAGCTACGTTGCTCGAGCTCGCGCCTCTTTCGTATGGAACACACACACACACACATGCTAAAGCGTGCAACATTTACACACACACTCACACACACATATATATATATATATATATATATATTTATGTGTGTGTGTGTGTGTGTGTGTGTGTGTGTATATATGTACGAATAGAGTGCTGTATGTGTATGTGAGATTCGCAGATCGAACAAGCACACAAATGTTCTTTGGTCTCGTAATTTTCAACGCACATGGTACATATGTTGCCTGCTTGAATGAAAGAGAACCGATGATGGCGTCCAAGCAAAATGGAAGCTTCGCTCCGTTCATCTCAATGTAACGTGTCTTTTCTCTCGCGTACGAAAATTATCATCTCTATTATAGTCGAGTAAGTCGAGTTACACTTGTCTCAATGTAAATGGTTTTCATCGCTATATAAATGTTTGACATGTAACACGAGTTTACTCTCTCTCTATCTCTCTCTCTCTCTCCATATATATATACGACTACGACTACTATATATGTATACGACTATATATATGACTACGTTTTTAGCTCTCCAGGAATAATTCATCTGTTCAATGGACCCTCAACCATTATATATATATATATATATATTATGATTGAGGGTCCATTGAACAGATAAATTATTCCTGGTGAGCTAAAAACGTAGTCAACAATTTTGTCGAGAAATATGTTGAGTTTTGCACCAAAAAAAAAAATAAACATTTGATATATGTTTGAATTTTTTTAGTTTATACGAAATAAATTATTTGTTTGATGTGAATTAACCAATTAATTAGCTAATGATTGAAAAGTATATATATATATATATATATATATATATATAGGTAGACACCTTGATCTACCTATATATCTTTTTTTTGTCAGAGAATAAGACGGTCACTGGTTCATGTATGGCCATCGTTTATCACAATTCGTGTCATGAAATTTCCTCCAAAAGTTGCTGGTCCTTTTTTTTTACATTTGCTTGAAATGACAAACAATTGAATTTAAAAAAAAAAAAAAAAAATTAATTTAAAAACCAAAAACGTATTCAACGGTTTTTCCTTATAACGTAACGATGACTAAACAATTGCGTGACGAGTCTGACACGCCAGCGTGCCCAACAGGCAACGACGCAATGTGTGCATCTCGTATCACGAAAATGAGCAGCATAATAATTTTCATGAATGGAAATTTGAATAAATCAACGTGTCTGTAGTATATTATTAGTCGGCTAGTTGGGGCAGATTCTGTAATTCACATTGCACACTTTTTTTTTTTTTTTTTTTAAATTTATTTTAATTTTGTTTTATCGTCTGCGTGCACGTGTACACGCCAGGTACTATTAATCAGGTCGAATAAACAATATAACGTAGTTTGTGCGTTCATGAAACGGGCCTGAACGCTCACTGAGCGCATATCCGGAGTGTGGAATTTAATTCAATTTTTTTAAATTTTTTTTATTGCGATGCCTATCAATGCGGAGAGACTTACTCGTAGTACGTATGAAGCGCCAAACGCGTAGTTTCAAGGACATTCCATTTCCGTTTTGCCCCTTTTAATGATCGAGCGAACTCGTCACTTCCGGCTGTCTCGATGGAATTCACCATTTCCGTTACATTACTCGGACCAAAATTGATACCCTCGACTGCATTGTCGATTTATAATTTTTTACATTGCGTCGATATTACACTAGCAAAGTATCGAAAATTTCATTCTTCGTTTTATTACAAATTCATTTTTATCGAATTAATAATTAAAAAAAAAAATCTTTTTCTTTCCACAAGTTTAATCATTCAAATTATTTATATTAATAATTTAATATAATTTAATAATGAGAATAAAAAATAGGAATCGGAGCACAAACATGGTTTTTAATTCTCCATGGATTTTTTTTTTTTTTTTTAATAAATTCAAGATTAATTTTTGGAAAAACAAAATACATACATACATACATACATACATACATACATACATACATAATACATACATACATAAATATATATATATATAAAATACATCGATTTTGTAATTTTGTTTTTCCAGTACTTTTAAACGATTCAATGATAATTTCATGTTCGAAAAAATATGAATTTTATTTTTATTTTATTTTATTTTATTTTATATTATTTTTTATTTTATTTTATTTTTGAATCTCCATCAAGCTACATCGATCACAAACTGCAGATCATATTTTTTCGAACATGAAATTATCATTGAATCGTTTAAAAGTACTGAAAGTATCGAAATTGTACTCGAAGTACATTTTTCTCACTCCTGCTGGTATTTGTTGATGGGAGCGCATTATGAAAGGACAGATGAAGCTTCGATGCCCGGGCATATCTCGTGGAAAAAGAGAACTCTGGCGCGAGAGAATCATCTCGATTCGAAACGTGGAACTTGGAAACGTGGAAAACTGATATTGATCGCGGACTGGCGGCTGTGGTGGCGCGCACTGGCCTGCTGTGCTTCCCTCGACTATCTCGGTCTCTTTCTCTCTTATACAGATACTCGACGTTCTGGTTTCGTTCCCTTCGTCGCTCGATTCCACTGTTGGAGAACATAGAGAGAGAGAGAGTGAGCACACACAATTCTCTACTCTGTATAGATTCGAATATCTCTCTCTCTCTCTCTCTCTCTCTCTCTCTCTCTCTCTCTCTCTCTCTCTCTCTCTCTCTTGCTTCTGTAGATTCTCATCTAGAGCTGCGTAAGTATAGGTTTTGGTGGTGGGGGAGATAAAGAGTGCATGAATGTGCAATATGTGTATATATATATATATATATATATATATATATAGGGGAAGACTAGAGAATCTCTCGTGTGGAGGTAACCGGCGCCGGCAAACACGTGCATCCCATGAGAAAAGCCGGGTCACGAGACGAACGTGGCGCATGCGCAGAAATTATCATATAGTGTAAAAGGGGGAGCAATATGGCCCACACCATTCTAAGATGGACCAATCGTTTATTAAACGCATTAAAATGCTTTGCAGAAAAAAAAAAAAAGTAAGAACAAAAAATGAAACGACAAATTTTTCAAATTTACTTGCAATTCAATCACGAAAAATGACAAATTTTGTCCTTTTTGTGAATAAATTTTTTTTTTAAAATTGACAAGTTGTAAAATGACACAAAATTAATTAAACAACAAGAGAAAAGCATGTAAATATTTTTCCAGCGTATCATCGATGCCATTTGAATAAATTTCATTGATATGAAATAAAAAATTTCAACTCCAATGTTGAAATATACACCGAAGTGAAATTATCCCTGGTCCATATTCCCCACATGTATAGGCATCAATTTATATATATATATATATAAATCGACGGACTAAATGGGTATAAGAAAAATGGCCGTTTCGTTCCATTTGGATATAAAAAATATGCTCGCGTTGCAATTTACTTAACACTTGCATGGCAATTTACTTTATTTCATCGATTGTTTTTTTTTTTTTTTACTAAATTCCCGGCAAATAATAGAAAAAAAGGTGTCAGGGACGAAGAATAAGAAGATGAAGAAAAAAATGATTACAGACTGTTCGCTAAATGGAAAAAAAAAAAAAAGTGTTTGGAAACAAGTCGTGAGAATTTTGTATGTAAACCTCGCGAGACTTTTTAAATGCCTATGAATTCGCGCACTGCATTTTGCTGAGTACGTTACGCAGTCTGCACCTAAATACGACGTGGCAAAGAAAAAGAAAAAAAGAAAAAAAAAAATTACAGAAAAAAAAAAACGTTTCTACGACTGACGTAACGATTGCTCGATCTGTTCGCACGATATCGTTAATTGTCTCTTCTACCTACTTTTAATGCCTCCCTCTCGTCTCGCTCGTCACTCGTGACCTCTTCAATTCACTATTCCCAATTGCCTCGCTTCTCTCTCTCTCTCTCTCTTTCTCTCTTTCTCTCTTTCTCTTCGCTGCACATGCGACAGGTGAAAAAAAAAATGAAAAAATGCGTGACGAGAGCTCGTGCTCATTATACAGACAGCCTGGAGACAATATTGACGCGCGTCTGGCATAAAAAAAAAAGCAACACAATTTTTTTTTGCCCATCTTGATCATTTTTTATTTTTTATTTATTTTTGAAACAGACAAAAACCATTCCTCGACTATATATATATAGTATACCTAATGTACACTCACTTTGTATATTTTCATAGATATAAAAATTTATTCATGAAAATTGAAAGAGATTAGAAAAAAAAAAATATTCCATTAAATTTTGTTTCTTCTCGTCGAGCCCCTTGGAGTGTTTCTCGTTAATTAACGAGCGTATAATTTCGTCTTTTCTTCTCGTTTGTGTCGCGCGTAAAAATTAATCGCGCCGACCATAATGAAACGTTTTTCAGCTCAGCCTCATCTCGTTGTGCTTCATTTCCATCTCTGCAACCATTTGGGGCAGTTTTAACCCCTTTTCATTATTATTTATCTCATTTGGTTCATTCCCTGTTGGCTCGTGAGCTACTGTGGGCTCGCCCGCTGAATCGCCCGAGCGCGAGCGATAATAAAATAATTCTTCGCCACAATAGACAATGCTCGACGAAATGATAGTAAATTCAAAGCGGATGAGCAAGAAACTTTAGAGGGGGGTGGAGAGGAGAACAGAACCAGCGAGTGTGGCTTGAGGAGGAGGAAAAAAAAATTAAAAAATTGGCAATGAGACGAGAGTGAATATGGGAGAGAGAGAGAGAGAGAGGAGAGAGAGAGAGAGAGAGAGAGAGAGAGAGAGAGAGGAGGGGGAAGTGCAATCGTTTTCCGCACTTCCGGTAGTGACGGCCTGACCGGCACACTGTGCGCTCAATTCTTTTCTCTCTTTTATTCCCATATTCGTTTCACGTTTTGTCCTCCCATGTATACATATATATATATATAAATATACGATTTTCACTTGGTTCTTCTTTCTCTCCACTCTTGCAATTTTTTTTTTCTCCTCTTTTTCCCCTAGTTTTCTTCACTTTGCCCGCTTTCTTTCTTTCGCACGTTAAATTTGTCGCCGAAGTGAAATAACACGCTCGAACGATATCGTCATAATTCACGAGGGAAGCCCCAATGGGTTTCACAAAAAAAAAAAAAAAAAAAAAAAAAACAATCCTTTGGATTTTCTTCTCCACCCTTAACCTTTTTATTTTGCTTTTCCTCTTGCTCTCTCGCTCTTTCGTTCGGGCCGATCGCGAGAGAGAAAAGTGCCTCCTCCCACCCCTGGCCACCTTCATCCTATCCCCCCACATATATATATATATACGAGATGGGTTTGTGGAAAAGAATGGAGAGGGGTTGGAGGAGGGGAGAAAAAAATTCTTTGTAATCGTAACGAAGTGTCGGAAAAACGTGTGGGTCGTGAGACTTATGTCCTCTAGATTATATATATACGTTTTGTCCTCGTGCATATATATATATATATATTGGGTTAAAATGGTAGTGGAAAAGCAAGCAAAGCGCTCGTGAAAGGAAAAAAAAAGTGAAGGGAGTGCAAAAAGAAAAGGGTGGATTGGCGATGTCTGCGAGGGGGATGATAGCGAAAAGAATTCGTCCAGCTTCCCACTCCCTCCCTTATACTTTTCCCACCTTCTTCTCTATTTGCTGTATAAAAACGTTTTCTCGATTTTATCCATTAGACATATCACCCTATGACTTTGGGATTTTTTTGACCACCCCCATCCCTCGATTTGTACACATCCCATAATTTATTTATCGCGACAATTTTTCATAATTTTCTGTCTTCCCCCTCTCCCCCGATCCTCTCTTACCAGCAGGTGCCAAAAATTAAAAACAAACAGAAACTTATTTTTCCTTTTGTTTTACGAGCACAAGGAGCGATTGACATATTTTATTTTATCTACCCGCACTTTGTATTGTTCCATAAATTTTGGTTAAACCCATAAATTCTATCGTTTTCGTTACGTCGCAGTAGACTTTTTTTTTTTTTTTTTTTTTTTTCATTCCCCTCCATCGTTTTTTTTATTTATTTATTTCACCGCCTCTGTTCTGTTACTTATCTCTCGAAGATAAGTAACGAAGTATGGTTAAGCGAGGGAACACTGAACAAAGAAGAAGAAAAAAAAAGAGAAGAAAAAAAACCAGAAGCATCCCATGTGGACACAGAGCGCACTACACGTGCGTCTATATATTCAAAAGCAGTGAACGAGCTTCTTGTCTTTGATCAGAGGGGGGGGAAAAAAAAAGTCCTGGTAAAACTCGACATAGTTTGGGTAATTCAAGGCCCTTTCTAGCTTATTCTGGTCTTTTGCCCTTTCTCCTATCTAAATAAATAAATAAATATGTATATATATATAGATATTATGTATCTCCTCGTCCATATATATATATATATATATGTATAAGGGTAATGTAGACGAGGAGATACATACAAACATGACATTACCCACACACACATATAGGCATATACACACATACACACCAGGACATTCCATCCCGAGTACAGTGTTTGCCTCCTCGTCCTGGCGTTAGTTTGAGATTTCGGGAATTGGCATTGGTCTCGCCTCGTATCTCACTCGTCGCTTCCTCCGCGCGCACTATCCCACCAGAGACCGCACACAGCTGCCATGAATTCGTGGTACGCCTCTGGGTTCTCTGCCTGACTGACTGACTGACTGACTCAATGTCTACTGTCTCGATCTCACCTTCCCTCTCTCTCTCTCTCCCTCTCTTTCTTTCTCTTCGTCTCGCTTCATCTCATTCATTCTCCAACGATCGCGTACGTAGATCTGTGTGTGTGTATATATATATATATATATATATATATATATATATATATATATATATATATATATATACACGGAGAGAAAGAGAGGCAGAGATACATATATATATATATATATATATAACGTTTCGAAAAACCTTAAGGGCGAATACGCCGCGTATAATCATATACAACATTTACCATGCTGGTTTTAGTCACGCGTTATATTTAGCTGGTAGTGTGTTATGAATACCACAGGGGATATTCAAAATGGACTGCACAGAACGTGTAACATTAGCTGAAGCTTGCAATTGCACACACTCTGCATGGTGCACATTTTGAGTGATGTGTATATATATATATATCTCCTGGAATCATCCCTGTACATATACGTACCCTTGCATCTCTACTAAATATATATATATATATATATATATATAGAATTATATATATATATATATATAGATTCCAGAAGAATTTGAAGCCCCAAGAGATACGAGATTGTTGCATAATTTTTTAATATATATATATATATATATATATATTTAGTAGAGATGCAAGGGTACGTATGTGTGCAGGGATGATTCCAGGACAATTTGAAGCCCCAAGAGATACGAGATTGTTGCATAATTTTTTAATTGTCACACCTTTCAAAGAGATAAAAATAAAAACAAGTTTTTTTTTATATATTCTGTAATAAAGTCCATCTCATGGTCGTGTGTTTGTGGCACGAATGGACCAAGAATGGCCAAACTACAACGATGACGATATGACATGGTTGAAGGCTGGATAGAAATAGTGGAATTGGGGGTGGAGGAGGAGACATCTGGCTCGCATTCATCGAATGTCATTCATTCGACGAGTCAGTAGCGACCTGGTAGCCCACGCGTTCAAGCAATGCGTTTCTATTCTTTCATGGTTAATGTAGAATCGTAGAAAATATTCGTAATGGCACACACACACATATATATATATATATATGCGTGTGTGTGTGTATGTGTATGTATGATATATCTGGTTTATAGATCTCTATCCACACAAATACAAAACTGACTGCAATATTACTTTAACGTCATTTTCCAAACGACTTTTACTCCCCCGTCTCGTCAATCACCCCCCCACAAAGATAAGGCTTGCAAAGTGCCATTTCGTAAATACTGAATGGGAAACGAAATATATAAAGTATTGTATTAACGAGCCTGGGTATAAACTTATTCCAGGCTTCGAGTCACCACCATTACTAATAGATCCTTTAGGCAAGATACAATTCGGGAATTGTAGAATATATATATATATATATATATATATATGTGTGTGTGTGTGTACGAATGTATATATCCTCTAATGCGAGAGGGTTTCAGTCGTAACGACTTTTTCCGGGACATTTACTACGGATACTGGGCACACTTAACGCGCTTTTTTTGTACAATCGCGATTTCTCAAGATTTCCTGATATCTTTACGATATTCCCTTTATCTTTGTGTCCTCTTATATCCCGTGTCCTACTCTCTCTCTCTCTCTCGCTCTGTTTCTCCTTATATGGAGCCCACAGCGCGCCTTTTTCTACCCTCACCCATACACGAAGGATCGAACTTCGTTCAATGAATTCTTTATATATATATATATATATATATATATATATATATATATATATATATATATATGTCAACGAGCCCCGTATCGTCGACGGATCAGACTCGAAGATTGCATTCATTGAGTTTTATTCTCGTATAAGGGATTTGTTAAGTCCTTACGAACGTGACATCTCGATTCTCCAATTCATAATATCGTCTTTCATCATCTCTCGTCATCCCCTTTTCTCAAACCCCTATATACGCACATTTTTTTGTTTCTTCCATTCTTGTAATTTCTTGGGCTCGATTCGCGCTCTGTCTTTCTGCCTTGAAAATTCTGCTAGAGGGAATTTGTGAGTTGGCTTTAATTTTAGCCTTTTGCTCTTTCTCTCTCTCTCTCTCTCTCTCTCCCTTTCTTTCTCAGCGCTTCTCGACACCAGCGCCTCTGGCGAATTTTCTAAGGAGTTTCTATATGGGAGAATGGCACACGCGCAGTGTATATAACGGTATGCATACTGCGTATATTCCAGCGTAGCCTTGACATCGTAGACGCATTATTCATACCTTAATGAATTCCATCTCGCTTCTTCTTTGCCTTCGCTTTTGCCTTTGCCTTCTTCTTCTTCTTCTTCTTCTCCTCCCCTTTCTCCTCCTCCTCTTCCTCTCCTTCTTATTCTTGTCCCTTTTCACAGCCTTAAAGAGGGAGAATCCCTCACGCCCTTATTCACGATGCGTAGGCTCTCCGGGACTGAGAAATATTTACAATCTTCTCATTCTTCTCATTTGACGAAAAAAAGAAAAAAAAAAAAACGTATCCGTGCTCGCTTCAACCCTCTTTCACTCCGGTATATGTCCTCGGCAATGTACGAGAGGCGAATTGTAAAAAGCATCCGAGTCCTTCATCACCGACATACCGAGCAACATAAATGCACGATTGTGGGTGAGGAAAAAAAATAAAAAAAAATATATTCAATAAAAAAAAGTTGATAGAAGAGAAGACATATACGTATTTATCTTTGTTGTCATTTTCCACGGTCCACCTCTTCTTCTTCTTCTTCTTCGCATTCCACTTTTAGCGGTTTTTTCCTTATACAGCTGTCTCTCTTTTATATCTTAATTTTACGGGTTACTCGAATGATCTCTCTCTCTCTCTCTCTCTCTCTCTCTTTGCTCCTCATCCTCTCTCGTTTCCTCGTAAAGTCACTCGCGCAGAGACAGTTAAAGTTCGGTAAAGCTTCCGAGTTCTTCAATACACACCACTGAATTTCATCAGATGGTGTACCCCCATGAAAAGCTCCCCGGAAACACCGACATTCATATATATATATATATATATATATTTATATTTTTCCATTGTCTCGTTAAAAAGTTGATTTTCAAACTTTTCTTGTGTCAGAAAAAGAAAAAAAAAAAAACAACCCACTCGTTTCACGAGAATTCATAATTTTTCGGTACTTTCAGTATACCTACACCTGAAATAATGAAAAATTTTCAGAAAAAATAATATTTACTTGTGCGGTTATAGCGGGGAAATTTTGCCCAAATCTCATTTCAAAAGAAAAATACTTGAGAAAAATTGAGAGATTTGCAATTGATCGAACAAGAGATTAAGGTAATCGTAATATTTGCTGGTAGAAATTACCAAGCAAACAGAGAAGAACGATCGCAGGGTATCTGAGAGCGAAAAGAGAGAGAGAGAGAGAGAGAGAGAGAGAGAGAGAGAGAGAGAGAGAGAGAGAGAGAGAGAGATGGACGAAATTGAGATACGAGGGTGGACTAACGAATCGACGAGCAAAGGATATCACGAAGGGGACATTTTAGTTTCCAATCCTCCGGTTTCTACAACGAGAATGACGAGGGTCCTATGGGCACCTTGGGTTGGAGGGGGGGGGGGGAAGAGACTGGACCAGAGAAAGTTTAGGAGATTCTCTCTGGGACGAGCAAGAAAGCCAACTGAAATCGCTATCACGTATAGAAACTTGTGTCCACCTTCATCCCTCGGTTTCTCTTGCTTCATTCTGTCGTTGTTCGACAAAGGACGAGACCATAGCGAAGAAAAGTTTTCTCCTTCTTTTGGGCTGTGCACAAGAGAGATGGGGAGAGAACGAGAGGAAGAGAAAGAGAGAGAGAGAGAGAGAGAGAGAGAGAGAGAGAGAAAGTAAAAGAAAGGGAGAGAAAGTAAAAGAAAGAGAAAGAGGAAGAGGAAGAGAGAGAAAGAGGAAGAGGAAGAGGAAGAGGAAGAGAAAGAGAAAGAGAGAGACAGACGAAGGGAGAGACAGAGGAAGAGAGAGAAAGAGAAAGTGAGAGGTGGAGGGTGCCTTTGCATGGGGGATGAAGGACCGTAGGACCGTTGCACCGGTAGTATATATGAGGTTAGTTAGCCATTCTCGTGAGCTGCATATGAAAAATATTCAAATGGCCCCGGCGAATAGCTCTCAGTACAGGACGACTATGGCTCAGGTGCACACATTGTGTTCACCCCCCCCCCCCCCCCCCCCCCCCCCCACCGAGTCGACAAGGGGTGTTCGTGGGGTAGGAGGTGGGGGTGGGGGTGGAGAGAAATTTCTGGTCGTCGTTGGGTTTGAACAAAACAGTATAGAAAACAGAACAAGCTCCAAGCGTGCATTTGCCAGTACAATTTATACGTTGGCTCTCGCGATATAGTGAAAATTATGTTTATGAAACAATGCACACTCGCTCTATCTACCTATTTCACTCGCAATATTTTTTTTTTTTTTTTTTTTTTTAATCGCATACCACATGGGCCTTTTCTGTATCGGGCCCTGCACAGCATCAAGCCCTTTCTCTCTCTCTCTCTCTCTCTCTAGTTTCCATTTTTCCATTTTTCTCTAGTGGAAATTGCATGTATAATATTACGCACATTATATTACGCGAGGGCGTAGATGTATTTTTGCAGCTTTGCATTACCACTTTTATACTCGCTCAGGATATTTATGCCTCCCATACTTTGCCCTTTTCGCCTATTATCTTTCGTTTTTCTGTATCTCCCTTGTCTTCTCCTTTATTTCCGGCACAATTTGGATTTTTTTTTTGTCACACTTTTACGGTTATTTATCTGCGTGGCGATGTAAATTTTTTGTTGCATAGCCAAATGTATAGGATTTTTTTTTAAATAAAATTTTATGATTTGTGAATTTTTGAATTTTTTGTTTCTGCGTTGCATTTTATCGCGAAATTTCTACGTCTGTATCGACAGACATCTCACAATTTATCCATTATAAATAATAGACGAATAAATAAATTATATTTTTTAGCGTATTTTATATACATTTTGAAAAAAACAAATTTAATAATCAGTCAGTGATTTGCGTTGGATAAGAGAGATGGAAAATTTGGTAAAATCTCGATAGAGTTTATAAATGGGAGTCAAGGAGCCTCGATCAGAAGAGACATTATTGAGGGAGCAGGAAAAAGGAGAGTTAATTGCATTGCATTTCTCGATGCTACCAGGCGCATTTTCTCGTCAACCTTGGCCAAGATCGAGAGAGTTTGCTGGTTTACGCGCGTCCGCAAACGAGACACGATCTCGTCGACGACGAGACGACTTTCTAAAGTTTCCTCGTGATCCCCCACCCTGCCCCCTTTCATGTCTTACACATACGCGAATCCAGTTTCTCATGTAGTAAAGCAGCAAAGATTCATATATATATGTATATTTATGTATACATATATATAACGGGAATTACATAGTATATATATATATAAGGGGAATTACATAGTAAACAACAACCTCTCCGGGCCATGCATATATCCGCACGGCGATTTTAATCGGCCTCATTATATATTTTCACGATGCAGCACACACGTGATATACGAAAAATAATAATAACAACAAAGATTACACAAATAAACCGAGAAGCAAAAAAAAAAAAAAAAAAGAAATTGCAGCGTGGAAGTAACAGTTTAATCAGCCAAGTTTAACGTTGATATTCGCGATCGTGCGATAAAACATAATTTTTGCAATGTGCTATGACGATTTTGCAATCTTCCCATGAAAATTCCTCGATTTATTTTTGCCGAGACCTGACGATGTTGGCGAATTCTCAAAGCGCATCTTGAGAGATATAAAAAAAAAAAAATCTGCCCTTATCATCATTATGGACGATAGTGCGGATTAGCAATAAAACCGTTATTTTGCGTGTTCATTTGATAACGCAAGGTTTTTTTTTTTTCGTTTTTTTGCCCATCTTCCTGCTTCACGGGTGAACGGAGAACGCGAGGCAAAAATATGGAGAGACTGATGATGCTGAGTTGAAAATAAAACGAGATAGAAATTATTGAGGAAACTTTAATGTTGACACGTAAGAAAGTTGTTGGTGCGAGGAGGAGGACAAGACTAGTGACAAAATATGCAATTTAATTTGCATAACTGGAAAAAAATTACGCGCAAATAATATTTACGAGTACAGATGAGACACATGGAAATTGGTAGACGTGAAAAAAAAAAAGTCTTGTACAAAAGGACACCCCACGTGCCCTTTTGTAAAGTGCTTTTCGTCCTTTTTTTTTTTTGTCTCTCCATTTTCTTCAACACTTTTTTTCTCCTTTGAGTTTTTATCGGAAAATAGGAAAAAGCGTCTGCGCGCGAAAGTGCTGAAGTAGACTCGCTGGACCTTTGCAAAAGGGACACGCAACTAGTTTTGTCCTATCCATTTTTTTTTTTTTTTTATTATTATTTTTTTTTCAAGGTTTGTTCGTCGCGAGGGTAGTTTTCTGACGATGTTTCGTGCCAAATTGGCTTTACATTTGCACGTACGACACGTTTTATCATGATCCAGGCTGTACACGCGCTTGTATAAATTTTTTCACGTTAACGTGAACGATGCAAGGGAAACGCTTACGGTACGTTTCAGTCGTATCTTCAAACCAACTTGGCGCTATATAATATGCGTTCGTGCTTTGCGTTTTGCTTGGTCGCGGATCTTGTAGGAAAATTGCGAATATATATATATATATATATACATATATATACATATATGTGTGTATATAATATATTTCTCGTCTCGCTCGGTGCTCGGTAGGAGACTCTCGCGGTGCATTTTCAACAGTAATCTCACGTAGTCTCAATCGAGATGCAAAAGTGTAATACATACGAAATATATAAAGAATATATATATATACAGGATATCGAGTATTGCATGGTTTACGTTTACACTCTACAGGTCGGTAAACTATATATATATGTATATATTTTATACGAATGTGTACGGAAATGTTCCAGACGAGCAGGTAGTACATTATATATATATATAGATAATGTACTATATATATATCTATTACATCTACTTCGGTGTATATTGCACATACATATATAGGGTGTTCCATTTTCAAGTAGGGCCAATCTGCAGACATTTATTATACAATTCAATTGTCATCTGGCACTTTGGGTTTATTTTTTACTCTATTTTTTTTTCTTCGGTTAACCCTCCACGGTTTTAACCCTCCCTGGGTCTTTTAACGCATAACCCAAATTTTTCGCTCAATTATTATTGTTTAAATTTCAATTATTATTGCAAAAATTTTCATACAATCAATTTTAAAAATTATTGGAGCTTGCAGTAGGGGCAGTAGTATTGATGAATTTTTTCAGATTTTATAAAAGCTTACAACGTATAGAAAAAAAATAGAACAGAACATAAAAGACTTAGGGGTTTCGGGAAGGGAGTGAAAAAAAAAGAACGGTGGAGGGTTAACCATCCACGTTGAATCAGTGTGTGAATTTACGATTAAAAAAAGACCCTTAAAATCAAACCACATTTTTTTTTTGTTTTTCAACTAATTCTTGGTAATTATTATATTTGGCTATTTCATTTCACATGGAAGACCCTCTAGATCCACTATTATACAGTATCGTATATTCCGCATATACCTTTGACGATACTGCACATACGAGTATCAGTATAACATCTCTAGTCCAAGTCTGGGCACAAATACACATTGGTGTTTCCATTGGTCCGGAAATACTATATATATATATATATATATATAAGCATTATGTGCTTCGATATTGAGCGTATCTTGTACACGTATATATATATATATATATACATACACGTATCAGCTTACATTGCTTATACGGTATTATACACGTAAAAAAAAAAAAAAAAAAAAATCCGAGCCCCCGACAATGTCATTGATCGGTCTTATAGATCGTCTCGGGATACGCGCAACGTTAAAACGTAAAAAAAAAAATTGTGGAGGATGTGCAGTCTCGTAAGGTTATATGGGAGAGCAAATGGATAAATAAATATATAAAATATAAATATATATATACATGCGAGTACGATGTATTCCTCTTGGTACCAATAAACGATGATATACGCATAAATATATCCCAGTAGGTTACATATATATATATATATATATATATATGATAAATACGCGTATAAATAAGATGTACATGATGTAAATTCGTGTCTATGGCGATCGTGTTATTTGCGTGTATGTGACTCCAAAGTACAAGATATCCAAAGCGAAGAGTACATTAGATATATATAAAAACCACTTTGGTACGTACAGCTCTTCAATTGAAGAGTTACGTATTTTAGATATATATATATATATATATATATATATATATAACTACGTGTACGTTTTCCCAACCATTCGATGTACTTTGAAGCATATGCAGCAGTTATCCCCCCCCCCCCTGTTCCTGACTACGTTTCGATGCAAATGCTGACGATGCATCTCTTCTCCCCCCTCCCCCACCTTACTTCTTCTCATCACACAGTTGGATAATATTTCATGTGACACAGGAAAAAAAAATGATCCGTCCTTGAGTAGCCTCGGTGCAATGCTCTCTACTCGATTTCTTTAATTTTTTTATTTCTTTTCTTTTTTTTTTTGCCGTTTAAATTATTTTTGGCTTCACTGACTCGGTGTAATATTATATGGTTTGCTTTTTTTTTTTTTTTTTAACTTTTCTTTTCTTTTACATTGAACGAATGTCGAATATTTAATTTTTTTTTTGCAGCTTAGAATATTTGAGTTGTTATTTTTTTTGATATCGATATAATTATCGAGTCGATTGCGTATGTGAATTGAGAGTGTGAAATATTGATGAAATTTTTTTGTTACTTTTTTTGTTTTTCAGGTAAGAATTTGCTGGAATTGTCACGAGTTCGTGTATTCTGATGTCTGTGGGAGGTTCCTGGATATCGAAAGTGTTGAGTAATTAATTGAATATTTATATTTAATGCTTTGACATTGGCTCAGACGTATCGTGGATAATTTTTTAACAATGATAAAATAATTGAGAAATATTGGGGACAAAAAATTTATGTCCTTCGGGCACTTATTGGTTTATTTTTATTTTGTTTTTTGTTTTTTTTTTTTCGCGAATATCAATGAGAATATTATGTTATCGAGTGCAGGTGGTGCAGGGTGGAGGAATTTTTTTTTTTTTTTTTTTTTTTCACCCTTCACAATATGCCAATCGGTGCCACTAACTCGCGTCGAAGCTTTTCTCGTGTTCACGATGGAAAAGCTCCGCGTCAGGGAGGGAGGAGCAGGCGAGGGAGTTGCTTCTCCTACCCTTTCTCTCTCTCTCTCTCTCTCTCTCTCTTTCTCTTTGGACGCGATCGTGCAACGTGAAACGCAATTTCGTTGGGCCCGGCCACGTTGAAAACTTTGAGATCTTCTCGACCCCGGGGAAAAGCGAAAGCGTTAAAGAAGAATAAAAAAAAAAAAAAAAAAAAAAAAACAACGAGGGAGAGGAAAAGAGAGATAAGGGAGAAGGATGAAAAAATGAGACACGCTCCTGCCTATAAAAATCTCAAATGACGTCAGCTCCTTTTTTATATATTCTTTTTTGTCCCCTTTACCAGCCCTTGGGTCCTTTTCACCCTTCCATGTTATTTCACATCGATCGATCGTAATGGCCGACGTATTAAAATTTCCGTCCGTATTATTGTGTCTCGCGAGCGATCTCGTGGTAAATATCGACGGGAAGTTTTTCCCTCCACCCTTTGTAATATTGTGCTGAATTATGCAAAGGGCTCGACATTGATTTTTCCAATTTGATAATTTGTCATCGCCGTTGAAATTACAATCGTTCATGGTTTCGTTAAAAAAAAAAGAAAAACAAAAAATTATTCACAAAAAAATTAGAAATATCCTTGCAAAATTAACTCATCTTCTTTTAGAAACTTATCATTTTGTTTTCGTCCTTTTTTCTTTTTTTTTTTTGTTCACCCCTAAAGCTCGCAAAAGGGCAAAAAATATCTCTCGTATTTTAGGGTTAAAAAAAATTCTAATTCTTTGAAATGCGATCAACGAATTACATTTTTTCCCTCCATTTTATTCAGCCCGCGACAGTACTAAATTTTCTCATACCCTCAGGCCTTAAAGATTGAATCTCTAGCTCCAATTTTTTAACTCCCTAAATCTTCTGCACTTTCCCTCTCCCCCCGACTCTCTCTCTCTCTCTCTCTCTCTCTCTCTCTCTCTCTCTCTCTCTCTCTCTCTCTCTCTCTCTCTCTCTCTCTCCTCTCTCCCTATCTCTCTCTCTCTCTCTCTCTCACTCACCGTCACTTACCCTCTTTCTTTTGCAACCCTCTGACTTGGCACGCGCCACCACCTTCAACCCTATTTTTCATCAGTAATTCTCTGCTCGTTCCTTTCTGGCGAAGACACGGGTGAAGGGGGGGGAAAAAAAAGAAAGAAAGAGGACGACGCGATTGTGCCATTTTCAAATAACCCAAGAGTTAGCAACGTAAAACAGTCTAGTTCGATTCCAAAATCTCTTTTTTTTTTCATCTCCCTCTCTCTCTCTCTCTCTCCCTCTCTTCCTTTTTCTTTCTCATGGTTCGCCATTCTACGACCACACCGACGCCGCCATGTTATACTTTCTGAATAATAATCAGTCGCGCATTTGGATTCGATCCACGCCACCCTTTTTCCTTCTCTCTCAAACTAACTGCCTTTCCTTTTCACGAGGGTCGGAAGCTGTAACAAGCAAGCAAGCAAGAGAGAGAGAGAGAGAGAGAGATATGAAGAAATGCAGTGCATCTCCTTTCCCTTTTGCCCTCTTTGCATCCTCTGGTTATCCAGCATAGAGTCCTCTCTCTGTCTCTCTTTCTCTTTGCTGTCCTCCGCTTTTGCGCTGGTGTGCCAATCTAAAGCGAACAAGGACGAGAGAAAGAGAGAGAGAGAGAGAGAGAGCCAAACAGGCGCCCGGGAATCGAGTGGCATTATCATCACTAATGAATATTCAGTTCTGCTCGGTTCGGCCATTGGCGGGGTGTATAGGTCCGTGTCGTGACTCCATTTCGAGCTACTCCACGTAGAAAAGAGGGTGAACGCTATATATATATATATATATATATATATATATATACACATATATAAACACGAAACACCAGACAGCAAAATCGCCTCCGCTCTTCTCTCATTCTTTCCATCTTCCATTTCTCGTATCCGATCATTTTATAATTAAAAAAAAAAAAAAAAAAAAAAAAAATGCCTTCCCCAATCCGAGCAACATCCATAATACAGCAACACGTATAAAAAGTCCGTATTAAGCAAGTGTCAGACGTCTGACTCTTCGGGTTCGTTCAACCGAACTCGATGAAAATCCATAACTTTGCACTTTTTTTTTTTTTTTTTTTTTCGCGCGGTTTATTTTCTACGCTTCGACGAGCCGAAATTTCCTCATCGATTATATATTTACTTTGATGATTAGATCGTTGTGTATGCATAATTTCATAACGTAGTGGTATGATGATTTTTTTTTGACGTTTTTTTTTTTTTGCTGTAATTAAAACACACGAGGAGGGTGTGAAAGAAAACAATTTGGGTAATACGACATGTTGATTAAAAAAATGGTCAGCGAACCGTCCTTGAAAATATCGTTAATGCTCATCGTGAAAAACTTTATGTATACACGCAGCACTTGATATAAATTTTTCCATACTTTGATGTCACATTGGTGTTGGATAATTTGAAATACCGGAAATTAAATTTTTTATATATACGCAGCACTTGATATAAATTTTTCCATACTTTGATGTCACATTGGTGTTGGATAATTTGAAATACCGGAAATGAAATTTTTTATATATACGCAGCACTTGATATAAATTTTTCCATACTTTGATGTTACATTAGTGTTGGATAATTTGAAATACCGGAAATGAAATTTTTTATATATACGCAGCACTTGATATAAATTTTTCCATACTTTGATGTCACATTGGTGTTGGATAATTTCAAAGACCGAAAATGAAATTAATAATAAAAGGCCTGATTTGAAAATCGTATTAGTTATATATAAATATATCGAGCTCTTTCATGGCACATGTGTGTTACGTATATCAAGTTCTTTGGGTTACTTATATAGAAGCCTTTAAGACTTTAAGAATTTTGTAGTTGGTTGGGTGTGTTAAATTCCAAAACTTTGCGGATGGAAATTGGGGTAGAGAAAGTCCTAACAGCAACTGTATAAGTACGACGAGTATACGAGCGACGTGGCCTTTGCTCTCTCTCTCTCTCTCTCTCGTTCTCTCTCTCTTCTGATTTCGCTTTGGGAACCAGAGAATAGAGAATTCAGAAGCTCCAGGATCGTTATAGTGAAGCAACGAACGAGCGCCATGGGAAACTTTATTGTGCTCTCAAGTCGTTACTCTTGATTTGCATTTGTTATTATAATTGGGAATAATCGATGCCACTCCTTCTCCACTCCGCCCTTGTAACGACTAACATTGGAGTATTTCCCTATGGCGTGTTCTCTGCCTGTACAGTTTTCATTTCTCCGGGCAATACTTTATCTTCGCTCTGACAAACTGTGGACGAAAATGGGTCTCTCTCTCTCTCTCTCTCTCTCTCTCTCTCTCTCTCTTTCGTGCTCTGGAAACGCAGAAATG